>JANQBM010000003.1:22141091-22162261 GCA_025594535.1 Erythroxylum domingense
TGTGTGTGTGTGTGTGTGTGTGTGTGTGTGTGTGTGTGTGTGTGTGTGTGTGTGTGTGTGTGTGTGTGTGTGTGTATTATTCTAGTACATTGCCATAACATAGCAATAATAATATTTTGCCTTTAACTCATGCACAAGAACTTCATTCTGTCTCAACCTATAATGAAGCTAAAAGTGCAGGTTTGTTATTTTGCAATACTTTCAACTAGAATTAAGCTCAAATATATATATTTATAAATTATAATATTCTCTTATAATTATTCATCTATTGTTAGCTTCCAATGCTATTACTAAAAAAAAGGTAGAGGAAAAACTAGAGTTTATGAATTGAAACGAATGAATGTTGCAATGAATTGCAAGTTATCAATACAGATTGATACTTAACAAGGTTGTCTTGTAGACAAGGTTCAATCTATGAAATTGTCAAATGAGTTAGGAATTACTGCAAGAATAGAACTAACTTTTCTAAAACATGATAAGGACTTGAATGAAGACAACTTGCTTAAAAATGCTTTGGAAAAAATTGTTATAATTATACAAAATCTTTAACTTTTCAATATTATTTCAATGATTTTGAGATTAATTACATTTTTACTTATTGTTCTTAGTTTAGATTGAATATTATGGATATTGAGAACCTAAATGTTGCAAACTGTGTTACTTTATTATTTAAACAAAGGACTAGGGATCATCATTTCGAGTTGCATAAGTATCATAAATATGTTTCTTCTTATGCAAAGGCACAAAGCTATGCTCCCTAGCAAATGTCTAAACAAAATTTGAATAGTTTGTGTGACTATTGCTCTGACTCGAAAGTTCAAGTTTGTTTTATTTAGCTTCACGTTTGCTGGCATTAATCTTGTTAAATGATTTAACAACTAAGTTATGTTTTTATCTTCATTTAGAAAATTTGTGAGAAGGAAAGGGTGAGTAAATAAAAAATAAAAACATCTCATAATCAAATGTCAAATTCATTTGTTGTTATTCAAAATGAATATGTAAGATGTAAGATGTAAGATGTAAGATCTATGTTTCTAAGTTATACTTAAATTAATAAAAATTAAATTATTTATTGTGCCATATTTTTTTTGTTTCATAAAATAGAGTGAGAAGAAACTACATCGATAAGAGTGTGATAGGATTATACTATATAAAGTCATTCACTGTAAGGAAGGTAAAGGATGGATGTCAAAAGAAGCAAAAAAACAATTATACAAGTATAAAAGCTTGTTCAATATTTTTGTTCATTTATTAATGTAGTAGTAATTAGTAATGTGTAGATTGAATATTGATTTTCTTTTTTACTATTTTAGAATAAGATGCGAGAGTTAATGGAGAAGTCTAAGTCTGAGGCGAATGAGCTTAATGCGGAAGACATTTATGATATAATACTTGGTACTCTTTCTGATTATATGGAAGGCCTTGGCTACGACCCTAAGTCAAATGTTCCAACCTCAACATATAGAACAATTATTGAACACCTTCAAAAAGAAAACAACAAGCTTAAGGTTGCATTATAGCTTAAAGAGATTAGGGGAGAAGAAGCTCGAGCTAAATTAGCAAGACATGATATGTTATTAAAAAGGTAACTTCGCTCCGACTATGAATTATGATAGAAATAAAGAGAAAAGTGAAGGGTATTAACTCTATCTCCTCTACTTATTCTATCACTTCCTTTATATACTATAATTTAATTTTAATACTTTTTCTCAGATTACAGAATGGATGAAGATGTAACTAATAAGTGATTATATTGTGAATGGTACAGTTATGTGGCGTTTGCTTTAATTATAACAAAATACTTAGTGTATCAATACTCTCACAATATTTTTAGTTGATTTTAACCAACCTTTTTAGATGATTGTAGGTTCATGGACTTGGACAATACTAGGTAGTTGTCCGAGTTATGCTCAAATATTTTTTGTAATATGAGAATCTTTGTCAGTATGTTAGACATATTCGAATTTGGGAAAAGATATCTTTATTTATTAGTTTGTCTATAAGAATTGCTCAAGCTATCCTTAATACCTTGTTTAGGAACAAAGGATCATCCTTTAATGCTATATTACTTTTATTAGTACAATTTGATGATATTTATATAATTTTACGTTATATATAGGGTGCTCGACATTTTGAGTTAATAATATTTCACTATGATTAATTTATAGCAATAACCAAATAATTTACATTAAAAACATGTTGATACATTATATGCAAAATGTGTTATTCAATATTATAGATTAAAAACATAGCAAATAATAAATTTTATTCTTCCTTAAAGCCCGTCTTAAGTTCCTGATGGAAAATACATGTGATCTAGATTTTAAATTATCGCACATTTCTCTAGGAATAAATATTGTAATCATCACTCATTGTCTAATGCAATTAGACGATGTTCCTCATCATCAGTCATTGCTAAATTAAAGAAGTGTACAATCTAGACGATAGATAATGTGAAAAGTTAGACAAAATACGAACCGGAGTTGGTTTGGATACAATAATAACTTAGGTTGTAAACTATTTAAAATAAAACGTCAAAAAGTATCTGTAATGAGCTTTTCCTTCTAAAGTGCCACTGACTAACATCAATATTTCTTTTCTACTTAAATATGTTAGGCATATGATCTTTAGTCATCATTATCAAGGCATGATAACTATTCTTTTGCCTTCTAAAAGAAAAGGCATCGATGATGATTCCATTCAGAACCCTTTTCGCTAAGTTGTAGCCAAGGAATTCTATATATTCTTCAAACGCAAGCCAATTGCATCACCTTTTAAGTAATGGTGTGATGAACGAAGAACTGAGGCAAGAAAACCTGTAATTAATGTTAAGAAGTAACCAACACGTTCAAATTAAGAGCTATGCAATTATCAATACTTTATATAGAGACAACTATGGTTTTGATTTAGTGTTCATAGTTCCAAATTCTTATCAATTCTCACTCGATGCTTCTAAGGATTAAAAATCTCGGCATCATGAATGAAAAGCTTTACCCATCTACGTTACTTACAGTAAAAAACTATATACATATACAAACACCCTACTGTTCCAAGATTATACGTGATACCTAGTTTTTGTTACATGGAAAATTAGATACATCCAAAAAATCACTCTTTCATATTCATATTCATGTTATGATTTAAACTTTAGTAAATGGAAATAAGTTTTTCTTTTTATATAGAGTTACGTTAAAGTTAACAAAAAATGCTTTAGATATTACCCAATTGAATAGCTAACTGAAATTTGTGATCTAAAAGTACTTAATTGATACCTGAAATCTAGTATTTTTAAGGGAAAAAAAAAATGAAAGCCCTAAAAGAAAGTCCTAAGAGTAAGTATATAGACTGAGGTTATCTAAAATTGTTACCATGGATATAAAATGAATCTTCATGTCAAATTAGTGTTCATACTAAAACTGTTTCACTTAAAGTAAAATGCAAATTGAAATTTTATGCCTTGTGAAGGTATCCTCAAAATTGACATTAACATAAACAAATGCAAAGCAATGCTACTTATTCGAAATTGAATGTTATGTTTAATTATAAATTGTCTTCAATATTGATATCAACTATTTTCTTTTTGATAGTGTCAAACTTCTCATTCATCAATCGATACATACAAATATTACATCTAACTCACCGAAAAGGTGTAATTATTGCATTGATTTCAGCAAATAATAAATTAAATTCATATCACTAGAAGCTCTAAGTCTATCCAATTGATTTTAAAGTTCTTTTAGAAGGTGTGAGCTAAATAAACTTTACCCCCATTTTGGATTGAATCCCTTTCTCGTTACTTATCTTGAACACCTGAAAACATAAGAGCTATATATGATGGGCCACCAAGTAACAAGAAATGGGAGTAGAACCACCCTAACTATTAATTAACGTCTAATGCTTTACTTACGAAAAATGCTTATTAAACAAGTGAAACATTAAAATCAGGGTAACAAAGCCAGATCATTTTACGAGAAACTACGAGAGAGTAGTCAGTCACTTGTTTCCTTTCTGCGGATGTGGATCCTGATAAAAGAAATCTTGTCCTTTACTTTTTATCTTATTTTCAGATGCTCTTGACTTTATAACCAAAATAAGCAAAGTCGAGATACCATCACCAGGTAAGCCAAGTCATGATCTGCTTCAATAAGGCAAATATAACCAATGAACATCTGATCGAAATCCTGACAAGACTACAGCATACAACTTGCTTTAAGGTTTATGAAATTTCTTGCTAGCCAGTTTCCTTCAAATTTTCCTTTTCGTAAGATTAAAGTTGTACATATATGGGTACCATTCCCCCGGAACTAGGCCAGCCATACCGAGCAATCTTGGATGAGAAGTGGGAGGTCATGAATGCATATTACAAGGAGCACACGGACCAGGTGCCATTTCCAATAACAGCAAGGAGAGACACAGCACTTCACATGGCAGTGTTCAGCAACAAGAAGAAACCAGTAAAGGATCTTCTTGATATCTTGAACGGCTTTGAGATCCACCCCGAAGAGGACACATTGATTATTCAAAACGCATTTGGAATGACCCCTCTTCACGAGGCAGCCACCTGTGGAAACTATGAGGCCGTAAAGTTGCTCATCCAAGCATATCCAGACCTACTCTTTGTCAAAAATGTATATGGTGAAACACCATTGTTTAGGGCTGCTGTATTTGGTCACACAAGAATATTAGAGTTTTTAGCCAAGCAACCAGGGCAGCTTGATGATAACAAGAAGCTACTAGAGATTCACCGTGTTAGGCGGCCTGATACAACCTCCATTCTTCATGTAGCTGTACAAGGAGAACACTTGGGTTTTTCTCTCATTTTTAACATATATGTGTAGAACATAGTTTGCTGTTTGGTGGATTTAAATGTGAATGAACATTAACTGGATTATGTCGTGTCATCATTGTAGATACTGCTCTCCTGTTACTAAGGATGGATGAATCGCTCGGGGAGGCAATGGACGGCCGAGGCATTACAGCACTTCATCTTCTAGCCAACTTGCCATCTGCTTTTAAGAGTTCATACTCCAAGACTATATTCAATACATTTATTTATCATTGTAAGTTCAACAACAACACTCAGATTTCTAACTTGAGCAAAGGAGAAATTGATGATTATTTTAACAAGATATACAAACCACTATAATAAGTAGTAGTAGTAATAATTAAGTAGGGAACTCATCAACCTCGTGAGGTACTATTCTGTCATAATACTATGCTATGTCCTCTAACCACGTCTAATATATATATTGGCGTTTTATAACATAGTGACTTGACATGTCACGTGTGTTTGAAAATTAAGACCTAAAGGAAAGGACAAAATTAAAACAATTATAATAATCCTAATACTTGAATAAATAAATAAATAAGAGAACCCGAGTGGGAAATCCAATATTCTTTTAGAGATAAACATCTTATTCCTATTCATTATAGGCACAATTCTTTGTCTCTCTTCCACTTTAATTAGAACAACAATTAAATAAAATTTCTTATTAAAATTAATCTTTAAAGTGATGCGCTTGATCGATAGTTTAGTGTTATAGTATTTGAAGAATTTTTGGATAAGAAAAAGTTGATACCAATATAAGTATTTTGATATAGGATGATGAAATACTTCAAAACTTCTTAAAATAAGAATTTTGGAGATAATCTTACAGACGGAATTGCAGTAAGATATTGAGCTAGACTTATTTTGAAATAAGAGATACATATGTATGATTTATAATAATAATTTCAAATCGATAAAATTATTACTTATACCAGAGGCAGTCCTACATTGTAAAAAGTTTTATATGCAACTTAATTCAAGGGTTAATATATTAACACTACGTACTGCACTTTATCAGCTTTGGACTACCTTTTCACATGAAATTCATGATATCCTTTAATATTATTGGCAAAAATGACACGTTTTTATTGCAGGCCTACCAAATGAAAATGATGACTGTAATGCAACCTCTCAGAGCATTCCAATGCCAAGATACTTGGAAAGTGGACAGCGTACTGGGAGCTGTTTCAGCAATTTTAGTTTTCGTAATGGTATTTGAACCTATGGAAAATATTGCAATTCATAATAGGAGATTGCATGCTAATGTTCAGGGGTTATTTCAATATACTCAAAAAAAATTGATACTAAATGCATATCCTGATACAATGATTTATCATAGCAAGAAATTATATGTTTCATTTTTTCTGCTAATGCATTTTTTGGTTCTAATGTCTAGCATTGTTCTTTTGTTCTGTTTCGAAATTATATAATTGGCTTTTGCAGTGATGAAAAGGATCAAACTAGCAATATGCAGATCTATTTTTGGAGGTAACTAGTCTCCATTTCTATTAAAGAAGTATTGTCAAGTGGATTCTTTTTAAGCCTTTCTTTTCTTCTGAACAAACACCAACAGGTTGGCCAGTTGTGGATAGAATTCGGGCTGATAAGAGAAGGCACGATTCTGCATTCGAAATTGCCAAGTTGCTTATAAAGAAAGATGCCTCCCTGAATCAAGCAATGAAAGTGGTGGACTACACCACAGAAATTCCTGCAGTAATGTATAAACCGGTCTTAGTGAGAGATCAGAAAGGATCAGGAGTTGATCATGGAATACGAAATGAAGGAAGCGAAAAGAGAGAAAATGGTCATCACGGTGATCACCAACTACTTTCTCCTGAAGCTCCATTATTGACAGCAACTAGCAGAGGAATCGCTGAGATTGTTCTCCAAATTCTGAACCATTATCCTCAAGCCGTTGAATATCACAACGACAGGGGCCAAAACATATTGCATGTAGCTGTGATGCACAGGAGGAAGGAGATTTTCAATCTTATAAAACGTTCTAAGATACCATTGTCGAGGATGTATCATGCTATTGACAGTAAAGGCTTCACACTGTTACACCATGTTGCAGACACCAGGCATTACACTGGAGAGACCATGCCTGGTCCTGCTCTAAAGCTCCAAAAAGAGCTGAAATGGTTCCAGGTAAGTCCCTTGAAGACTACTACGAAGAGCAGGGTAGAAATACTACTGTGTTAGCAGTTATGTTAATTGAAATCAAGTAGACTACAATTTTGATTAAGAAGGATGATCCTAGTCCTGGTAGGAATCAGTAATTGACTAGCATTCATTTTATAAGGACCACAGCATAAACATTTATACTGTTTGTTTCATATTTAAGTATTTAGCTAAATTAGCTGTTGTTGTTACAGCGTGTGAGAGAACTAGTTCCCTCACATTATATCATTCACAGTGACAAAGTTTATCTCAAGTCTCCAAAAGAAATCTTCGAAGAAAAACACAAAGACCAGCTACTGGAAGCGCAAAAATGGACAAAGGAAACATCTCAATCGTGCTCCGCGGTTGCTGTTTTAGTAGCCACCGTTGTATTTGCCGCCGCCTACACAATACCGGGCGGTAGCAAAGATGGAGTGCCTGTATTGCTCCATTCTCCTTATTTCCTATTCTTTACAATCATGGATGTGATGGCCCTTGCAAGCTCGTTGACCTCGGTTGTGATGTTCCTCTCTATACTCACTTCTCCATTCGAATATGAAGATTTCCTCTACTCTATCCCTCGGAAATTGACATTTGGGTTTACTTTGCTCTTCTTCTCGGTGATGGCGACAATGTTAGCATTTGCTGCTACCATCATACTCGACGTTCGAACTTCAAAGAATTGGACTACCAGTCTAATAGCCGTGGCTGCTTTCCTTCCTGTCTCCGTGTTTGCGATGATGCAGAAGCACTTATATGGAGCATTTGCGAGTACTCTGAGTGGCTTGTTTAAGGGGTTGAAAAAGGCTCTTTCGTTTTTTAACCCTTTTCTTTCCCACAAAAGAAAGCAGCGTTGAGTCTTATTTTGAGAACTTGAACATATCTGCTACATAGCTTTACCTTTTGTTTTTTCTCTCACAGTTCTTTTAGCCTTGGTAAGTAAATTCTTACTAAGTGAAGTTGTCATTTCAGAGGTTTTAACAAACGGTTCATAACAACGTAATAAGTGGAGTGCAGTGTCTTGTCCGACTAGCAAAACTGGATAAAACCATTGGCGATCGTTGACATATAAGTTTTTCATTGGTGTAAATTTTTGTCATTGATAGAAGGTTAAGATATATATCACCTCAAATATATGTAAGTTGAAATGAAAAAAATGGAGAAAAAAGAATTAATACAAGACAAATTTAATAAGAGAAAGTATATAAATCTGTCTGAATCTCTTTAATACATTTCCGCTGTCTATTTAATTTTGTTTACAAAAAGATACAGAAATAAAATAGAAACTAGAATATATCAAAGTTAAAAACATGATAAATAAAAAAAACTTGCGAACTATCATGTATGTAGAACAATTATAACGTCATACTTTAAAAGCTTTAAGTAAAGTTGTCTTACAACTTTTCTTAGCTGAGTTATAATTATGACAAGCTTTACTGATCGATGTTATAAATGACTATCATTCTTAAAGCTTCCAAAAAAAAAAAAAAAAGAGTACTTTACCACCAATATTTCTCCCGCTTAAAGTCACCTTTATTTTTATTCATATTGCTTAAGGATGAAAGAGGATCGATACCATATGAATGTATCATTACTGATCCGCTTTGTTAGTATATCTACCAAGTTGTCTTTGGTATGAATTTTCTAAACATCTAAACTTCTTTCTACACTTTTTCTTCAATAAAGTGATATATTGAACTTGAATATGTGTTTGTCCTTAGATGAAATGATAGATTCTTTGTTAAGTGTAAAGGGCTCTGGCTATAATAAAATAGAGTGATTTTTACTTGCTTGTATCCAAGCTCCTCCTTGTTTATGTCCAAACTCCTCTATTAACCTTTGTAGTCAAATTGCCTCTTTGCTTACTTGTATAGCTGCAATATATTCTGCGTTTGTTACACAAGTAACCATAATAAATTGCAATTTTTGAGACCCAGCTTATAACTCCTCCAATAAGAGTAAACATATAACATATGATAGACTTACTTCTGTCAAGATCACCTGCGTAATCTAAATCAATGTAGCCTCTAACAATAAAATTTGATCTTCAAAACATAATGCAGTATTTGAAGTACCTTTAATATATCACAAGATTCTTTTTACAATACTTTAATGCTCTTTAATAAGATTTGTCATGTATCAATTAACCATTCTCACTGCATGTGAAATGTCTAAGTTTGTACTGATCATAGCAAATATTAAATGCTCACTGTTGATGCATACGATACTCGAGACATTTCTATCTTCGCTGTTTTGTTGATAGGACTCATCCTTGAAGATAACTTGAAATTAATAGGAAAAGGTAAATAAACTAACTTATAATATTGCATATTGAAATGTTACAAGATTTTCTTCAAATAATTCTTTTGAGAAAACTAAATCTTCCTACTATCTTTTTCTCAGTAAATTTATCATCCCTAGAATCTTGTTTGCTATTCCCAAGTCTTTTATTTCAAATTATTTAGTCAATTGTGCCTTTAACTCTTTAATATGATCTTTGTTGGGGCTAGTTTCCAATAAGTCATCAACATATAATAGCAAGATAATCAAATCATTATCACCAAATCCCTTGTAATAAGTACAAGGATCTTAATTAAGTATGCTATATCGAAGGCTTATGATGAAGGAATCAATTCTCTTATACTAGTATCTTGGCACATATTTGAGACCATATAGATATTTGTTCAACCTGTAAACTAAGTTCTCTTTTTCTTTTTCTTCAAATTCTTCTGGTTGGAGCATATAGATTTTTTTTTCAAGTTTTCCATGAACAAACTCAATTTTAACATCTAATTGCTCTGAACGTAAATCATATATAACATATATTGCTAGGACTAATCGAAACATTATCAATTATACAATAGGAGAAAATAATTCGTTGAAGTCAATACCTTCCTTTTCAGCAAATCTTTTCTCCACCAATCTTGTACAATGATGATTCACTTAGTCATTACCATTTTGGTTAATCTTCTATATCCATTTGTTACCAGTGGTCTTCCCTTTTTATAGTAGTGAAACAAGATCCCATGTTTTATTTTTATAGAAGGCTTCAAATTCTTCTTGCTTACTATCATCCACAAACAAGGGTTTTAGCCTTTTATAGCCTCACAGAAAGTTGATGGTTTTCCACCCCTTATTAGTCAACAATATGCATTATTACCTCCTATGATGTATTCTAAGTGCGAAGCTGATTTTATTCTTTCCTAAACTAATTGTTGAGCCTCTTGGGCTAAAGACTCAGCTTGTTCTTTATGATCCAGTATACCTTCCAAAGAATTTAGATCTTCTTGTTCTTATCTTTCTTCAACTTGAACTATTGTATTATTTGGTTTCTCCTTTGAAATGTTATTTTCTTCCTTTTCTTGTAAGTTATCTTCTGCAAATAATTACCTTATGGATAGTAGGATTCTATATATGGTACCCTTTAATTCCATTAGCATATCCCCAAAAACAAATTCATTTCCTAAATTTTAGATCCAACTTTAACTTTTCTTGGGAATTATGTGTCACATATGTAGAACATCTAAATATATGGAGAAATGAATAATTAGCAGGATTATTGGTCCACATCTCAATTGGTGTCTCTATCCCAATTTTCATTTAAGGAGACCTACTTATCATATAAGAAGTAGTTTTACTACTTTTGCTCAAATTGATTTGGATAGACCTATAACCCTTAACATTGTTGTGGATCTTTCCAATAATGTTTTGTTCACTTGCTATGCTACTCCATTCCGCTATTTAGTGTATGTTACTATGAATTGCATCTTGATGCCTTCTTGTTTACAAAATGCATCAAACTTGTCGTTAATTTATTCGCCTCCATTATCTGACCATGGACATTTGATTCTTTTCCTAGTTTCAAGTCCAACTTGAGTTTTGAAGTTCTCAAAAAACTAGAAACACATCTACCTTCCGTTCGATTAGATACACCTAACATCTTTTAAAGTAAACATCGATGAAAGATATAAAGTATTTCAAACTTCCTAAGGATGAAACCAGTGCTTACCAAACATCAGAATGAGTCAACTCTAAAATAGCTTTCCTTCTAGCAATGGAACTACTAAATTTCAATACGTGTTTCTTATTAGTAACACAATGCTCACAAAAAAAAGTAACGAAGCCTTTTCTAGCTCTGAAAGAAGTTTTTGTTCTACAAGAATCTTTAATCCTCATTCTACATATGGCCAAGTCTGAGCTGCCATAATATTGTTGATTCTTTTGCCAAACTTGCTGATGTTAATAGATACTTATCCTTTTTAAAGTGATTACCTTTTAAGTATATATAGATTAGTAGCTACCTTTTTTTCTTTCACCCCTACAAGTGCACCTCTGACTATTTAACTTGGATTTTACACTTGATACTATCTAGTTGTCTTAAAGACACGAAATTTTTTTAAAGCCTTTCATATGTCTTACCTGTGTGAATCATATTGTTCCATATTTTTAGTTTGACGGTATCATTATCAACAATCTTTAAGGCTTGATCATTGCTCATAAATACAGTTCCTTCTAAGAGTGGTTTACATTGGTCAAACCATTCTCTTGCAGAGATCATATGCCAGAAGGCTCTGAAATCCAAAGAGTCAAACTTTAGCAAAATTATTTTTTCCTTCTATAATTGCTCGTTATAAAGGATTTTACCATCATTCAAGGTACTGGTGACATTACCTTAAGGGGTTATTGCATTTTTCTCTGCATTCTTATCATTGCTTCCTAGTGTGCCTTTTTTTAGCAAAATTCTAACATTTGATATTTTGTCTACTTCTTAATCTAAACCTACCATGATTTTGACTCTAACTAGAACCACTTTCTGTTGAACTTCCTATTGTAGTGGATAAAACTTGTTCTTATTACGAATTTGATAATCGATTCTCCTTATTCTTCCACTTCTATTCTTCTTCTAAATAGAATAGGCAACATCTTTAAAAGACTAGATAGTCTGAGGGAATATTATTGGTCAAATTAATGGTGAGTTGATCATATGAATCATTTAGGGTTTGAAATAAAAGTTTTGTACATTTATTTTTAGCTATTTTGTAGCCTAATAGTGAGAGCTTAGAAAATAGAGTATTAAAAGTGCTGATTTGATCCATTAATAAAGTGGATTTTGGCATTCAAAAAGTGTAAAGTCTTCTTTCAAAAAAGATTTTGTTGTGAAGTGACTTAACCTTGAACAATTTTATTAGTATTTCCCAAATATCATTTGCATTGCTTTTCTCCTGTAAAATAAGTGTAGATTGGCGATAGCCTTATTATTCATTTTCTTCCATTTATTATCAATTGTGATCTCCACTGGTCTTTCTATATTCAAAGCCTTACCACCAATAGTCATGCCTTTCTTTCTCGTTTTCTTCAGATGGTCATATGTCATGACCTGTAAAATTCAAGGAATTGGTTATAAGAAAATTTTATTAAACCTAACGATTAAATAATGAAATCAATTCAACCAATTCAACTATAAAAATATTGAATCTACCAACTTTTTGGTTTGATATATCTTTTTTTTGAAGGGTTTGGTTTGATATATCTTAATAAATATTGTTTGTTGATTAATTAATAGGTTAATTTTCATAAACTAATCGGTTTTCATAAACTAAAATAAACCAGTTGATTTTTATTTAGTAGTCTTCTTCTTTAATTAAACTTTATTTTCTTCAACAACAAAGATTATCTCCTTTTTTAATCATATTTTAAATTATTTATTTTGTTCAGTCTTCACTATATACTATTTTTGTGACGATTTAATACGTATTGAACTTTTATAACTTAAATCTCTTATTTTATCTATTAATTTTCAGTCCAATTTTTAAAACATAATAGTTAAACCTAAGTTTTAACTAGGAGAAATTTTTATTAATTTTTTAGTATGCTCGAGTTTTCATCATCTTCTCCCGTATTCTCTTTAATTTTTTTCTCTATTTTCATAATTTTTATTCATTTCACATAAATTCTCTTCCATTTGAACTTTTTACACGTTAAGTGAGGTCAGAGTAAACTTAGTCCATGATAGAGATAACCAAATGGCAACCTAATAACCGAGATTAAAACCCTTTATTAGACTAAAGGCTTAAAATGCCAGCTTTAGATGTTGATAATAACAATTTTGCTTTTTCAAAAAGTTAATAAAGAATATATTGAACAAGGAAACTAAAGGTTTAATATAAAACAAATAGCCAACAACAAAAATAAAATACATAAAGCTCCCCTATAGTTGAAAACGCTTTAGAAAAATTCTCTAATTTTTAAAATTTTTTGTAATGGAAAACATTTTAGAAAAATTCTCTACTTTTTCAAATTTTGAAAATTTTTTCTAGCTTTCAGTTTTTTTTAAAAATCTTTTCGTAAACTTCGGTTAAAAAATAATGACTGAACACTTGCAGTATAAATATTTGATGCAGACTAATCAAATGTCACTAATATGGTAACATAATTTAAAACCCGACATGAAATAATTAAATTCAACTTAAATTAATAATTTAAGATAATTATAATAAATTATTAGTTTGAGTCAAATTTAATTATTTCAATTTAGGTTTAAGAATTGTATTGAACCGTCATATAAACAGTATTTGATTAGTACAAGCAGGACGTTTATAGCACAAGTATTGTATTGTTACTTTTTAACTAAATTCTTAAAAAAAATTGCAAAATTAAAAATTAGGAATTTTTTCAAAAATTTTAGTTTTAAAAGGTTTACTAAAGTTTTTTAAAATATAAGGGGACGTTTGTATCTTTTACACCCAACAATAAGTACAGCTAATTTTAGTTCAGCTTCAGCATAAAAGAGCATATTGGGCTTACTAACTCCTCTGGAGCAAAAAGCTCAACCAAAAGATATATTTTTTAAATATTATTTACTTACCTTAAGAAAGATATTTTTAATCTTAACACATTTTCCTCAACTATATTTTATTATATAATATTATGTTTGGAATCATAATTATTACACCTAAATTACATCAAAGTATTGTTCTTAGGTTACTCTTAGCTTATATTATATTAACATAAGATATTTGATGGAGCGATGAAATTTAGGATATTAAATTACAAAGTTTCAAACCTTTTAAAAAAAATTTCATTCAATATTTAATGTGTTAAAGTATTTAATTATGTATATAAAAATTTTAAAATAAGATAATTTAATTCAAAATTTTGTCTCCGTTGAAATTTTATCGGTATAATTGACAATTCAATGTAATTAGGACTGATATTTGGAGAGTTTACGTAGTATCTTCTTCCGCTCATGAGTTTTAAATATCAAACAGGTGACAGCACCAATGTGCTTGTCAAAAGGGGCTAAACAAACAATGTTAATAAAGGTGAAGAGCCACGTATTTTCGTCAAATGTCAATTTTTACATTGCTCATTTGGCAACAACAGCTAAATATTGACAAAGATAACTTTTTGTTCTAAATTATTTAATTTTTAAAATTTTGATGATTTAATAAAAAATTTTACAAAATTAGACATTAAAGTAAAAAAAATGTTTTTTTGATTAATTATCCTTAAAGATTGTACAAGTCACATTTATAAGTTATAAAGGAAATTATGCTTTCGTAAATTAAAATATTAAGATATATAAACAAATATTTAGATTTTATTAGAAAATATGTTTATTAAATTAACTTGTATAAGGATTTTGAAGATAATGTTACTTCTGTATTCATTAAAGTGAAATAACTATTTAATTAATCTTTAAATTTATGATTGTCAAATGATAGTCGATGTTATTAAGGAAATATTCTTATTAAGGTTATTTCAATGAATAGTATATGCATATGTTATCAATGAAGAGATAGCGAATTAAAAGTCTAAAATTTTTTATATTTTTTAAGTGTCTAATTTTTTTGTTGTTTTCATGTTCTTTATTATTATCAATTTTGAAATTCTTTGATCAAAGTAATTAAAAGTTGAAAAATGTTATTTTCAAGTATTAGTTAAAAATTAAATATTTATTTATAAGAAACAAGATGATAAAATTTTATATACATAGAATAAACAATAATTTCATACCATTCATCAATAAAATTAGATTACCAAGGAACCGAATTCTAAAAAAGTGATATTCCGTATCCTTAGGTCATCATCATAAATTGTTAAATAATATATTGATCTATAAGAAATTATTTAATTTAAAAATAATTAATTAGTTAAAATCAAGTTAACCTTGGGTATTCAAGAAAAATATAAAAAAAATCTATTTTAATGGGTTACAACAAATAGTTGGTTAAGTTTTAGTTAAATTGGAAAATATTAACTTTTAATTTTCTTACAAATAAGGGTTTTTAAATTGAAAAAAAATCTAAACATTGAAGTTATTTTAATTATTATATCAATGAAGTTAGAGATTGGACAATCAAATAACGGGCATGAAATCACTTGTTCCACTAATGGTGTTCCTATTTTGTTCTACGACTAATTCAATAACGTTTTAATAAAACCTAAGGGTCTCGACTTTCCTCTCACCTAATCCAAGTCGATGCCCCTCTTTTCTTTGATTTTGCTTCCCACCTTTATTGATGATGCTTGATTGGACCTAATTCTTTCCCCTTTTGCTTATGTTCTTATAGTTCTTCTTCTTGTTGGGAACTAATTATTAGATGTGGTTGTTTAATGCAAGTCCATCAAAGAGCTCAAGAGCATGTGTAGTATCTCTAAAGGTCAGGACTTTCAGTGGCATATTAACAACATCAAGACCTGGGTTAGTGCTAGTTTGATTGACGAGATAATTTGCGCTGATGGGTTTGTCGGTAAGGCCTTAATAGTAGGAAAAAACTTCGATCAAGTCTAGGATTATGAATGTTGCTTAAGTTACTCCATAATTCCTTTATAACATATTTGAAAATTTTGACCCATCCTTGTTACTAGATGACTCTTGCATGTGTTTTTCATATTTATTAGGCTGTGTTCATTTCACTTCCTTCGTTTGTTTAACCATAGGCAAATTTAGTTTGTGTGTATCGGACAAGTGATGTGCTTGTTGAATTGTTTCTTTCTCTTATGCTTGCCCGAGCTATATCGGAACTTGACTAATTTTCTTATGAAGAATAGCTATGCCAAAGCTTTATTAATCTGTAGCTTTGGAAGAATATATGGTGTTTTAATTGTTACTTTCAAGTGATATGAGTCCCATTCCATTTAGCCATCTTGTTTTAGATATTCTAACTACTAAATTGTTCAAACTAGCCATCCTCTCTTTTCTAGATGTGGTGGGGTTTTGATTTTTTGAATGACTTTTAGGGAATTTTGGGATACCAAAGATGTAAAGTTGCCAAAATGACCAATCCATTGTATGTCATCTTCTTTTCTACGCATATAAAAAAAAGGGATGAGGAGGGTTAGGACATTTTCAGGTTTAGTGAAGTCAATGAAGGTAAAAAAAAAGTAAGGAAATGCTAGTTAGAAGGTAGCAATAGTTAAATCAGAGGTAAGATCTGTCGAACTTATCTTTCTTCTTATTTCATTATTCTAGTTTTACTTTAGCACCCTCTTCCCATATCTGGTTTACTTCCTTCTTATGAGGAACTGTTCTTCTTTTCATTACTTTCTTCAACATCTCCATTAGCCATTTATGGTGTTGTTTTGGAATTTATCAAGAGCTTCTTTATTCTCTTTTCTTTCCCTCTTGTTGGTTCAAACTAGTTTATTAGTATTTAGTTGGAAGTTTCTATGTTAATGAGTAATTTTTCATGGCTGTGGCATTGCATTTCATGTGTTAGATGGGATCTGCAAAATTTCAGATTATGTGTGGCTGATACTTTATTGATTTATACATTAAGGCATCTTCTGTTTCAAATGATATGCTTCTCTGTCCCCACATGAGCTATTCACCTTCTTTATACATTCAAAAGATGCTCCTTTTTTGTTTTGGTTCTCTTACTAGACTTTATGGTTCGATATCACAAGTAAATTTGCTAGATGCAGTAATAATCCTCTTTGATCAATTATGATCATCCCCTAAAATGCTTTCTTTTCTCATTTTCAAGTAAACATAATTCCAACAATATGATTAACAATAATAAATTTTGTATAAATTCTATACACCTAACTCATATTTATTAAGTCCTTATTCATAGTAAGGTAGCATTCTTCTTGATTTATATAGTATCCCAATTAATAATCTATTGTACAAAAGATTAAATCAAAATTTGGTAATTGACTATGAAATAGATT
The DNA here is from genome assembly GCA_025594535.1 of Erythroxylum domingense. Lineage (NCBI taxonomy): Eukaryota > Viridiplantae > Streptophyta > Magnoliopsida > Malpighiales > Erythroxylaceae > Erythroxylum > Erythroxylum domingense. The sequence continues at coordinate 22,158,256 of JANQBM010000003.1, forward strand.
AGTGTAATCTTTTTTTCTTTCTTGTGAAGAATTTCAAAACGAGAGAATAAACTAAAGATCGGTAATGGACAAAAACTAGGGTAATTGACTAGGTTATGGAAACAAATCTACTATAATTTACGTTAGGGAATTCTTAACAAGAAATGACAAACTATGGAAATGAAAGCAACTCAAATAATAAAGGGTAAGTGAACTCTTAGTTACCTTAATATCTGTTGCCTGTTTTTTTACCATCAAAAACTATAAGAAACAACAACAAATGGAAAAATGAAGAGCCAAATTTTTTTTTTGCCACTTGACTTGGACAACTCTTTTACTCGATAATCTACATTTTTTGCTTATAGATTACATTGAAACATATGAAATCATCTTATATTATTAGAAATTTTGATTTTAAATCACTTTGTAAATGCAATTTGTTTTATTGGAGCTGCAGTCTCTAATTTCTTATCCTATTATCTGTTTTCTATCTATGCTAAACTGTGTCAGAAATAGTCTGACTAAAATACAAATGTCTTTGTACCATTATGCTCACTATTATGTATAAAGTTCAAAAAATTGGTTTATTAGATAGTAGCAATAAGCAATCTAGTTGTCTCTGCCAGAGTTGACTGTTATGAAACTGAAAGATGAAATGATATTTTATATTATTGCTTTTAAGATCAGGAGGTGCTATTTTACTTGAGAAACTGATACTTTGTTAAACTGTACATGGTAGGTAGCAAAATGATGCTTCGTTCCTGCATTGTTTGGGTATGCCATAGATGATGATTTTATTCAACCCCATCACTTAGACCGAATATATGAAATCATCCCCATTACTTAGACCGAATATATGAAGCTTACATGGTACATTTTTCTTCCTATTGGTTATTAAATCTTAAGTAATAGTTCTTAAATTGAGATTTACCATTGAACCAACTTGGTCATTTTTTTGAAGATGCTTACCAAAAAGCTTATATTATTAATGGTCTTCTGAAATTATTTTTTGGATTATTTGTGGGTGCGGTAGGGTGGTTGGTGTTAAGAGCTTTGATTCCATGATTTTATGTGTCAACATAAATATGAATTTTAAATTTATTTTAATTGGTGTAATATGCAAAAACTTGGCAAGTACTGATTGTCTTACCTTCAGGATAATTGGTGCAATGTCCAAAAACCTGGCTATAGTTATGAATCTTTTATTTCAGATAAAACCATGACTCTTATATCATATATATTAATTTTCAGTGCTAATTTCCACCTAATCGTTTTGGCACTTACCATTTCTTTATTCTCCTATTTCAATTATAACTGCAAAATTAGCAAAAAGCAGAAGTGTAGATTCCTTGAAACAAATCCGTCCAAAAAGGCCAATGAGTCGGATAGAGGTGAATTATCATCTTTGATTTCTTCTAAAATGTATGGCCTACATTTACAAGCAGAAGTGTAGATTCCTTGAAACAAATCCGTCCAAAAAGGCTAATGAGTCGGATAGAGGTGAATTATCATCTTTGATTTCTTCTAAAATGTATGTCCTACATTTACGATCAGAAGTTACAATCATATGTCTTTATTAACATAGATGTCTAAAAGTAGAGAAGTATTTATTTTGATTGGAATTAGGCAAATGGCATAAGTTTTCTTCCCTTAAGGAATGCATACACAATGCGTTAATACAAGAGATACAAATAAATTAACTAATGATAACTGGATGTATCATCACAAAATGATGTTAACAATATGTATGACTTGAGGAATCGTCAACTGCGATCCATAGTTTATGTGCAAGTTCTATTATAACAAGTTTCATATTAATATGTGTATAGGGTTGCTATTAATCAGTTATTTATCTTTATTCAGGTACCTTATGATCTTCCTTCTAAACTTGATTATGAAGATGAGGTATTATTTTCTTTTTTGGTTATGAAAATGGAGTGTGTGAACAGATCTAGCTGCAGGATTGCACCTGGTAGTTTAGTTAAACATACCTAAAATGTATGGTGTTTTCCTACAAGATAAGGATAATGATGACAACTTACTATCTTCATCCAAGATGATTAACTTTGAATTATCCAATGGCTACCACATGGACCAGATGTTCCCCTAATAATGAATGATGATTAGTATGTTGAATAATAACTAGATGACTTAGTAGGTTTTCTATGCAATGTAGAGGAGGAAGAGAGGGCAAGTCATTTATGTTGATTGTATGAAAAGATGTTTACTTTCTTGAGACTGAACTCGCTGTTTGCATTTTAGATTATATTTTGAAGATTCTGGAAATCGTGGATGCTAGAATATAAGGTAATTGATGAACTGTCCAACACTCGAATGTGAGTTCCAATGTTAGATTACAAGGTGAAGAGATGTTTCAATATTCAAGTGTTATAACAGATCACTTGAACCAAAATAGGATTGAACCAAAAAGCAATGAAAGAACTCCAGAACATATCATTAGGGCATAAAAACCTTGATGTCCATTACTTAATCCTAGAGGTGAGCTTATGGCCCTAGTTGTGCAAGATTTTGTTTTCATTAGTATGTAACCTTATTAATTGCTATCATGGTGGCAACATGAATGTAGAATTAGGCTTATGTTGTTTTGGAAGTTCTAAGTTAGAATTGTTATTCTTTTATGTATTTTTATTGATGAAAATGCAAAAATCTTGATTTATGACTCCTTTAACTCTGTTAAATTTTTCAGGACACCCCCTAAGAGAAAGATATTAACTAGGGCACTATTGTTATATTTGTCCAAGATTCTACATTCTCAAATGATAGACTTTATAAGATTTTGGGTATCTTTGGAGAGATCATGGAGGTAAGGTTGTTCATTGAAAATAAATTGAACTAAAATATTTCATGAGTAAAGTGTGAAATTATGTTGTCGTTATTTATGCAGATTCATGAAGCTCCAAATATAAATGATTACAAGTTAATTGAATTTTATGATAGAAGAGTTGCAGAGGTTGTATGTTTTTCTTCCTGATGAAGGTGCTCATTTTTCTGGACGCAATTGGTTTAACTTTTTGCTTCTCTTTGCTCTTGGCGCATATTCAAAGAAATTGGAATTAAAGCTAATGCGTGTATTAGAATTGTTTAGCTCATGAATCCAAAGATCTTTTTTGGTGATTATATTTGTAGATTGTGACTTATTCTTAAAATTGGCTAGTGTTTATTTGTTTTCAAGAATGCTACTTTCAAGATTGTGACCTATACAGACACATTTATATGCACCTGGTTTTTTTTTTCCATTCCACCATGAGTTTCTCACAGCTTCATTTACATTACGACTTCATTTACATTTTCACTATTGCTAATATTTTCCCCCACAATGTCATCCCTGAAAAAATTAGAAGTTCAATGTTTGTTTTTTTTGTCCATACCATTGCTAGAGGTTTGATGAAAATCTCAAGAATTAAACAATTAATACTTTGGCATAAAAAATAATTTCTAATGTAAGGATTTGTCGTTTATAGACAATAAATAATAATGAGTATATAAAAATTACATAATAATGAGAGTATAAGAAAGAAATTGCCATTTTTTAGTCGGAAATAAGACATACACCTCATCAATAAAGATGTAAAAATTAACTTAAAACACTCTACTTTCTTTTCATTTTGTATTTACAAAACATGCATCCAGCACATAGAGCTAAACAATCACATGTCTCAATAAAACCACCTATATCCACACTATCGTAGTTAACATTACTGCTTTTTCATGAGTTATTTATCATCACATTGCTCACACCATGTTGGGCCCCGATTCTTTTCTTAATAAATAAGCATGTGTTTAGTTCTTTTTGAGGTTGAGTTTGATTAATTTGTTTTGGTTAGGTTTTAATTAGAATATTTTTGGGTGGAGAAATTTTTCTTAGATTGATGGAATTAAAAGAAGAAATTGAGATTAAGTTAGAAAGTTTATGGTGTTAGTTAGAATTAAAAGAACAAGATTTTGTAGGGATAATTTGGGAAGAACCACTTAAGTTGTTAAGGGTTAAGGCTTATAAGGAGGGGTA
>JANQBM010000003.1:22162361-22174576 GCA_025594535.1 Erythroxylum domingense
AAATTCAATTCGTCGAATTGAATTTCAAAACTTGAAAAGTTGCTTCACTGCTAATTACACCTAATTAGGTAATTGAATTTCAAAACTTGAAAAGCGCGAATTGAGCATATCTTTTAAATTATTTTTTAATATTAACTTTAAATCATTAATTCATTAAATGCGAGCTATAATATAATTTTCATAATTTACTTATTCGCTAGCTAAAAAGATAATGGCTTCAAGTAAGACAAGCATTATGAGCTTCTGCATCAAATAAATATTTTTTTGTTAGCCCACGAGGTATCTTAGGAGGGTCCTAACTATGGGAAGGTGCCTTTAAGCCATCCACACCCAGACTAATGTCCACTCACACAGAGTGTTGGCCAAACAGATTTCTCCATTCCCAGGACGCGAACTCGAGACCTCTAGTTAAGGGATGAGAATGCTGAATCACTCACACCAACCTGTTTAGTATTTTATTGAATATTCCCTATTTTATTACAGGCTTGATATTGGAAAATATACATACAGAAGAGATAAAATTGGGAATGGCAATGAGAAAGTTTGACTACTCAAATTTAATTTAGAAACTAATGAAATTTAGTTCGAGTTTAAAATCAATCTAATTTTAAATAATTCATATACGTTGGAAACTCAATTCTAACTCATTAATTTATCATTCTCCAATCTCCATTTGCACTGTCAATATATTCGTCGTGAGTTCAACAATAACCCACATATTGTTAGAGGAGCATATGCAAATGCCAGTTGCATTAGTCTGTTTAGGTTGTTTTCTTGATTTGAGAGTTAGAAGTTTGTTATTTATTCTTTTTGTGCATATGAGTTGTAGATATATCTCTCTTGTACATATCAATCAATGGAATGAAGTACACAAGATTCTCTCTCATTCTCTCCACATGGAATTATTCCTCTCTTTTTTACTGCTTGTTGTTCTCTACTAGAACAAACATGGAGGTTGAAAACATCAAACATTGACATGGTATCAAAGTAACAAAATCTTATTCTACTTTAGGCAATCAATTTTTATGAGTAAATTTTTTAATCAAATTAATTTGTTTCTTTTAAATTTTGAAGAATCTGATTTCGATTTAGATCTTCTTTCTTTTCAATGCTGATTTGATTCATCAATCATCTAGCGAACACTACATCCTAATTTTTTTCATTTTTTAAACAATTGTTTTGAATCATCAATTGTTCCAGCCTGACATTAAGATTCTTTGAATTTCATCACTCAATCAAAAATTTGATACATTTTTTCTCTGTCTATAAGGTGTGTTAAATATATGTTGTGGAGAATGTCTTCAGTGATTGGTAGAGGAACATTGTGTGTGGACGGTTTGCCTCCCTTCAAGAACGTACTCCATGTTGATGGACTGAAAGCAAATTTGGTGAGTATAAGTCAACTCTGTGATGATGATTTGTTTAGTTAAATTTACAAATGATGAACGCAGGGTGCTAAATGAGCAAGGAGAATGTCTTATGAGCGGCAAGCGATCAGCTAACAATTGCTACATGTTACAGGTAATAACCACTTATAAATCATCCACACATGATAATGACATCAATTTATGGAATCACAAGCTTGGACACGCAAATTTTGATTTCATTAGCAAGTTGACGAAATTGGAAGCAGTGAAAGGTCTAGCTAAAATGAACAAAGAAGGGATATCAATTTGTAGCGCATGTCAAATGGGTAAACAAATTAGAGTGCCATATAAAAAAGTTAGACACGTTACCTCTTCACGCATACTTGAGTTAATTCACATGGATTTGGTTGGTCCAACACAACAAGATAGCATTGGTGGAATGAGATTTTTTAATTTGTGTTGACGATTATTCGAGATATACTTGAGTATCATTTTTTAAAGAAAAATTAGATGCTTTCAAGGCTTTTAGAAGCCTATGTGTGCAGGTCATGAATATGAAAAATATGACTATATTGAGAATTCGGTCGAATCATGGAAGAGAATTTGAGAATATAAGCTTTAATGACTTTTATGAAGAGTACGGTATCATACAAGAATTTTTAGCACCTAAAACTCCACAACAAAATGAAGTTGTCAAAAGGAAAAATATATCACTTCAAGAAATAACCAGATCTATATTGAATGGAAGTAAACTATCTATGCGATTTTGGGTTGAAGCAGTTAATACAACATGCTACATATATAACAGAGTTTATCTTCTAAGCATCTTGAACAAGACATCCTATGAACTTTGGAAGGGAAATAAACCTGATGTGAGTTACTTTCATATTTTTGGTAGTAAGTGCTACATTCTTAGAGAACGGGAACAACTTGGAAAATTTGAGAGAAAAAGTGATGAAGGGTTTTCATTGGTTATTCAACATATAATAAAGCTTACCGAATGTATAGCCAAAGAACCAAGAAGGTGTTAGAGTCCATAAATGTTTTGATAGATCATATATCTTTGTTAAATAGTCAAGTGGCAGAAGAAAATCTACACAACCGACCCTCAGAACCAGCTCAAACAAGCAACGAGAAAATATTTAAAAAATACCCAAATTTGCAGTTAGTTGTTGATGAGGAAGTAACTGCCCTAATTGAAGAACTGTCAGTTATTTCAGATGATGAATCAACCAAAACACTATATGCGGAAACTATCCCTTTAAATGTTCAAAACTCAAGAGAAGCTTATTTGAACAATGATTCTCCCTCTCGAATCATAAGAAATCATCTAGTAGAAAACGTTATTAGAGAAGTTAGTGAAAGAAGAAAAAAAAGGGAAATAAAAAGGGTCGATTATCGAGAACTTGCAGGATACTTGTGTGACACATCTTCATTCGAGCCAAAAAATGTTGAAAAAAGCCCTACAAGATGAGTTTTGGATAGCAACTATGTAAGATGAATTGGTTCAATTTGCGCGAAATGATGTATGGGAATTAGGGCCAAGACCATTGGATACTAATGTGATTGGGAAAAAAATAGGTGTTTCAAAATAAAATAGATGAAAAGGGTAATGTAACCAGAAATAAAGCAAGGTTAATAGCTCAGGGATATTTTCAAGTAGAAGGAATAGACTTTGACGAAAATTTTGCACCAGTGGCACGGCTTGAGTCTATCAAACTGTTATTGGGCATAGCATGTGTGAAGCAGTTTAAGCTTTATCATGTGGATGGAAAGAGTGCATTTTTAAATGGATTTATTCAGGAAGAAGTGTATGTCGAGCAAACAAGCACCAAGAGCTTGGTACGAAAGGCTCACACAATTTCTCATCAGGCAAGGCTATAAACAAGGTAATGTTAACAAAACTTTATTTATTAAAAAGTTCAAATTTGATTTTGTGATTGCTTAGATCTATGTTGATGATATTGTATTTGGTGACACATCTAATGATGGTAGATGAATTTGTTGAATTAATGACATTCAAATTTGAAATGAGTATGGCAGGTGAGCTGAATTTACTTTTGGGTTTGCAAGTAAAATAAGTGAAGGACGGAATTTTTATATCACAAACCAAATATGCTAAGAGTTTAATTAAGAAGTTCAGTCTTGAGAATGCCAGACATGCGAGAACACCTATGAGTGTTTCAACAAAACTAAATAGAGATGAGAATGGGAAAAGTGTTGATGATAGGCTATATGGAAGCATGATTGAAGGCTTATTATACTTGACTGCAAGCGGGCCAGATATCTGTTTTAGCATTGGCGAATGTGCTCGCTATTAAGCCAACCCAAAAGAAACACATTTGACAGCGGTAAAGAGGATCATCAGGTATGTAAGTGGAACATATGATTTTGGGATATGGTATATATCTGACTCGACATCTTATCTAGTTGTATATAGTGATGCAGATTGGGCTGGAAATTTAGACGATCGAAAAAGCATTTCAGGTGGTTGTTTCCTCCTAGGAAACAATTTGATCTCTTAGTACAGCAAGAAGCATAATTCAATTTCACAAATTCTTTGGATGAAACATATGTTAGAAGATTATGGGGTAGATCAGAATGTGTTGACTATCTTATGTGATAACAAGAGTGCCATTGACATCTCCAAGAATCCAGTTCAGCATTCAAGAATTAAACATATTGATCTTCAGTACCACTTTATTCGAGAGCTTATGGAAAGCAAAATAGTCACTTTGTCTCATGTATATACAGGAAAGCAGTTGGCAGACATCTTTACGAAACCTCTTGATGCAGTAGGATTTGAACTTCTTCAGGGGGCTTTGGGACCTTGTGCCCTACATTATTGATGTATTTTTATTTAATAAAAAAAGGAAAAGTGAAAAAAGGGATAAACGTTGCATTTTGTTAAAGGGATTCAAAATCCCTACAACAACTTAGAGGAATTTCAGCAATATGGTCTGGACGCTTTGTTATCGAAGAGATCTTTATTGCAAGCCTCACTGCTTCCCCAATATTATGATTTTGATCTGGTAAAAGAGTTTTACTGCAATTTGTCTTCTGATATTATGAATGAGAATGCTTTCAGTTATAAAGCAGTATATGTGTGGGGTCAGGTAGTCCATTTTGACGCTGCTTGATTAAATCTATTTATGGGATTTGATAATTTGATTAGTTATCTCCTATATGATAATGACTGGAATGTGTCTAATGACTTGATTGCTACGGTACTGACTGGTGGAAAATTAACTGCATAGTCGTCTAGTTGTGTATTCCGTTCTTCAATGCTCACACAAAAGTACTTTGTGCTCTTTAAATTAGTGGTGACAAACTGGATACCGAGCACACATGTTGTCTCTATCTACTTGGCACAGGCCAAACTATTTTATGCCATCGGTATTGGGATGAATTTTAATCTTGGATGGCTCATTATTGAAGCTATGTTGGCTATTGAGAGTAAGCCATACTCTCTCCTATGCTTTCCCTATTTAATTACTCAATTTTCGTACGCCAATGAAGTTCCCGGGATAGAATCCAGTGTTCCTGAGTTGCCCGCCTTGATGAATATCAATCCATAAATTTTTTGTCAATCCCGGAGAGTGGATTTGTCGCATATCACTTCTGGTCCCTTAGATGCCTCAGGGTTGACAGTCAATCCACATGTAGCCCTTTTTACAGAAATTGAGCGGATTGAAGGTATTCTTCAAGTGGCTACTGAGTCTCTTCGCCATTTGAATTAACAAGTTCTCTGTTTTCCCGGCACTTCTTAAATTCAACTTTTTGGCACATATTATCTCAAAGGGGGAGAGTTCAAAACTGCTGAATTTGTTTTGTGTTGAGATCAGAACTACTGAATTTGTTTTGTGATAAGATCATAACTGCAGAATTTGTTTTGTGTTTTATTGACTTGTGAATTTGTGATTCACTACTGCATTTGTTGACTTGAATTAGTGCATATTACATTAAAGGGGAGTTCTTGGATTGCGGATTCAATTTCTATATGTCCGATTATGTGATTTTAGGGGAGCTTCGTATTTGTGACAAATATGCCAAAAAGGGAGAGAATGTTAGATATATGTTATATATATCTATTTATTTTATTTTGACATATTTTTATAAATTGGCATTTTTTTATTATCTTGGATTTGAAAGAACTAGTTGGATAATGTTCTAGATAGAATAGAATTCTATCTTGCATAGATGTGAATTTGATGAAGGATACTGCTAGAAATTTTGTTTTGAATTAAGTTGTCTAATGTGAATGTAGCATTAAAAAGGGTATTGCTGGAAGTTTGAGGATGAATGAAATTGATTTACGTGAATGTAGTGGAAGAAGGGGTATTGTTGAAAATTTCAATGGGAATTAAGTGAACTTCTGAAAAAGATACGATGGTGTTTTCTTTGGTGAGTGTGAAAAATAGACCTACGGTTGGTTGGTGAATGTATATGTGGGTGAGTGCCTTTGGTGTGCGTGTGTGAGTGCCTGCAGTGGGTGCGTGTTTTGTTGTTGGCTTTTGTTTTTAATATTGGATGTTGGAGTAGCACACGGCTGGAAGGATTCTTGTTCATGCGTATACATGCATGTTATATTAGTCTCGGAAGAGTCACGTTTTTGCAGTAGTTATTTTGGAAATTGCTTGCACTGAACCTTCATCTACTGGAGTGATTTTTGATTGGGAGAATTTGGCATTGCGTATATGTTCTGTTGGGTATCACTTATTAACTAAGCAGCCATATTTTGACTTTGGAGTTGGCGTAGATTATGTCAGCTGGTCGATAATTATTCAGATATATTTTGGGAAGCTAATAATAGGGAAGAATCTTTTATCTCAAGTGTATTGTTGTTCTTTTCTTAGTTGATTAATCACTTGAGTTATGAAAAACCGTATAGGTTAATAATTTCACAAACTGTCCAATTTTACGCAATCATCTCTGGCACAAATAAAAAAATCAATCAAAAGAAAAAATAACAAATGACACCAAAATTTTGTAACGCAGTTCGGCATTCCTTGCCTACGTCTGCGACCCTCACCCAGATTAATTCTTTCACCGAAGTACAATAGAATTACTCTAGGCTTTACTAAGCTGAAACTACTCAACCCTTGACACTATCTCTCAACCTTACTTCCCGTGAAAGATTTTAACACCCAATAACACGACTGACTCGTGTTAATCTCAACAGAGGATTTTTCTCCACCACTCTTAATGAAAAATAATTAATAAAAATAACTCAAGTGATTAATCAACTACGAAAAGAATAACGATACACTTGAGATAAAAGAAAAGAACAACTTCCTAAAAAGTCTAGCTCCACTGAAATAAATCTGAAATAAATTTTTGTAAACTCCAACATCAACTCACGAAAACTTCTGCAGAAATCATAACTTCTTCTTCTTCTTCTTATGGAACCTCTAGTTATGCAATATATTCTCAAACCATTTGACGTCCAAAATGGGAAACCATCAGAATCTCGATTTGCATCTTCCACACATAATGGGTCAATCTAGTCTTGTAGAGTGTAAACGTATGGTGAGTTGGTCAAAGTTGTGGGATGTGAAGAAAATAGGCTCTATATGAAGGTTAGGCACGGAACTCTATAAAGCCGCAATTATTAGAGATCAAAGCAGAGTCCACCAAAGTACATACTCACACTTCTCACCACCAATCAGCCGTAGGTTTTTTTTACGTACACACATAAACCCTCGTATGTTTTTCCATAATTTTCACTTAATTCACAATGAAATTTACAGTAATACCCTTCAGCCATTACTTTGACGCAAAACAACTTAATTCACAGCCAAACTTCAGTCATACCCTTTAGCTACGACTTCACGTAAGACAACTTAATTAAAAATAAAATTTCCAGCAATATCCTTCAGCCCACTCATTCACGTAATGCCCAACAAGTCTTCACAATATCCACTTCTATTCAAAATAAGATTCCATACTATCTCGAATATTATCCAAATAATTCTTTTGAATCCAAGATAATAAAAGTACAACTTATAAAAATATGCCAAAATAAAATAAATAGATATATGCACCATATATCTAAAAATCTCCCCTTTTTTGTCATATTTGTCACAAATACTAATCTCCCCTTAAATCATATAATTCGACATATAGATATCAAATTCACAATTCATATGAACTTCTCCTCAATTCAACATCAAGTTCTAAAGAATATCCATAGAAATAATAATCCAATCATCCAAATTTCTCCCCCTTAGGACAAAAGATGTCAAAAAGTAAGACGAATAGTCACACATATACCTTGAAATCACCCCCTAAATGGAACAGTCACCAAAAGCAATTTGATGTCCCCCTTGGGACAAAACAGCGTCAAAATGCAGAATCATAAGAATCAACAATAGGTGCAGCGGAAGAATCATAAGCACTCCAAGATGACAATTTATCACCATTCAAAATAATGAGAGATATGCCCGAAAGAGATATAGATACCCGAGAGAGAGATCCATACAAATGAGAGAGCTAAAGAGTCTTCGGTGGAGCCAAATAAAAGTCACAATGCAAACTACTAAAAAGATGGGACGATAATGGCAACATAAAAACTAAAAAAGAATTAAAGAAAACAATTTTTTAAACTTTTCTTTTCCTTTTTTTGTTATTTTTTTTTAAATAACATTAAATTATACTTCAAAAATGTAAAGCACACAGTCCCTGTGTCTCTCGAAGAAATTCAAATCTGGGCTTATTCCTCGTCACATTATCTCGATCATCAACTGTTTAATTGATTTCTTTATCTGAAGTACCTGACTTATCCTCAGTCAGAACAGTTGCTTCAAAAACAGTAACTAACTGTGAATTTGGACATTTTCTTGTTTTGCCTTCACTACGTCTTTGTGCTTTTCCTTGACCCTTTCTAACCTAAAAGTGCTTCGATAACATGGATTGCTACTGAAAATTTGATAGAGAGTGTCTAGATTTTCAGTTTTGACCCTTTTGAAACATTTGCTAGCATCTCGTCCTTATGTGTCCAATAACTCCACAAAAATGACATGTGGGTACAAACCTTCGATTCTTCCTCCAAGTTTCTTCTTGGACAGATCTGGATATGTCATCTTTCTCATCATTCAACTTAGAGCACTCTCCCATATAACCAATGCCTTGAAGATCCCCTTTCACTTTACTGATTTCTATTAACTTTTCTAGTTTTTCTGTGACTCCATTCAACATTATCAATCCCTTTTCAGTACTTACTAATCTCATTCTAGCTTCACCAAGCTCATCTAATGCCAACTTCAATTTCTTTTCTAACCCTTGGATGGTGTTCTTGATGGAGATATTTTCTTCCTTCAATCTTTCATTCTTTCTACATGTGTTTACCCATTTTTTGTACATTAATTCGTAAGTCTCGTAAATGTTCTCTTTTTTATCACCTGAACCACTTTCATCACTTTCATAATCTGATATTAGGTCTTGAGCTGAGTTGTTTTCCTTTTTCAAAATTTTCTAATTTTCCCCTTTTTCGTCTTCAGTTGCTTCCTTCTCAGTTGCTGTCAAGCAAGTAACTGCACTTTTGCTATGTAAAGCAACTAACGCAGCACCATTAGCAATTTCTTCTTCACCACCATATTCACTCTCGGATTCATTCTCACTCTACGTGTTAGTAAAAGATTTTCATTTTCTTTTCTTCAAATTATTAGCACATTCGGCTTGAACATGTTCGAAGCCTTGACACTCATGACATTGAATTCTCTTCACCTTTCTTTCTCCCTTGTGAGTTTTGGCTTATTGTTTGAAGTTGTTGTTCAATGACCTCCCGTCATTTTGCCTAAAATAGGGTCTATCCTTTTTAACTCTCTTCAACCACTTATTGAACTCTCGTGTTAATTGCGTTCTCCTCATATTCATCTTCTACATCATTCATACCTTTTCTAGTTTCAATCTGTAGTGCCAATCCTTTGCTCCTTTCTTATTAAACCCTTAACAAATTCATCTCAAAGTTAGTTAGAATTCCAATTACTTTCTCCAATGACAGGTCATTGATGTCGTGGGCCTCCTCTATTGCTCCAATTTTTGGAATAAATCTTAGAGGTAATGATCTCAGCGTCTTCTTGACAAGTTTCAGATCAGAATATTTCTTTCCGAGTTGATGCACCTTATTTGCTATATCTCGCAATCTTTCACAAAAGTCCCCAATGGTCTCATTCTCATCCATCTTTAGTTCTTCAAACCTTATAGCTAACATCTATAATTTTGACGCTATCACCAATTTGGACCCTTCATGAATAGTCTACAAAGTATCACATGCTTCTTTAGCCGACTCACAGGCCAATATCAATGAGAAGCGTCCTTTATCAATAGCACTAAAAATTGCGTGCATTGCTTGTGAGTTTCCAAGTGCTCTCTCTTCTTCAGCTCTTGTCCATTCAGATGGATCTTTTAGAACTGTCTCTCCCTTATCGTCAATAATCATCAAATGTGTCTTGCCATATAATATCGAGTTCCATGCTCTTGTTCCGTGTGCCTGAATAAAGACCCTTATCTGTTATTTCCATGTAGGATAATTGGAACCGTCCAATAATGGTGGTCTGATAATTGATGCTTCTTCTTTTATGGCCAAATTGCGAAACCCGAATCTGCACCAACTTGAGGTACCACGTTCTGATTTGATGACCCGTGATACCAATTGAAAATTCATCTAGGTTAATAGTTTCGCAAACCGTCCGATTTTACGCAATCATCTCTAGCACAAATAAAAACAAAAATCATTCAAAAGAAAAAATAACAAATGACACCAAAAATTCGGTAACGCAGTCCGGCACTCCTTGCCTACGTCTACGGGGCCCTCACCTAGATTAATTCTTTCACCGAAGTATAATAGAATTACTCAAAGCTTTATTAAGTCAACATCACTCAACCCTTGACACTATCTCCCAACCTCACTTCCCGTAAAAGATTTTTACACCCAATAACACGAACGACTCGTGTTAACCTTAACAGAGGATTTTTCTCTACCACTCTTAACGAAAGACAATTAATAAAAATAACTCAAGTGATTAATCAACTAAGAAAAGAATAACAATACACTTGAGATAAAAGAAAAGAAAAACTTCCTGAAAAGTTCAGCTCCATTGAAATAAATCTGAAAGTTGTCGCAGTAAACTATAGACTGATGTTTGCAAACTCCAACATCAACTCACGAAAACTTCTGCAAAATCATAGCTTCTTCTTCTTCTTATGGAACCTCCAGTTATGTAATATTTTCTTAAACCATTTGATGTCCAAGATGGGAAACCATCAGAATCTCAATTTGCATCTTCCACACGTAATGGGTCAATCTAGTCTCGTAGAGTGTAAACGTATAGTGAGTTGGTCAAAGTTATGGGATGTGAAGAAGAAGGCTCTATATAGATGTTGGGCACGAAACTCTATAAAGCTGCAATTATTAGAGACCAGAGCAGGGTCCACCAAAGTACATACTCACACTTCTCACCACCAATCAGTCGTAGCTTTTTTTTACATACATACATAACCCCTCGTATGTTTTCCAGAATTTTCACTTAATTCATAATGAAACTTACAGTAATACCCTTCAGCCATTACTTTGATGCAAAACAACTTAATTCACAGCCAAACTTTAGTCATACCCTTTAGCTACTACTTCACATAAGACAACTTAATTCAAAATAAAATTTCCAGCAATATCCTTGAGCCCACTCATTCACGTAATACCCAACAAGTCTTCACAATATCCACTTCTATTCAAAATAGGATTCCATACTATCTAGAATATTATCCAAATAATTCTTTTGAATCTAAGACAATAAAAAATCTGATAAGTCCAACTTATAAAAATATGCCAAAATAAAATAAATAGATATATACACCATATATCTAACAAGTTATTTTTATTAATTATCTTTCATTAAGTGTAGTAGAGAAAAATCCTCTGACGTAGTTAACACGAGTCAGTCGTGTTATTGGGTGTGAAAAACTTTCACAGGAAGTTAGGTTGAGAGATAGTGTCAAGGAGTTAGTGGTGTCAACTCAGTAAAGCCTTGGGTAATTATATTGTACTTCGGTGAAAGAATTTATCTCGTTGAGGGCTCCACAAACGTAGGCAAGAGTGCCGAGTTACGTTACCAAATTTCTAGTGTCATCTGTTATTTTTTTGATTGCTTTTTGTTTTTATTTGTGGCAAAGATGATCACATAAAATCGGATTGTTTGTGAAACAATTAACCTATATAGTTTTTCAAGGTGTTTTGCTAATATTCCTCATAGATTCCACATTTTTTTTATTCAAGTAAAATGATGTCTAATGGAACAAATTTTGGGATACTTGTGACTTTGGTTACTATTGATCCTTCTCATGCATTTTATTTGTCAAATGCTTATCATCCTGATTGTAAGTTCTTAACCAAGATTCTTATTGGAGAAAATTATGGAAATTAGAAGAAGTCATATGAGATTTCTCTTCTAGCGAGAAACAAATTAGGTTTTGTAGATGGAACCTGTACAAAACCTGCCTATGATTCTCCTATGTTGCCCTATTGGATTTGTTGCATGATGGCGTGTCAAACCAACAAAAATAAATTCCTACTCTAGAATACTTAAGTGAGTAAAGTGGTAAATAGGGTCGAACCACAGAGACTAATGTAGTAATTATTTATTTGTGTGAAATAAAATAAATAAATAAATAAAATAAAAAGAATTGATTTGGGGATAATTAATTTTCGAACATGAAATCACACAGAAAGAAATTAAAAATAAAGATTGAAAATAATATAAAGAAAAGACTAGCCAAGGTACTCCTCCGTTTGATATTGTAATTCGATCATAGACTCAAAAATATAAATTTCGTTCATTCTTATGGACAAAG
>JANQBM010000003.1:22174678-22189282 GCA_025594535.1 Erythroxylum domingense
TTTTTATCTTTCTGATGATATGAAGTATGAGATTTTTGGCCCATAGAGTGGAAAGTTATAGTGTTTAGAAATTCTGTTTCTATTTAAGATGTTTTTCATTTTTTTATGCAGTCTCTTTGCGGTGGTTTTTAATGCTCTTAGAGACCAAATTGGTTTTTGCATCCTTCAGGAAAGTTGTAGAGTTTCCTTTTAACTTTTCATTGATACCAAATTTACAAATTTCTAAGCTCTGAGGAAGAAGTTATGGATGTTTGTTTTTGGACTGTCGTTTTGAGGGGCTGGACTCGCGGCTCTTCGCGAACGCGAGTGCCTCGCAGTCGCGAGCGCGCGCATCCAACGCTCTCTGCTCGCGGTCGCGAGACTCTCTCGATCGCGAGCCCCCCCTCCTTCGCTCATTTCTCGCAATCGTACCGTAGTACGATCGTGAGTTGCCTCTTTTGTTTCCAAATCGCGAGCGTATCAAGGTACGCTCGCAACCCGCAACTTTTGGGTCAAAGTTGCGATCGTTCTATGGAACGATCGCAACTTGCCCTTTTGTTACTGAATCCGTTTTAACTCGCGATTTATTTTTTTTCTTTTTTTTCTTAAATTCAAAAGGATACAAATTTTTTTTTCTACCAAATTAAATATTATTGGTTTACTTTTGGACATGAATATATTTTTATAAATAGTGAGAAAATATTTTTACCTTTCCTATAAATTTAAATTATTTGAAAATCATTATTAGCTATTCTTATTAATTCAATGTTATCTATTAAATTGTGTATTAAATGTTTTTCTTAAATTTTTGTTCTTGAATGATTTATTTTAATGTCTATGCTTATTCTACGATCTCACTACGTATTTTTCCCGGGGCCAACACTTATTGAAATTCCTTATGATCTACCTCTAATTCTGTTCAAAGGTAAGTGAAATGAGTTGTTTTTTTTAGGTTTGACCTAGTGGGGAATTCCTCCTTTTTGGGATGTGCGTCCAGATGTCACATAGGACGTCGGGCACGTGACTCGCCAGGGTGGGGTTCCAGCACACCATGTGGTTGTTGTGCTTATAAGAATTATAAAAAAATAGTTAATTAGTAAATTGTGAGTAAGTCATTAAACAGAATGTCATTATTAATACTATTCTGGCAAAAGATAAATACCAATTGGGAGTTGGTTGTGTCTATAGAAAATGGAACATTTTCAATAGAATTTATTTGACTTAAATTGACAGACACAACCTATCAGCAAAAGTGTTAAAGAGCATATAATCAAAATACTTAGAATTATTGCTAAAAATTGAATTTTTTTTATTAAAAAGCACACATGTATCTTGAGAAATTGTTAGACAAATACTATGATTGGTGAATTTGAACCATATTTAAGTTATCGATACAAATCTTAGTTCTTTGCATTTGATTTGCATACTAAAAAGCAAAGAAAAATTAATAAGAATTAAATAACACATTACTAGTGCAATTTAAAATACCAATCAAACCTCAGCTTGATTATCTCTTTAATAGGGAATTGTATGTTGAATTGAAGTTGTTTGAAATTTTTCTCTCAAACCCTGTCTCACCCTAAAAAAGGAAAAACATAGCATTATATAAGAGACATAAAATTCAAGAATATAAAAAAAATTAATTAAACCTCAAGATTAAATGGTAATGTTGGTGCTGAGGCTGTGACATTTGTTGGAGCAATTTGAACATTTTCTGTTGTACCTTATCTCACCTATAAAATGAGAAAAACAAATTAATATCATTGTATAAAGGATACGGAATTCAAGAATTAAAAATGTACAAATAAAACCTCAAGATTAAATGGTAATGTTGGCGCTGCAATTGTAAGATTTGCTAGAGGTTGAACTTTTTTAGTTGATTTCCTTTTTTTCAAAGCGTTCTTCAAGCCACTCATCAATCTCTTACCTGAAACAATTTTCTTCTTAATTTTGATTCATTTAATTCCAATACTATTCTTTCACAAATTTCAATCTTATTTTGGTTCAAGTGATCTAATATAACACTTGAATATTGAATCATCTCTTCACCTTGTAATCTAACATTGGAGCTCGCAATCAAGTGTTAGACAGTTGATCTATTACTTTATAGTCCAGCATCCACTAGTTCCAAAATCTTCAAAATACAATCTTTAACAATTTTGTTAGTCTCTTCACTCTCAGATGGTTTTGTAACCAATTGAACATATAGCCCATACAATTCTTTATACTGTATACTTTGAAATATTTTAGGATCCAAATTGCTTATGCTGATTCCTAAATTTTCAGCCCCCATAAATCCAAGTTTTGCTTTACTTGTCCGCCTTTTCAATATGTTCTAACTTGGGATCTCCATAATATTTTTCACAGTAAAAACTTTCAAAACATAAGAATAAAAAATTAAAGCAAACTCGAATTTTCTATAACTATAATCAACCTTTCCATTTGATGAATCATAACTAGCTGTATGGTAATAAATCTTATTATGATGGGTAATTTGATATTTTATGATTGATCCAACCTCACTGAAACTGTCAATACAAGAATTATGAGACTTACAACACTCATTTTGATAGCATTTGAACACCTTAAGAGTATAAACACTTATTGCACGTTTCAAACTTTCAATTGGATACAATAATAAGGGAATACTTGTACTTGATTTAAAATCAGCCTTTAATTCTTCATATCTACAATTTTCAAGGAGTCTTTTTAAAGTGATGAAAAAACTCCACGAATTTATGATAATAAGTGACATACCTTTTTACAACACTATTTATGCTCTCACTTCTTTGTGTTGTCATCATGTCTACATAAAACATTTGTTTTCCATACATTAAAGCCCAATTTTCCTTTATCCTGAACATACACCTCAACCAATCATTATTTTGAATTCCGAATTTGCGCAACATCTCATTCCATGCATTTACAAAAATCTTTCGCTTCTTCAAAATCAATATGTATGAGCTAAAATCCTAGCAAAATATTTGAATTGAGAGAAAACACCACTTAAATGGATGGCCGCATTTTGATAAATGTGCCAAATACATAAACGATGATAAGTTTCAGGCCATCTTAGTATTAGAGATTTTGCCATTACTGCATCTTAGTATGTAAGAATAGTTTTAAATCTTTTATCACACATAGCTTTCACAAAAGTATCAAATAACCATTCCAACGTAAGTGATGTCTCATCATATAACAATGCAACATCAAAGACTATAGTTTGCTTGCGATGAGTTACACTAACAAGTAATGCAAGGGGACCACTTTCATTGTTCTTTTTGCAAGTTGTGTCAAAGCAAACCACATCATCAAAATTTAAGTAATATGCTCTCATCTTTGCATCTGACCAGAAAATGTTGGCTATTAAATCATCTTCATCAACTTGGATAACATAAAAAAAATCAGAACATTAAATTGCATTTTATGCAAATGTTCGAGAACACCTCCTTTATGCCCTCTTTTTGCATCTCTCATTCTTTTAGACTATTAGTAATTTCAGTAGTCATATAATATGAAACCTAAATTTTCTCAACCACCCACTTGCCTAACCATGACATCATGAGATGCCTTTGATGGGATTCCTACGTCATTTGCCATTTCAATTTGCATTGTTACAGATAAACTTATCTTTTGGTGATATCTGTCTAAGTGCATCTTGTTTGGACTTGAGAGGTAGTGATTATGCTCCTCAATAAACTAAACTACACAGAGTTTTTAGCTTCTTCGATGGCTGATTCTCATTTTAGCTTTACAACCAAACCTTGTTTCAGGGTGGCTTGCTCTTATATAAATATCTCGTTTGTCCTTTCCTCGTTTACCTTCAACACTACAACAAAACATTATGTCAATGAAGTTTTCGGATTCATCTTTATGGTTTCTGCTTCTCCTTATCTTAAATCCGACTTCTTTAGTATATGACAAATAGAACTAGTAAGCATCTTCTTCTGTCTCGAACTCCATTCTAATTTCGATATTAATTCTTTAGATACAAATGAGCAGGTAGCTTGCAAATCTTAATTACTGTTTAAACTCATGACAGCTATAAGTTCATCTTCACCTTCACTCATGCCAACTTCATTACCATCTTCAAAATTTAAAGATACACCCGACATAGAATTATTAGCTTTAATCTTGAAGCAAAAACCCAAACAAGAAAATGAAAAAAATTGAAAATGGATACTTCACTTTTATGATATAAAGAAACATGAAGTGTTGAATTCACAATTTAATTAAGAAGTAAAAATGAATCCTTTAACATTAAACTTAAATAAATATCTAACAACTAGTGTTAAGCAAATTCTTTAAAAATGTTTGGTTTTCTATTTGACGTTCCCACATGTTAGTAAGCTAGAAGGAAAAGGAAAAGGCATCAGCTTCATTGAAGCTAGAAGAGAGTCGATTGATATACAATAGAATTGAGTTTTATTAAAAACGCATTGTATTGTCGCAAAACAAGATTAGAACATATTTATTGCAACAGAGGATCTGAATTATCACTCACAAGCACTGGAACAATCTATTTCCTTTAAAGAATTAAAAAAAAGTTACTTCCTTTTTTCATCACAATCAATTAAGTGTTATTGTATTAAAATCAAGTTTGAATTTGATATGGAAGAGATTTCACTTAACACATATGAATGTATATGTAAAACTCAACTCATCTCATTAAAGTATTAGAATATATGACATAAGGTCTATTTGTTATAGAAAAACATGTACTTTGGCTTAGTAGTTGTACTAAAATTAGATTAAAATATATGGAATATAACTACGTTTATGAGAAATGGACAATGGCAGTAGTGTAGGCTTGCCTTGCAGCATCAATATCTGTGCTCATAAGACCACATCCAATTGCTACTAAGCTCCATAGAGTTACAAAACAATTGATACAGAGGATTTGAACCTATCTTAAGAACCTCAAGTCTATTCATAAAAGAACACCTGCCCTACTCCACCAAGAAAATCCATTATGTAGACGTGAATTGTACCTTGAAAATAATATGATACCACCAAATGTCAAACTCTTTATTCCTTTTGACAATGGAAACACACCAAAGATCAAACAAACCACCAAAGAAATGCCAACACACACCGTGATTATGAGTAATCTTCACAATTTTTTATCCTACAACATGGGCACTGAAAACTGAATTGGGTGGTTAAACCTGTCAACTATTAAAAAACAAAACTAAATTGACTCAGATGAAGCTCTCAAGTGACTAGATTAATGAAGTAGCTTATGTCATGAAAATGAAAAACGAATCAGATTAGCATATCCCAAGTTTCCTTTTCCATTATTTAGGTTTGGGTTTGAAAATATTATGATATAATCATATACTAATCTGTTAAAACTATGATTGAAATAGCGACATTCTTGAAGCACTGAACGGAATATTGATTGCATGATCTCAAAAAATCAAAATGGTAATTATGACTGCAATTTTTTCAAGTTCAAGTTCAAATGTGAAGAGGTAAAAATTCAAACATGGGAAAATCATCAAAAAGCAAAAACAAGAGGTAGAGATAAGAAAGATTAAGGTACTCTAAATTGTTGTCATCAACTATCCAATGGTATAACCACACTATTTCTTTCTGCCAAATGTTCTTAGTAAGTGTGCATCATGATTGACTTGAAAAGTATATAAATAGTGTGCATTAATGACGTCCTTATATGTAACCAATATTGAATGATGGTTTAATGGTTATCTTGTATATGCTTTTCCTGCCAAATTCTCCATCTTGTATCTCTTTAGAATTTCAATTTAAAACATTAAGATTAAAATTGATGTTGAGCCACATTGCTTTAGTTAAATTCTCTAAAAACGTTCTCCAAATGTCAGTAATTTTGACAAACAATCTAATATAAATGCCTGTTGCTGCATGATATGACTCTGTCTGGTTTGAGTAACTAGATTTCCAAGCATCTAATGTTGCAGGAACAAACACAGATGTTGCAGGAACAAACACCAAAAATAAACAACTACTTACATTGTGACAAAAACGACACTACAATAAAAAATTAGCCTTAACCTTTTCTTGGTTCCATATGATGAAAATTTTGTCCATTTCATAATGAGAAACCATATTCTTTACTTATATAACAGAATTATAAGCCTGGAATATGAATTTAATTTAGAAAGATACATACATACAAATTTTTAGCACAACTAGATTATTAGTGAGTTATGCTTCTCAAGTGGAGGTTGAAAGGATGAGAGGAGAGGCTCAAGATAGGGTTATGAATAAACTAGCATAAGTAAGGCACAAGGAAGAAAAGAGGCAAGTAGCAATAGAAGTAAAGAGAGATCGACATGATGCAAAAGCGGAGCAACAAGCAGACTATATCCACATAACTGGTCACATGCCCTATTCATTTTCCTACTGTGGTTGGTGCTCATAAAAAGACCCTAAGCAACTTAAAAAGTGAGGAAGCTTTTTGTATTTCACTCGTTGTCAGATTTGGATCAACCCTGCTTTTGTTTCAAGATGTACTGTTTATGTATATCAAATATGTTCAAAGTTAAGAAACTCAAGATGGTAACTTATGACAATTTCCTAGTCAAGTATTTATAAGAGGAAGCTTCTCTTGGTTATATTCCTACATTATCTTCTTATGTTTTGACATCACAAAAATCTCATTCAGTATCGACATTTTACTCATCTTACTTAGGATAGGATAATGCACTTCTTTATCTGCATGATCATATATATTCTCATAATCTATCTGTGATTATCATTGTCAAGAGCTTCTCTAATTTCTATCCTTAAACTTGTAAATCATAAGTTAACTCTACTAAATCACAGAGCTCATCGTCATAATTATGGTACAGTTGACCTAATAGCAACCATCACATGCACAAATTGAGAATTAATTCTCTGAGTTTAGTTTCAATAAAAACCTTCAAAGGATGAACAATAACGAAAAGCAAAGACTCATTTATGGAATTTGGAATAAAGGACATGAGACAAAATGCGTTTCAACAAAGATGAGAGAAGCATTAGAAGGAAATATACAAAGAATCACCAAGGAATATTTAAGAACATACTTTCAAAGGATTGAAACACAATTTATGGCAGCATTAATTAACTCCACAACACTTTCGTGCCCTTTCCTCCTGGTCATGAATTCAACTTACCTGGAACCAATGTATTTAAGTTGATACTTATATAACATATATATTAAAAGTAGAATGTCAAAGAATTTTGATAGAAGTTAGAACTAGCTTTTGATGATCAGTCAAACATTTTTAGGATTTATTATCATCAAATAAACTTTCAAAATCAACTTTAATGTTGCTTTGCATAAGCTACAATGTGAACATTAATAGTAAGCCTACTAGGTGCAAACCACAAAAGCAAGGCTTCAAGGTAGACATGACATAAAATCAATACCATCACCTACTAATTTCATGAGGATATAAAATGATTAGCACTATACAGATTGTACACAGGTAGCATATTCTTGGTTGATTATGTTTATCATAGGGAAAGTCATAAAAACAAACAAATACTGGCTAACAACTAAATGTGGATTCTATTTACAACATAAAAGTCTTCTTATAAAGCTATATACCAATAATTAAATTGTACATGCATTAGTGAACAAAGAGAAATTGATCGTGTATATAAGATGTTGTTAATCAATCCTTAAAAGAATGAACAGAAACTGAAATTCTTCTCTGCTCTTTTTATATATTGAATACACTACTATATAAAAAGTCATTTCAAACTTACCTGTAAGCTCATTATTGAGGTTGGATGACAACGATTTAGAAATTGATGTTCTAGCTCTCTCATATACCAAGTCCCTCCATGATCATTACTACGACACTACCTGATAATATACAATTAATAGTCAAACTTTCTTAATTGAATTTTGGAATTAAAATATGCACGTCATTGCTACTACCACCTAACAATTTAAAGGAACCGATCTCCATTAAGTTTAGTTAATTTGTAAGTCAAGGCTGTATCAAATTCATAAGACTGGTATGTTAATTTGTATCTGCAACCACCTTTCGTTCTTTTGCATACAACTTATAAACTTCGAAAGTAAAACAAAAGCATTCTCATAAATATAAATGTTTACATTAAGGACAAGAATTAAAACAAAAGATCAGTAGAGTACCAAATCTAAGAAGAGCATAATACAACTATAATGAGTAGAAAATTTCTTATTTACTGAGATGTAACAAGAGGTGTGGAATACGAATATCAAAACTCCTTCAAGAAAAAGATAGGTGGGGGGAAAAATCCTCCAAAACAAGGTAGAAAGGAATCACAACTTAAGGAATGTGATGAAAGAAGTCCAATTGCTTCAGGTTTTGCAAATCACTACGAAGCAAGGAAGAAGAGCTCTAGGATTAAAATATCGTATGTTCTTCTAAAGCTACAAGTCAATAAAGCTCTGACATAGCTATTCTTTATAAGAAAATTGGTCAAGTTCTGATATAGCTCGGGTAAGGGCGAGAGAAAGTAGCAATATGATTTGAATACCAATTCAATGACCTAAATATGATTTGAACACCTATCTCATCCTTAAGCTCTTTTTGGCAGAGAAACCATTCCTAATAATTCAATAAACATAGAAATTGTCCGATGCATACAAACTAAACTTGCCCATGGTTAAACATACGAAGGAAGTGAAATGAACCCAGCCTAGTAAATATGAAAAACACATGCAAGGGTCATATAACAACAGGGATGATTTGGATTTTTCAAACATGTTAAAGGATTACATACTAACTTGAGGAACATTCACGATCTTAGACTTGATCGAAGTTTTCACCCTACTATTCAAGGCCTTACTGGCAAACCCATCAATGCAAGTTATCTCATCAGTCAAACCAGCACTAACCTAGGTCTCGATGTTGTTGATATGCCACTGAAAGTCCTGACCTTTAGAACTAATGTGCATACTCTTAAGCTCTTTAATGGACTTTCATTAAATAACCATATCCAACAATTAGTTTTCCAGCACGACGAGAAGGACTACAAAAATATAAGCAAAAGAGAGAAGAATTAAGTTCAATCAAGCATCATTAGTAAGGGTGGGAAGCAAAATCAAAGGAAAGAGGGGCATCGACTTAGGTTAGGTGAGAGGAAAGCCAAGATCCTTAGATTTTATTAAAATGTCTTCAAATTAGTCATAGAACAAAATAAGAATATCATCAGTAGAAGAGGCGATGTGATGCCCAAATAATGGTGCTTTATACCAATTAATCAAGTTTTTATAATTTTTATGGGTTCTTCTACTAGTCATTTTTTCTTGGAAATAAAATCTTCTAATTTAGTTATAATATTTCTATTATATTGTATTAAATCTCATTTATACATATATGTGAATTCTACGTAAATATAGATATGAGATTTAACGGAGTTGTAACATTGAAACCGCAAGAGAGATTGCCTACCAATCTAAATTGATTGATGTATCTCTCTCGTTTATGTTAACCGGCCATTGGCCTTGGCTGCAACACGTGTGTTTCGGTGGATTATTGCTAAATGCCAGAAGCCTCGGCGAAACCAATATGAGGAATGCTTTTTCAACGCAGCCCTTCATTGTTTCCCGCAGCCTCCTGCTCGTGCCTTTCAAGCTCCACCAAATTGTCTACCTCCACAAACCGCTCATGGCTCCACAAGCAATCTTCTTGTGTCTCTCTTCTCAGGAAGTGCACTTCGTTGATCCTTCTGAAGCAAGTCCTAGCCCACATCTTCCGACTCGGCCTTCACCAAGACCACGACGCTGTCGGCAAGTTCCTCGTCTGTTGCACTGTACCATCTCACGGGGAGGTGTATTACGCGGAGAAAGTATTTAACTACGTACCTAACCCGTCTTTGCTTATGTACAACCTTATGATTAAAGCGTTTGCAAAGGAAGGTATCTTTAGAAGATCTCTGTTTCTGTTTACTAAGTTGAGGGAAGGAGGGTTGTGGCCTGATAATTTCACTTACCCGTTTGTTCTTAAGGCTGTTGGCTGCTTAGGTAAAGCTTTAGTGGGGGAAATGGTTCATGGGTTTGCGGTGAAATCTGGAGCTGAGTTTGGCATTTTTGTGTGCAACTCGCTCATGGACATGTATCGTCAACTGGGTCGAATTGATATCATGAAGAAACTGTTCGATGAAATGCCTGACAGAGATATTGTTTCGTGGAACGTACTAATTTCTGGGTATGTTAAGAGTATGAGATTTAAGGATGCGATCAGTGTTTTTTGCCGCATGCGAAACGATACTAATTTAATGCCTGATGAGGCTACAGTGGTTAGCACACTTTCTGCTTGTGCTGCAGTGGAAGATTTGGAACTTGGAAAGGAGATTCATTGCTATCTAAGACATAAAGTTGGATTGACCTCTATTATTGGCAATGCCTTGCTGGACATGTACTGTAAATGTGGTTGCTTGACTATAGCTAGGGAGGTTTTTGAAGGGTTGCCTTACAAGAATGTCATTTGTTGGACTACTATTGTGTCCGGCTATGTAAAATATGGGAAGTTGAAGGAGGCTAGAGAGTTGTTTGACAGGAGTCCTGTTAGAGATGTTGTTCTCTGGACTGCCATGATAAATGGCTATGTACAATTCAAGCGGTTTGATGAGGCAGTGGAACTTTTTAGAGAAATGCAAATCAAAAAGGTTAAACCAGATAAATTTGTGGTAGTCACCCTACTTACAGGTTGTGCACAGATGGGAGCCTTAGAGCAAGGGAAGTGGATTCATGGATATATAGACGAAAACAGAATTCCTCTGGATCTTTTTGTGGGTACTGCTCTTATAGAAATGTATGCCAAGTGTGGGTACGTAGAAAAGGCTTTAGAAATCTTCAATGGGTTGCGAGAGAAGGATAGTCCCTCGTGGACTTCAATAATCTGTGGGCTCGCCATGAATGGGAAGACAGGCGAGGCTCTGAAGCTGTTTTCCGAAATGAAGCAGGATGGGTTTCAACCTGATGACATTACGTTTATTGGTGTTTTAAGCGCATGCAGTCATGGTGGACTAGTCAATCAAGGCCGTGAGGTCTTTAAATCGATGAAAAATACGTATCATCTGGAGCCAAAATTAGAACACTATGGTTGCTTCATTGACCTACTAAGTCGAGCTGGAAAGTTGGGTGAAGCAGAGGAGTTGATAAAGGAGCTACCAGATGGAGAAAATGATGCCATAGTTCCAATTTATGGCTCGTTACTTGGTGCTTGTAGAATCTATGGGAATCTAGAGATGGGTGAGAGGTTGGCTAAGCGTTTGTTGATGATAAAATCAGGGGACTCTGGCATTCACACACTCCTCTCCAACATCTATGCATTTGCAGACAAACGGGAAGACGTGATGCAAGTGAGAAGGAACATGAAAAGTCTTGGAGTTAGAAAGATGCCTGGTTGTAGCTCTATTGAAATTGATGGTATTGTACATGAGTTTGTTGTTGGGGATTCGTGTCACACAAATAGTCAAATAGCTGATATATATTACGTGTTGGATAGAGTGAGTAAACCATTGGTGAATTTGGTAGAGAATGAAATAGAGAGCAATGATGTATTTGCGAAAGACTCCTGATCAAATATATATTCTTTTAGCACTTCCTCTTTTTCTTTTCATCTATTAGCATCCTTTCTTATTCACTACCTTATGCCCCCAGATTTCTCGTGTCGTACAATTATTTTATCGTAGAGTTAACTAGTACACTTTTTAAGGTCTGATTTTCTAACCACAAATACAACTTACTTAAAATAGATGTAATTCAAACATGTAAATGTAACTAAAACATCATGCAAACACATGTATAACAAAATCTATACCACTTACTATTATAAATTTCTTGTAACAGGAAAATCTATACCACTTACTATTATAAATTTCTTGTAACAGGCTTATTACTTTAATATAAATTATTCAAGTTTATTTAAAGAATTCCATGCAAAGATATACTATTGGCTAATTTAATTAAGTGTAAAAAAATAATAGCAAATAACTTTTGATACTATTGTCTTTTATAATTGAAAGCATTCTTTATTAATTTATAAGCAGAATTATGATTTATATTGGTTCAATTTGATTTAAATGGAGCTCCAACTGTAACTGATTCACATTTAAAAAGAGATTATGGATTGTCTCTTTGAAAACAAGAGATTGCATTATTTTTCAAGAAGAAAACAAATCTAATATTACTTTTTTATAATCAAGATCTCTCTGAAAATTGCTATAATTAAAACTCACTAAATTATTTTTTTTTTGTAAAATTAGTAAAATATGTTATAGTTAATAGTACTTTTGAGATATTGAAAAATTCTCTTAGTTGAACTTCATAAGGCATTTCCATAAATTGACTAACAAGTTCAGCTGCAAATAAAAAGTCAAATACATCAGGCTTCCCACAAGACTTATAAATACTGATAGATTTACACTCTCTTTCATATAAAACTTGAAAAACTTTATCCTTCACTCTATAAAAGTATTATCTGACTTACTATACAACATATTAAACTTCTTAAGCACCTCCTTTCATAACCTTCTTGAATGATGAAAATCATATCCCTATTTGGTTTAGTTAGATTCCCATGTAGTGAGACATTAGTGTTAGTTTTAGGAGATTATATCGATCCCTTAGTTTTAGGGATTGTGATTTGATTTGATTTACATGTACAGTTACCTTATATAGGTTGATGTCTATCTATATTTTATCTCCTAATCTATATATGTACATTGTACAGTGCAATACAAAAACACACAGAAAATTTTCCAAATATCCTATGTCCACTATTTGTTTATTCTTCATGGTATCAGAGCCTGTTTCAATCCTGGAGTAGGATTTGAATCAAGGTCATCATCACTTACCTATACCAATCTCAACCACAATGGCGGGGGACGAAGGCAGCCTCGTCAATCCAGTCAATCCGGCCAGTACTGATACACTAGCCAACTAATTGGCAGCGTTATTGCAGAACCTGCCACAGTCAACCAATCAGCAAACAACTTCAATTCCACAAATAGTCACATTATTAGTAAAATTAAACCAAACCAATTACTCCCTATGGGCACGTCTCATGAAGATGGAAATTGGGGGTAGGGGCAAACTCAGTCATATTACAGGAGTTCCAAGGGCACCTGCAAGAGAAGCAGCCGAATACACACAATGGGAGCAGACTGATTTGATAGTCTGCTCCTGGATGCTCGATAACATGGAGCAAGATCTAGTGGTGAATTATGCGGAATATCCAACGGAAAAGGACTTATGGGAGGGCCTTGCCGCAACTTACAGTCAGGGCAGAGAAGGAGTACAGATATTTGATCTCACAGTCAAGGCAAATAGCCTCAAGAAGGGAACAGATTCAATTGAACAGTATTAATCCAATCTCCAAACGATTTGGAGGGAAATCGAGACCCGACAGTAGAACCCAATGGTGTGCCCAGAGGACATCACTTGAAAGAGGACCCATTACCATCAGTCGAAATAGTATATGTTGTTATCAGAACAGAAAGGGACCGACGCAGCATAATAGGGGTTGACAAGGGGGAGCCATCTTTGACTACAGTCTCAGGCATCAAAGCCAGATTTGGGGTCGGCGTTAATCCCAAATCTAGATGGAACTCAAGAACTTAAGTGAGCTCAACAGAAAATGGAGAAATCGGACAAGGGTATGCTACCAAACCTCGTTTAGAAACGCCGAAGGGACCAAAGTCATCATCGAGAGGTAGCAACATCGATTGGAGCAAAATCCGGTGTAGTCACTGTGGCAAACTCAGGCACAGTAGAGAAGAGTGCTTCCAGTTGATCGGATTCCCAGAAGGTTGGCGAAGCCAACACCGAGAAGTATCGGCGGGCAACGCGAATGGAGTGGCGGCAGTAACCGAAGGCAAAAATGAAGGGGCGGCCATCGAAACCAATCAGAAAAGCAAAGAAGGATCTGGAGTAGGGTTAGCCGCCGTTGGAGAAATAAGGAAAGTGGAGAATGATGGTTATAAAGGTAGTGAATTAGGGTTTGGGAAATTACATCCCAAACCCTCTATTTTAAACATTGTCTTTAGAAGTATTGAAAGTTGTAAAATTAACCCCCAATTTGTTAGTAGCCGTGAAATTAAGCAGGGACAGGCTTGTGTTGCTTAGGATTCGAAGAATGACAAAAATGTACAGTGGCTCTCTGATTGTGGGGCTACCGATGCGATGACATTTGACCCTCGAGATTTGGTCACGTCATCTGTGCCTACCAAGACATCCATTCAGAGTCCTAATGGGTCTCTCTCCGGTTCACGGGGCCGGGACAATAGAACTTTCTCCGTCTTTGAAACTTACGAATTGCTTATATGTTCCCATTTTGTCCTGCAAATTGTTATCTATCAGTCATGTTACCAAGGAATTAGACTGTATTATGTTAATGGCCTCTACTTTTTGTCTCTTACAGGATATTCAGTCGGGGAAGGTGATTGGGCATGGCATTGAACATGGAGGGTTATACTACATTGACAAGGTGGCTCAACATGGAACTGCTGCGCTGGCTCACGGAATCGTTGAAAGACAACAGTGGTTATGGCATCGACGTTTAGGCCATCCGTCAGTAGTGGTATCTTCGTTTGTTATTTCCGAAATTATTTTCCAGTAATAATTCTATGTCATGTGAGACATGTCTATTGAGTAAG
>JANQBM010000003.1:22189382-22202060 GCA_025594535.1 Erythroxylum domingense
CTCAAGTACTTTCTTGGAATCGAGGTTCTCAGATCGAGGAGAGGGATTTTCATCTCTCAACGCAAGTATGTCTTAGATTTGCTAGCAGAGACCGGACTGATGGACTGTAAGCTAATAGAAACGCCGATTGTGGTCAATCATAGTTTGCAGATAGTTGATGGAGCAGAGTTGGCCGATAGAGAACGTTATCAGCATCTGGTAGGGAAGCTGATATATCTGTCTCTCACGAGGCCAAATGTGGCATATGCTGTAGGAGTTCTGAGTCAGTTCATGCACCGTCCCCAAGTTGATCATATGAAGGTTGCTTTGAGAGTTGTCCGGTACCTGAAGGGTTCTCCAGGAAGGGGTGTTTTATTTCAGAAACATGGAAATCTGGATGTGGAGGCATATACAGATGCTGATTGGGCGGGTAATCCAGTTGACAGGAGGTCCACGTCTGGGTATTTCACTTTTGTTGGAGGTAACCTGGTTACTTAGAAGAGTAAGAAGCAAAAGGTGGTTGCACTTTCTCGCGCAGAGACAGAGTTTCGAGGGATAGCTCGAGGGTTAGTAGAGGTTCTGTGGCTAAGGAAGTTGCTGGCTGAGATTGGTTTCCCAATTCAGGGGGCCTGCAACTTGAGGTGTGATAATCGGGCTGCGATCAGTATTTCGGAGAACCCAATCCAGCATGATCAGACTAAGCATGTAGAGATTGACCAGCATTTCATCAAGGAGAAGTTGGATGCTGGAATAATAACTCTTCCTTTTGTTCAATCCGAGGATCAGCTAGTAGATATTCTCACAAAGGCAGTTACAGGCAGAGTCTTTGGAGAAGTATTGAGCAAGTTGAACATTGGTGATCCCACTATTCAACTTGAGGGGGAGTGTTAGTTTTAGGAGATTATATCGATCCCTTAGTTTTAGGGATTGTAATTTGATTTGATTTACATGTACTGTTACCTTATATAGGTTGATGTCTATCTATATTCTATCTCCTAATCTATATATGTACATTGTACAGTGCAATACAAAAACACATAGAAAATTTCCCAAATATCCTATGTCCACTATTCATTTATTCTTCAATTAGCTTTTTTCTCACTCATCTCAAACGAACTCTCGGATTATAAAATCTTTGAACTCTTCAAACATCTTTAGACGGTTGCATATAAAGATAAATCATCCACACATACAAAAAAAAAACTTGACATATATTAATGAATTATCTAATTAATAAAAGAATTATTTTCATGCAAGTAATAGGGGAGAATATGTCTTTATAGTCAATACCTTGTTTTTGCTTGTACCTTTTAATAATAAGCCTTGCTTTGTATCTCTCTGATTCACCTTTGATATCTTTTTCAATCTTGTGCACCATTTGTCTACAATAAAAGGTAAACAAGTTTCTACATGCAATCACTTATATGGCTTGGATTTTCTCAATCATGAAATTAATCTACCTTTCATTCTTATTATCATCTTGAAAATTTAAATGCATAATGTCTTTAAGTAGACAAAACAACTTATGATTATCACAAAATTTATCAAGTTTTTGATATCCTTGAAGTCCCATGTTTGTTAGTGAAGATGTAGGGATGATGGGATGAGTTTGGTAAAGAAGAATCTTTTCTTTTTTTCTTTTATAACCTCCTTTCTTCTTCTTCATTAAAATATGTAAGAAAATCATGAGATCTTTATAGATAATTTTCCCATACAAATTTCGTATTATTATTTTGTTGTTTGCAAAATTAAAGAGAAAAAAAAGGAAATTCTTATATTCGTATTCATAATCATAAGATCCTTTTTGATACTTAATTTCGTTCTAGACAATTTTTTATAGTTTTATTTTATTGTTTTCAAAATTGAAGAGAAAAAATTAAAAAAACAAGAGAAGGGATTTTTACTTGTTGATTCTATATTCATCATTAGTATAAAATTGATTTTATCACATGTTAATTTTAATTGTTTTAGTTATGTGATTCAACTTTTGATTTAAAGCTTGGCGTACTCAAATTACATGTTTTTTTTAAGTAACTTGACTTCTAGGCAATATTTTTCATTTTTTTTAAATTTTAGGTTAACTTATGAATATAATTGAAAGTTGAGTTAAGAATTCATATTAAGGAAACTTTAAACCAAAAAGATAAAAAGAAATGAAAAAAGAGCTAGTATGTTTTAGCTTTCATTAAACCAAGCAAACCATTTACTTAGTATGTTTCTCTTATCTTAGTCTCTCTTTTTTCAAAATAATATAATAACGAAATAGGCCTTAGATATCAATCTGAAGACATCACATTAGACATTTTGTTTTTGAGATTTAGATAAAATAACAAAATCTTGAGCATTCAACTACTTTTTTTTAATTCTTCAAAAATTTTTAATTTATTCCCAAATAAATCATATAGAATGTATGAGCTTTTTTTAACATAATCGAGGGTTACTATAAGATTTAAGAGACTAGAGAGTACTTGAATGAATGAGTACATTGCAAAAGTTTTAGTTCATTAGAATGAGTAGTAGATATAGATTTTAAGTTATATGACTATGCAATTATTTCAACAACAATAACAATAATAACAACATTTCAATAAGAATCTTATTGAGATACTAGGTTTGGAGAGTTCTAAAAGTAAGAAACCTTACCCTTAGTTAATACAGAGGTTGTTTCTAAAAGTCTCAAGGAGAAAAAGGTTTTTGAAAAAAATAATTAGAAGAAAACAATTTCCACATACATAAACAAATATCCACATAAATAATAAAAATCAACAAAAATAAAAATAAAAACAATGATAAAGTAAGTAAATAAATAAACAGAAAAGAAATAAAAAGATAATTAAATAAAATAAATAAGTAATTAAAAACAAAAGAAAAAATAAATGAATAAAACAACTAAAGGAGTAAGTGCTACAAACAAAAGTATTTAGGTTAATTAAAATACATAATAATTAAAGGAATCGAAGGAAAAGTTTCAAGGTTGTACAATTATTTCAATTGGATAACTTGCTTAAGGTGCATATTGTGATGGTTTTTCTAGATCTTTAGCAAGATTTATAAATGTTTCCTCTTTACATATGTTAAAATAAGATGAATGTAAAAATTCCTTCGCACATGAAAAAATGTTATATACAGGATTCCTCTTCATCCATTAAAGGAAGAAGATAGTAAATTTGCAAGTGAAAAATATATGAGGAGTGGACGTATACCAAGAGTTGTTTAGCCGAATGACCATAAATAAGATTTATCTTTCTTTTCCGATTCGCTTTTATTATTATTGTGTTTGTTTTGTTATTGCCTTATATGAATTTTTTTAAAATCATTTATTAGAGTAGGTAATATATTTATTATTTTTTAAATAAGGAGAAAAGTGAACGTACATACTTAACCCTCCTCTCTTGTGCTTTCTAAAGACCAATAATATGTTTTCATAATTATGTCTCAAACTTGGAGTCCTAGGTGTCATTCTTATATATGTATGTACAAAGTCATTATTTCTCTTATAGATCATTTGGTTTCACTTTTATTTTTTTGTATAATTTCTATTTTGTTTATTGATTTTGTTTTCTATTTTAACAAAATAAAACTTATCTTTATATCAAACTCCCTTATCTTTATATCAATGGAGTTAATACTTTTAATATTAGTATAAATAGAAGTTAGAGATAAATTAATTTATAAAATAATTAAGTAAGTAATTTTATTTTAATCTCTTACATATTATTAGTAATAAATATTAATAATAAGTTAATTATATTTTATTAAAATAATTAATTAATTAAATAAACATTACATAAAATTTTATTTATAAACTAATATTTGTTATTTATTATACCTAATATTGTTACAACCAAATCAAATTTTACAAATTTAATAAATTATGAATTCAGAAAGAAATGAAAACCAAAAATTCAACGAAAGAAGTTTATTTAGTAAATGTGAAAAAAAGGGGAGCTGAACATGCCTATAAGTATTAACCATCTATGTAATGCATGAAATGTTCTACTTTAGATGTATATGATGATGTTTTACCATTTTTACATAGAAATGCACTTAACCATTGGTCAGCTTATAAAAGGTTTCATATTCATGCATATGTTTTTAGTTGACAAACGATTATCTTACCACTAGATGAACTATACTTTTGTATATATTTTATTCCAATCACTTAGATTCTTGTGTTTACTCAAAAAGGTGTGTAATTTTTGTTCTTTTGTTAAACCTCTTAAAGGATGTTCTCAGATGCATAATATCTTTTCTAAATGTCTTGTTCTCATGCATTATGCTACTATCTTTAGTATTATCCAATGATGCTTATGCTTTGACCTAACTCATTTTCAATCTCTTGTTTTCTTTTATGCATACCTAACACATTTTGATTGTTCTTTGCATTTTGAGGATGATCGAAAACTCAAAGTG
Source organism: Erythroxylum domingense (assembly GCA_025594535.1). NCBI lineage: Eukaryota > Viridiplantae > Streptophyta > Magnoliopsida > Malpighiales > Erythroxylaceae > Erythroxylum > Erythroxylum domingense. Next base: position 22,193,775 of record JANQBM010000003.1, read on the forward strand.
CTAGATGCTAACAAACTCATCATGTGCACATAATCATTATTATTAACATCATAAAAGTTACTTCATTATTATATAGTATATAACACATCTTCACCGCTCCATGCCTAAATTCTTCTTCAAAATTACTTATGATATCCCATGTAGCTTCCAAGGCTTCTCTACTTTCATATTTTCTCTTAATATGCTTCGTTAAGTTTAGGAATTTAAAGTTCACATGTTATGGTTTCATATATTGATAAAAAATAATAGTAGTTTTATGCTTTAAAATAAATTTTACCTTTGCCTTGGATGTCTCTTCTTTTAATGAGCTCTTTTTTTTTTAAGTAGTTCTTGAAATCATTTGTAATTTATATAATGCAATCATTATCACCTTCATTAGATGAATTTTCCTCTTCTTCTTCACTTTTATGTTTTTTCTTAAAAGAAGAAAGATAATAACTTAAAATCCCAAAAGAGAAAACATTTTACAATAAAATCAGCAGCCAAGAGGGGCTATTGGGTCCTCATTGAGAATAAACCAAGTTATTACAAGGGTTTGGAAAGATAAAGCTAAAACTAAACAATAATTATTTTAAAGGCCTACACCTCAAAGTAGAATGGGGGAGAACTTGAACTTAAGTTTTCTATTTGATGTATCAATATGGAATTAGAAAGTTTTAAAGCAAACCTAAAATTAGTTTTTAGTCTGGTATCTTTTTATTGTCAATAAATGTTCTAGCTGATAGTAATATCTACACCAATATTATAACATATTTCTTTCTCTATAATGATCTTTCTAATTTAGTTGAACATTTTCTATAAAAGATTTGAATGTCCTGGACTTTAATTTGGAAGACCCTTAGGCTTATTTCCTTCCATATCACATTGATACTATAAATTAAAGCAAGTTTGAATATATTTAAATCTCCTTTATGCTTGTATTTGACATGCTTAGCCCATTTTGCTATCTTTAACTAGTTATTTTTCATACATTGAGTCTTATAAAGTCATAAATTATGATTTCAAAAAGTATTTAAATCAAAACAGTTTTAAAAAAGGTGGTTCAAAGGTTTCTGGAACCTATTTATATAACTTGCAATTGATTTTGCCAGGGAAGTTACCTTTACACTTATCCATTGTTCTAAGCCCTTATATAATCACTAGCCACAAAGGTAAATGAAGATTTACCTAAATTTTTGCTAAACTTGGCTGGCTTCCTTTATGGATATATTTACATTGGCGCTTTTAAGATTTATATACAAGTTTTATTTGAAAAGGATTGAGACCTATATCTTTTCCATATAATTTTACCTTCAACCTCTTGATTAGGTCTGTTAGAAGGGATGGAAGCCATGATTGAAGAAAATGCCTTGTATTTATATTACTACTCATCACTTGAGATGATCACTTTCACTTTTTCCTATAAAAGGGATATACGTTTGAGGTTCTCAAATTTAATAATTCTATAAAGAGTTCCTCAATCATTCTAATTGTCAAATGAAAACTAAGTTGATTTTCCATTATTAGTAATGGTTTTCATGTCTTAGAAAATTTTCTCTCATTTTAACGTTTGATTGAGACTCTAAAAGTTGTTTAGCTTAGTTTTAATACCCTGAAAGTTCATCCCTTTATAATGCAAGTGTGGATCCATTTGACTCAAATTGACTCCTAAAATGTAAAAAGTTTCTATATCCTCTTCAATATTAACATCTTTATGTTGTTCTTTATAGAGTTAATGCCTAGGCTACCCTCTTCGTTAAGAGTACAAAACTCAAACCATTTAATTTTAGTCGTAGATAATTTATCTCCAACAACTTCAAATTGTAATATTCTAATAACATAATCAAAAATTTTACGCTCCACTAAAAATAAAAGTGTCAATTTAAATTTGAATATGAATTAATGAAAATTACTTGACAAAACCTATAAAGATTTGTTTAACTTTAAATCCATATGATGATATAATAAGGAAAATTTACATTGTAACATAACACTCCAATAGAGCATATTCCCGAAGATAACGGAAGATAATCAAGAAAATACTCTACGGAAATGATACATTAGGAAAATAAAATTTAACTTACTCTTAGACATCAAACAATCATAAGCATTCAAAATATTTATTTAACAAAGTTTATTCTAAAATTTCCATCTATGTTGACATTTCACCTGTGAAAAAAAATATATTTGAAGGAAAATGAGAACAAATATCTTAACAAGGACATATATGGAAACCGGTTAATTGTCCATACTTCATTTCTTCTCATTTCTTACATACGCATAAAAGGTCACATACGTCATTATAATTTAAAATCCAACACACACATCACACATCAGTTTAGAGTTTAATCTTAGTACAAAAATGTGTATCATGATATGGGATGCTAATGCAAAAGACTCTAACTAGACTCCGCAAATTCAGTTAATAAGACCTTTGAGCCATTTTTGTCCCTAAAATGTAAGTACTAAACTTCTAATATATCGTTTTGGTAGCTAGAACTCCCCTGAACTTAAAAAAGAATAACGTTGCAATTTTGATGAGTTTGCGAACTCTGTGAATGAACCATCATCGATGCAATCACACAAGTCATATCATAAAAACAAGTTATATCACAATTTATTGCATTTCAACAAGTATATCATATAAGCCAGTGTTGCATATCACATCATATTCTCCATTGACTTCAGATGTATTTCACTATTTCAAATTAGTTCATTTAATCATTTCAATTCAATCTTGTTATGTATGTAGGGAAGCAAATGTAAATGCACATATTTTTTCATTCTCATTTTGTTTTGTTATCATCAAGTGCCCATTAATGCAATCTGCTGTCCCGTACCCCTTGTGGGTACTGAGTCTATGGCTAGCCCGTACCTGTAACATCTCGTTTCCATACTAAAGGTTAGGATTTAAGATCCTAAACCAAGATTCATGAGAACCATTATTGAGAAATTATAAGGTGCACTTTATGCTCATGCATAATAGTAGCATACACACACGTGCGAATTTGATTTTTTGTACACGTTACAATGACTGTTTATGCACTCATTTGATATTTTCTGATTAAAAATGATTCTAATGTGATTATGATGTGAATTATGATTATTATGTCTTGAATTATGGTTAATAAATGATAATTGGAGATACAGGAATTCAATTGTTAAATTGAGAGATTTCTAAAATTTTGTGTATTTTTGAACTAAGAAAAATATCAAGTGGCAAGAAAATTGATAAATGGTAGTAGAATTGAGTGTCAAATTGCAGTAGAAATTATTGATAAGTGACATTAAGATTTAATGACAAGTATTATTGAAAATTAGGAGACAATTGGATTAGAAATTGGGAGATAAATGGACTAGCCATTTAAAAGACCAAGTGGAGACCACAAGGTGGTGACATGTGGCAAGTGATAAGTGTCACTTGCCTTGCCACACACCTCACTTACATATGGATTAATTGAAAGACAATTATTCTAGTCTTTCATTTTCACTTCTTTGGTTAAATGCTCTCTCTTCATTGTTCTTCATCTTCTTCATTTCTTCTTCTCCATTTACAACTCCTTCAACTCTCACCATTGTGGACTTTGTTCTCATCCATCACTTATTACTTCCATTTTCATTAACTTCATCATCTTGTTACTATAATCTATTTTTATTTCATTTTCATTTCCTTTCTAGTCTTTTTATCGACTATGTCTAACAAAACTATGAAGCAATTGTAATGTTCACCTACTTTTAAAGTATGAGATTTAACAAAACCCATTCTAGAGTGTATGGCTTTAGTTTTGGCTTATAATCTATAGTTAAAACACTAAAGTGCCATAATTGATATCCAATTGAAATTTTGCAAGTTCTCAATGGAAAAAAAGTTAAAAAATCTAGTGACAAGGAAGTTTGTGAAAATTTTAATTCAAATATAATCCATAAATGATAAAGAATGCTCTTTTATTTCATAAATCTTGGCATTCATTGAAGCACTTGGTTATTAATGTTGTGTTTGAGTACTAACAAAACATTTCTCACTTTAGTGCCAAAGATTCCTAATCCTAGCATTTTGAAGGACTTCAAGCCTATATCTTCGACCAATGTAATTTATATGATAATTACAAAAATCCTTGTTTCTAGGCTCAAAGGATTGCTTTAACCATTGATTAGCCCTGCTCAAATTGCCTTTATGTCAAGAAAATCATTGGGTGATAATGTGTTATTAACTCAATAATTTTTCAAAAGATATAATAGGAAGCATTCCTTCAGGATTTACGTTATCAAAATGGACTTTAACAAAGCCTTTTGACTATACTGATTGGAGATTTATTATTAATACTATTCATGCTTTTGGTTTTCCTCTAAGGTTTATTTATTATATTTCCTAATGCATTTCCACTATATCTTATAATTTATTGGTTAATGATAAACCTATTAGATTCTTCAATAGTGTTAAAAGCACAAGCAAGGTGATTTTCTATCTCCTTACTTGTTCACACTTGGTATGGAAGTCTTAGCAAGGCTTATAAATCATATTATGGAACAATAAAGAAGCTTTAAATATCATTTCAATTTAAAATTTATACCCTTTTTTGTTGATGACTTACTACTTCTATATAGATCATATGCTAACTCGTATCAATGCCTTGAGATGCTTTAAAGAGTTATATAGAATATAAATGAAAAAGGACAAAAGTTGCTTCTTTATATCTATAAAAGATAAAATTTGCTTCTTTATATCTTTATCTACTACAAATTATTCTCCTTGGATTACTTCTCTGATAGAAAGACAAATAAAACAACTTGCATTTACCTATTTTAGATTTCCTATTTTAAACATAAGGCCATCAAATGGGTTAATTCTTGTCACCTATAAAGAAAATTCAAAAGAGGATTAGTAATTATTGCAATAAAAGCCTTACTTATGTTAGTAGGATTCAGTTAGTTAATTCAATGTTAAATTAATTGCATGTATATTGGTCTTCAGATTTTATGTTCCCTAAAAGTTTGATAAAGACCATTGAAAGGTTGTTTAAGACCTTTTTATGGGTTGGTCAAGCAGTTGGAAGCTACAAAGCTAAGGCTAAATAGGATGTTAATTATTTGCTTAAGGATCAAGGTGGTCTTAGGATAACCTCGATAAAATTAAGCAACAAAATCCATATAGCTAAGAGGTTATAAAGGATCCTAGAGAACAAAGAGTCCTTTTAGGTAGAATAGTTGCATTTGTATTATTTAAAATTAAATAGCTTCTAATCAATTTCTCCAAAAAGAAACTCATCTTTGACTACGCTTAACATCTTTAAGCTTAGGGAACAGATGGAAATTCACACAATAACAAGGTCAGGTAATGAAGCTTTTACTAGCTTTTGACATGATAATTAGAATTCTTAAAGCCTTATAATCAATTTTACTTAATATTTTAATTTGAGGAGCATAATACCAAACATTGCTATTGTTATAAAGGATTTATATGACAATTCTTATAATTATTCCATACATTATAGATGGATTACTTTAACTTGCACCTCCTTTTCTTCCCAATTATGTAGTTGCTGATAAGACTGTTTAGTTGGGACATTCATCAAGTTCTTTCACCTATAAATCATTTAAGAATCTTTGCAGATCTAGGGCTTCTAAAATTTAATGGTATAAACTTGTGTAGAGTAAAGAAATCTCTCAAAGAGTCTCCTTTATTATATATATGACTAATAGTGGTAAGTTACACATTAAAGATAGAATTTATGATACAACTTCTAATTTTACCATTCATTATTTTTGTCAACAGGAACTAGGAACTATTAACCATTTATTCTTCTAATGTACGTTAACAAAATTAATTTGGTGAACTATATTGAAGATTAATAACCTCTCATACTAGGTGAGTAATTATAATGATATTATTAGTTACAGTTTTGGTTTGAATTGGACATGTAATGAGGAGGATATCAAACATATAATCTCTTTCGGCATTGCCATTTACTACATTTGGAAAGAAAAGAACTTGAAAGAATTACAAGGCAAATTGAGGTCTGAGTAGCAATTTTTACATGAGATGATAAGTTACATTACTAAGCAAATATTAGTTGCTTCTAATTCTTCTTACCCTTAATGTCTTAGGTTGGTTGCACTTTTACTAGGCAAACTATTTTAGCGACAAATTATTTTTGCTAGACTACTTATGATCTTTTTGTTTTGTCTAGAGATGTACTATTTGCAACTCTCATTAATAATTCATTTCCTTTCCTTTAAAAAAAAAGAATTAAGAAAAAGGAAATTATTGAGTTTGAATTTTAAAATTCAATTATGAATGAAAAAGAGTGGAGTATCATAAGAAAACTGTATTAATTAGGGACTTTATTGTTGTAAAAGAAGAAATGGGACATACTTTGTAATCCCTTATCAAACTCAATAAAATATATAGCATAACTATTACTAAAGAAAAAGAAAATTCAGCTTATCATTTTTCAAGAAATTTATCTTACAAGAAAGCCTTGTTTTTAAAAGAAATGAGACACAAATGCTTATATATCTGTAGACACTCCTTAAAAACTTCCTTTTCTTCCACCTTCTTATCTTCTCTCTCTTTTTATTTTTATAATATTCCTTAAAATCTAAATTTTACGGACAAATATGATCAAAAGACTCTAACTGACCAATGAGATAAATGAAGATGAAGCTAAAATTAAAGGTTTTGTGGGGCAGTTAAAGAGAAGAAAAATAAAATGAAGGTTCAATTGAAGATAAATTGTGCTTTCTGTTTTAGTAACCTGTCTCTACAATATATGAATACAGAAAATTTATGTTTTCATGAAATGATTATGGTTATTTTTACTTTTGAAAATAGGATACGAAGGTATTTCCAACCAAACATGTTTTTGGTACACTAACTTTTTGTTTAAAAATCAAAACAAAAATTTACAACTCACAATAAAACCAATTAGTCTTTGATAAAGTTAATTTTTTAAGAGTTGTCACTTAAAAAGATTAGAAATTTATCATGAAATATGATAAAAAATTCGCCTTAATTTTTTAAAAAGACATTATTATTTTTAAGTAATTTTAATAAATGTTTGAAATTTCTTAATTTAATTTAAAAATATAATTTAATAAATTGTTGTGATCTTTTTGAACTATTATCAAACATTAAGTCATACTTTTTTTCCAAAGGCTATAAATATTAAACCTGATTGACCAGTACACGTCATATCAATTGAATGTTGATACTAAATTATTTGGTATCATATCATATTATTGTATCACATTGCCTGAGAATTTTATATCAGTAAGTTGTAATATTAAAAAAATAATGAGTTAAATTTGTAAATTAAAAAATTAAATATTTTGAAAAAATATTTTTATGTGCTAGAAATTTTTAAATATAAAAATATACTCCGTTAAATTAATTTGTGAAAACATGATTTGATCCCATTCAACTATAAATTAAGGCTTTTTAGAAGAGAAGATAGTATTCATAACATTGTAATGAATGTTATAAGATAAAAGAATTAATCTTATGTTGACTTTATAATTACGGATCTTTATTTATAATACTAAAACGTTTAGGATATTTTTTGTGTGTTTGAGAGTATCACTTTACATTATTAATATTGAAATATTTAATTTTTTTGTTTACTTAATACTGTTGATAGTTTTAGTTAAATAATTCTAAAAATAATTACTATATTTAAAATAGAATATTTTATACTAATTTTAATAAATAAAATTATTAAATTAGAATTTAATATTTTTAATTTAATTATAACAAGAGACTAAATATTAATTAAATTATTTAAAATAGCATTTAAAATTAATGGAGATCGAATGGCAGCACCATCATGGCCGTGTAACACAGTATTCAGAACAATGCTTTTTAACAACATTTAGGCTATCTAATAATGAAAATTGATGAAATGTATTTTTATTCTATGGTTCGAGATGTTGGTTTATAATAGAATGAAAGATAAATATTTTATATTATATCTCATTTCATCACAGTTTTGCATTTCGTACCGTTCCGGCCGGTACTTGCCGGAAGGTACCGTACCGGCCGGAAACTGGTACGAAATGCTAAGCGTCGGTACCGGCCGCAAATACCGGTCGGTACCGGCCGCAAATACCGGCCGGTACCGACGTATTCCGGTAGGTACCGGCCGGAATCATTAATTCCGGCCGGTACCGTAAGTTCCGGAAATTGCAAGGACTATTTTGCAATTTCCGAAACTTAAACCTAATTACCCGACCCCCCCCTCCCGACTCTCACTCACTCTGTCACTCTCCCTCCCCTCTCTATCTCTCTCGCCGCCGTCTACTCCTCTCTCT
>JANQBM010000003.1:22213450-22225861 GCA_025594535.1 Erythroxylum domingense
TGCACTACTCACTATTCACAACTGCATGAGCATGAGATGTGTTGTCCTAATTCCTCTGATTGATCTCTCATATACCCGTTTCATTGGTCTGACCCGTTATATGGAAACGGGATTTTACACATTGAATAGGAGAAAGCTGGAAATCATCCCTCTATGGGTGAACTTCCACATAGATCCCTTAAAGTACTAGTCTACTGAGGGAATGAGCCACAGAGCAAGCAAAATAGGGAAGCCCTTGGGGTGGATAAAAATATAGCTATGATGAAGAGAATACGGTTTGCAAAAGTCTGTATAGATGTGGATATTACCAATAAGCTATCTGAGCCCCTTAAAATTATGAGATTAAAGGAAGATGGAACCTTTGAAGAAAATTTAATAAAGGTAACATATATCTGGAATCAAAAAAGTAAAGAGGAGAAATAGATCTAGAGTAAAAAAGAGAACTATGAGGAGAAAATGATAACAGAGGATGGAACCAAAAATGGTAGAGAACCCAGTATCAAAAGGCCAAATGAATTGGGATTTCCCTATTAGGCCAGATCATTTCAGTGCAAGTGAATAATTTATGATGAAGAGGATTAATAAAGGAGGGAACACATCAATGAAAAAATAGTTAACTCCAAGATGGGTAAGGAAATAATACTCTAGAGAAAGGTAAGTAGGTTATGGAAGAGAAGAAGCAAGGCAAAGAAGAAGCAGCTAGAACTCCTATTATGAAGAAAGGAGAAACATTAAGTACCAAGAAGAGCACTGAAGTAGTTTCCCCTAGTGCAAGTATAAAAACCAAGAGGAAAAAACTAGGCAAAAAGAAGTAATGAAGTTAGCACTATAGAATGTAATAGGGCTTAATAACCTTATTGAGCAAGTTTTACAATTTATAAAACCCTTAATAACTGTAAGCACACGGGTCGTACTTTGTAGTATTGAAGGGTCAATCCTATGAGGAGGGTGCTAGCCTGATCCTAAGTCATCTAAGGCTTAGAGAAAAGAACAAAAAGAAATAAAAACTGCACAATTGAACATGGAAAGTGAATACGAGAAATTAATTCAAGAATTGTAAAGCAAAAATTTCAACAAACAAAACTAAACTAAGTAGTCACATAGGTCACAATGGAAATCCATCAAGAGAGTTAATCAAGTTATGAGAGGAGATTTTTCCTATCATTAATTCTAATATAACCATTTATGTGTTTACAGGATGTCGGTTATAAATGGTTATAGGGTTGATTACTCTCTCTCGAATTATAACCATTAAACCCTAATCGAATTATGGAACTTGCAATCTCTTAATTCACAAATTACTCAGAATTCTAATTAGTTCTAAAGCTCTCTAATAAACAATCAAGTCTTGCACGGGGATTTCTCTTTATGAAATTACCGACTAGATTGATTAAGTGGTCAATTAGATCGCCTAACTCTTATTAATCCAATTTAATCATTTTTATCTGGCTCACCCTCTCAATTTGTTACCGAAACATGTAAATACATTAATCAATCACAACACCCAAACCAATAAACACATAAATAACTAAATCAACATTAACTCAAAGTAAAATCCCGAAGGAGAGTTTAGAATATTATAAACAACCAAAAATCCACTTCCATACAATCCATCTCAACTTTACAAATTTAAATGAAAAAGGATATGAAGAGAAAATGGAACTTAGGTTGGACAAATCGGGAAGGCAGAGGCATTGATATACTACCTGATCCGGGGAGCAGCAGTGTCAGGATCCACTGCTTCTTCCTCCTTCTTCCTCTTTTTCTTCTCTCTCTCTTCTTTTTCTCCTCTTTAGGGTTTCCAAGAGTGGTTGAATGTAAAGCTGCCACTTTCTATTCTTATTGTTCTATTTATGCTTTTTTGTGTTTAAGGTTAAACTAGGGTTTTTTTTTGGGGTTTGAAAGGTCCAAAAAATCCCTCAAAATGCGAAGTTTGGAAGTGGTTCCATGTCTGCCCGACATAGACCACGATTGTGGCCAACATCTAATGCTTCTGTCACGATCATGGCAAGCAGGCCATGATCATGGCTCAAGTCCCAAGCTTCTGTCACGATCAGGGCCCATTGTGCCATGATCTTAGTTCATTGTTTCGGCCCAAATGTCTCTAAAACTTCTTTGTTCTTCGATGTTGACCTTGAAACACTAACAAACACATCAAGGTATCTTAAAAACATAATAATTAAGCTTAAAAGCTTGTACTAACCTATAAAACATTTAAATAATTCACAAATTAACACCATTTTACCATAATCACATATTAAACAATCGAATAAACACGTAAACACATATCAAACTATACTCTAAAACACGATGCATTTCATACCTATCAACATCTGCACACTTATATGTTTTCTTGACCTTAATCAAACAAAACAAACAAACACAAAAATATCACACATCACATAATGCAATAATGAGACAATGATTTCAATTTTATGAAATAAATTTAATTTAAAACACAATCATTCAAGTTACTCCAAATCATTAACATGCAAAATCTACATTTAGGAGCTATAGACTAATCATACATATTAATCAAGACTCAAATGTTAAATTATTCCTGTTCAATTGCACACACACATTAATAATTCTTTGGTCATTCAAACTCTGTAACTACTCCTAATTATGTTTTCATAAAAAGTCAAGCTATTACAAGTTTGGTAGGTTCTTAATAGAAACACAACAACTTTTTTTTAATTAATTTTTATGGACATGGACTTAGTCTTTTTACCCGGAGGCAAACATTGGTGATGAATGTCGATCCAGTTACTCAACTAAGTTATGTTTTTGTATTAAACTGCTTGGTTGGAACGTCATAATAGCATTTTGACATGAAGGCATGCATTTGTGATGCGTGTCAATCTGATTACTCGGCTACATCACGTTTTCAACTAGCTACTAGCTCTATTTACAACCCAAAGGCTAGTGGAATAGTTATTTATTTAAAATTAACAAACACAATTTTTTATTGCCTACCTTGTTGCTTAAGCTACTCATTTTCATGAAAAAAATTAGTAAAGCTACATAAGTCGAAAGACCTAAAATTATGAATGAGTGTGACAACTTACAGGGTGATAAGCTAACACTCAATTTTTCTAAAGAACCCAGTTTACTAATTTTTTGAGCTAATGACTCTTCACAACCTAATAGACTATGTTCAAACTTAAATTGATTTCAATCCATCTAAACCATTGACACATTCACTCAATTCACAATATGCAACCAAACAAACTATCATACAATATAAAAGTTCACATTCAATGTAAAAACACACAACCCTCTCCATACTTGAAGAACACATTGTCCTTAATGTGAGAAGGTACACAAACACACTAGAGGAAATAAAACACATTATACTAAAAACATAAGAAGAACATACTAACAAAAATGAAAAGAAAAGGGTTATAACACAAACTCATAATGGTGACTGAGGTGGTGATGTGTCAAAGGCGGAAATTAAATGTGTTTAATGCCGAGATTATTTCCCTATCTTATAAGTGATTTAAGAGAGTAAAAGAATTAGCAATCCAAATCATTCCAAACCATTCAAAACTTATTTTAGAATTTAAACCAAACCTAGGTACACAACAATTTAAATCTAACTACTAAAAGTGCTAATTTAGGGTCATTAGCTTGACCTTGCATCCTTTGAAGCTAAGCCTAGATCAATTATGAGTAGTTTACTTCCACCCTTCTCGTTCAACATTAATTTTGTAGCCTGTGAGTAAGCTACAATTTAGCTTCCACCACTTCAAGAGTTTGTTGAGCATTGCAAAATGATCAAAATGACAATATTGATAAAGTTGAAAAAACCAATTAATTTTAGTAATGTCCTTTTCACTAACAAATTGTAAATAAAATAGGGAATAATGAAACTCCTTGAATCTTCTATTAAGTCTAGCAGTTTGTTTGGTAAAAGGGTGAGCTGCTCTTGTTCTTCCTTAGTCACTCTCTTGTCTTCTTCTTCTTTTGCTTCATGAATAGAGACTTTCATAGCTTCTTCAAACTTGATGTTCGTTGTCATCTGTTCTTCATCCTCATGCTCCTTTAAAGATTCGACATCATCAACTCTTATGAATGGTATTCTTGGTGGGTAATGCAGAGGAGGAACATAGGGACGGTTCTCATTCTTTTCTTCATCCTTTTTCTGTTTCTCTTGGTCTTCTATAGAGTGAGTTTCAGTAGGTCTATCGTTAGTTCTCGTAACTCTTTCCTACTACTAAGTGTGATAGCCTTAACTTGCTCTCTTGGATATACTTCCGTGTTGCTCGAAAGAATTCCCACACTTTTGGTAGATAACACATTAGTAAGTTATTCCACTTGAACCTCTAGGCTGAGAATAAAAGAGGCATGAGTCCTTGTTACTTGATCAATTTGCTCTTCTAACCTCTTCTGGGCCTCATCCATACTTATGAGCTTGTCTATGATCTTGTCTAGTTTGGAATCATAGTCATTGTATTTATTCTGTTGATATCCATGTGACCCTTGATTTCTAAACTGAATCTTAGTATTATTAGACTAATGAAAATTTAAGTGGTTATGCCACCCAGACTGGTATGTGTTGGAATAAGGATTGCTATCTCCCTGACCAATTTGTGCTCCATTAAAGTTGAATTGCTCCACGTTTTTTCCCCCTAAAAACAATTAGATGCAATATAGCTCTCTTGTCCACATGGCTCATATTCATGCTGCATTGTTATGACTGGAGAGGAAGATGTGGCTTTCAGGCTATTTAATTGCTTAGTTAGGTTGTCAGTCTCAGCTTGCAATGTTGTCATTGAATTTGCAGCAATAATCATTCCTCATGGGTCCCAAAAGGATGAATACTGTCTACTTCGTTCTGATGTCTAAAGACAACTAGTGTATGCCATGTCTTCTAACAGATCGTGTGTTGCTTCAACTATTTTCCTCATGAATGATCCTCCAGTAGCTGGGTCTATGGTGCTCCTTATGGGTGGATTAACTCCAGTGTAGAAGGTTTGTAATAGGAATTAATTGGGTTGGTTATGATAAGGACAGATCCTTTGCAACTCCTTATACCGCTTCCACACTTCATATAAAGACTTCCCGTCATTTTGCTGGAAATTGATAATTTCCTTTATTAGTCTTATTATCTTATTTAAAGGAAAATACTTGTCTAGAAAAAGTCACACCAATTGCTCTAAGTTGTGATGTTGGATGGATGGAGAGAATTTAAATAGGCCTTGGCTCGATCCCTAAGTGTAAAGGGAAAGAGCCACATCCTAACAGCATCCTCTGACATCCCAATATATTGAAAGGTGTCGCAAATTTCTAAGAAATTAGCTAAATGAGCATTAGGATCCATATTGGCTAACCTTTATAATTGCACGTTGGTTTGCAACATGTTTAGCAGTGATGGTTTGTTCTCACACGTATTCGCTTGCACCGGTGGTTGCATAACCCCTTTATGATGGGCATTGAGCTGTGGCCTCATGATGTCTATAATGGTTCGTCGCTCTCCATAGTTTATTTCCTCCACCATCGTTATTTTCATATCTTTTTAGCGTTAAACTCTTGAGATTCCCCATTGTTGTCTGGTGATATCCAAGTTTATGTGTCGTCAACAGTATGCCTAGCCCCTTTTTTTCTTTTTTTACAAAAGAAGGTAAAAGAAACTTAGACTGCAAGAATTAAACTAATATATGTCTCCTCGACAACAGTGCCAAAAACTTGTTAAGCAAGTTTTACAATTTATAAAACCCTCAATAACCACAAGCACATAGGTCGTACTTTGTAGTATTGAAGGGTCGATCTCATGAGGAGGGTACTAGCCTAATCTTAAGTCGTCTAAGGCTCAAAGAAAAGAATAAAAAGAAATAAAAACTGTACAAGTGAATATGGAAGGTAAATACGAGAAATTGATTCAAGAATTGTAAAGCGAAAATTTCAAGAAACAGAATTAAACTGAGCAGTCATACAGGTCACAATGGAAATCCATCAAGAGACCTAATCAAGTTATAAAAGAGGGTCTTTTACCTATCATTAATTCTAATCTAACCATTTATGTGCTTACAGGATGTCGGTTCTAGACGGTCGTAGGGTTGAATACTATCTCTCGAGTTATAACCACTAAACCCTAAATTGTAAACTCTAATCAAATTATGGAACTTGCAATATCTCAATTCACAAATAACCCATAATTCTAACTAGTTCTAAAGCTCTCTAATAAACAATCAAGTTTTGCATGAGATCTCTCTCTATGAAATTACCGACTGGATTGATTAAATGGTCAATTAGATCGCCTAACTCTCATTAGTCCGATCTAATCATTTTTATCTGGCTCACCCTCTCAGTTTGTTACCGAAACATGCAAATACATTAATCAATTAAACATCTAAACCAATAAACACAAAAATAACTAAATCAACATTAACTCAAAGTAAAATCTCGAATGAGAGTTTAGAACATTATCATCAACCTAAAATCCACTTCCATACAATCCATCTCAACTTTACACATTTTAATGAAAAAGGAAATGAAGAGAAAATGAGAAAATGGAACTTAGGTTGGACAAATCGGGAAGGCAGCAATGTCGAGATACCACCTGATTCAGGGAGTAGCGACATCGAGATCCACTTCTTCTTCCTCTTCTTTCTCTCTCTCTCTCTCTCTTCTTTTTCTCCTTTTTAGGGTTTCCAATTGTGGCTTATGTCATGATCGTGGCCTATTGTGCCACGATCGTAGTTTGTTGTTTCAGCCTAAATGTCTCTAAAACTTCTTTGTTCTTCGATGTTGACCCTGAAACACTAACAAACACATCAAGGTAACTCAAAAACATGATAATTAAGCTTAAAAGCTTGTACTAATCCATAAAACACTTAAAACACAAATAATTCACAAACTAACACAATTCTACCACAATCACATACTAAGCAATCGAATAAAAGGCTAAACACATATCAAACTATACCCTAAAATATGTTACATTTCACAACTATCAAACCTAAATAAACAATTAGTTGTAAGGGAATTCATAAGTAAGAACTTAATAAATTTTGTTGGTTTATTATAAACCAAAATAAAAAATAAGTAACAACTAGAGAAGTGCATATGGTTCTAAGGGAAAGATTGGAAAGTGGTGACAAACCATGAAAAACATGTTAATGGAAGAGTTGTCATATGGTTTAACCCTTCAAAGCTAGACCTAACCAACTGGACATACACAAACCAAATTATCCACTATGATATGCTGATAAAAGCACTAGAAGACCTATAACATTATCCACTGTGTATGCTGCAAACTATGAGTTTTAAAGGAATTCATTTTAGGATGAAATAGTTAGAACCAACAATAGCATTAAGACACCTTGAATATTAGCAGGGGACTTCAACTGCACTCTTTACTTGAGTGAATCTTAGATAGGTAGGAATTGGTCCTAGTAGAATTGTAAGGAACTTTAAAAATTTATTTAAAACATAGGGTTGACAGACTTAAAGTCCTTAGGTAATGTATTCATATGGAATAATAAACAAATAGGGAGTTAAATCCTATTGAAGAAACTTGATAGAAGTATGGTTAATGCAACTTAATTATAACGTTTTCCTCTCAACACTGCAAGCTATGAGGAACCAACACTCAGACCATAGCCCAGTAGTGATAGATTTATTTACCTTAGAGGCAAAAAGAAGAGTCTCATTTAGAGTGTTCAATCACCTAATGAAACATTCCAAATTTAGTGAAGCATTAATGGAGGGAATGAAAAAGAAGGTTGTTGGCACTAAAAGATACAAACTTTGTTAGAAACTTAAGGCTGTGAAGGATAACTTGAAAATACTTAGCAGAGGAAACATAGTCTAAAGGAAAAAGGAAAAGATTAAAGCGTTAGAGAAACTACTGAAATGCCAAAAAAGGATAATGACAAGACCAGATGATCAGTAGAAAAGAAAGAAAGAAGTTAACTTGATAAACAATTACAACAACTCTCTAGAAAACATTAATAACCAACTTAAATAAAAATACAAGGTGTTGTGGTTGAAGGAAGGAGAGAAGTGCATAAGCTATTACAAGAACTTTATTAAAGCAAGAAGAAATAAGAACTACATCAAATACTTGGAAGATGAGGCAGGTTAAAGCTTCTTAGATCAGGAAAATAAGAAAACACTGTTTATGAATTCTTCAACAAACAATTTGGGCAACAAGTAGAGGTATAGGAAATTCCAAAATTATTGAAGGTTATCAAACAAATTTCTGAGCAAGAAAGGGAAGATATCACCAACTAGATAATTGGAGAGGTAATTAAAGGAGCTTTGATCTCCATCACCTTGATAAATCACTTGGACCCGATGAATTTAATGGGAGATTTTTCTAGCAAAATTGGGATATTATAGGAGAATAAATGACTAAGGAAATAAAGAAATTCTTCCAAAAAAGGGTCATTATGAAATAGTGGAACAAAACCTATGTTAGCCTTATCCTAAAGCAAAGTAATGCTAACAGAATGGAGGAGTTCAAAACTATAGCATGTTGTAATTTCCTGTACAAAATCATCATAAAAATACTAGTCAATAAACTAAAGCATAGTCTAAAAAAGATAAATAATCTAGCTCAAATGTAAATGGAAGATTAATTGGCAAAAATATACTCCTTTTCTAGGAGCTGCTTAAAGATACAACATCAAGACAACCATGAAATGTTGCATTATCAAAATAAACCTAGCAAAGGCATATGATTCGGTGAGTTGGAGTTTCATCTCAAGTATACTAAAAGCAATAGGACACCTCCAAAGCTTAAAGAATGGATTGAATAGTTTATGATCATAGCCTCACTTGCTATATTGATGAATGGAGAACCTACTAGGATGATAAAAGCTAAGAAAGGGTTAGGGCAAAGAGATCCACTCTCCCTTTACCTATTGTGTTATGTATGGAGGTACTTTTAACCATCTTTGAGGGGAACATATAAAACAGTACTGAATTCCAATAACATCATAGATGGAAAGGTATAAAAATATCCCACCCTACTTTTGCAAATGACATATCACTGTATTATAGGGCTGAAAAGCAATCTATAAACCTTCTTATGCAAATAATGGAGGAGTTCAAAGTAGTTTCAGGATTGATGTGTAACCCAAACAAAAGTTGTGTCTACCTCTCAACAAACTCCAGGATGGATGCAACATCTAAATCAATGTAGATGGGACTGAAATAAGCCAATTTACCCATTAAATACTTAGGAGTGCCAATATACCATAAAAATTTTAATGCTTCTAAATGCAGGCCATTGATGGACCCCTACAATAGGAAAATCAACCTCTGTGCAATAGGTACCTTAATTTTGGTGAAGACTACAATAGGTGCAAACTATATTGAGTAATCTAGCTAAATACTAGATCAACTACCTCTCACTTCCCAAGGGTATTCTGAAGAAGATAGACAGAAAACTAAGGGAATTCATATAGGATGCACCAAACTATAACCATAACAAAGCAAAAGTCAATTGGATCAAGATTTGTTAACCAAAAAACCAAGGTGGATTGGGGATTTACTCAGCCAAAATGCTCAATAAGACCAAATTAAAAAAGAGATTATGGTGGTTATATAGTGAAAAGGAGGAGATACAGGTCGAATGGGTACATAATACATTAAATGGAAAAGCCTATGGTGCCTAAAACATAAGTAGAATATGTCATGGAATATGAGGCAAATATTGGGAACTAGGAGTTGGATGTAAAACTTGGTAACCCACAAAATAGGGAATGGGGATTCAACATTGTTTTAGTTTGATAATTGGCATAACAGGGGTCCCTTATACAAAATTGAGGAGATTCAACATTTGAAACTTGTTACTCATCTAGGCATAAAGGTTAGTAAGCTCATCAATAATAAATGAAAATGGCCTTATAATAATAGTAGTAGTTTGGAAATAATCATGAACAATTTACCATCATGCTAAGAATCAAAACAGGACGAAGTTACTAGAATGCTAATGGAGATAAAGCTTTCAATTCAAAAGCTTACAAAACATTTCTCCAAAAGGAACCAACTAACAGATTCAAGTGGAGAAAACTAGTCTTGGATAATGATCTTAATCCCTAACATGCCTTCATTTTTCTGTTAGGGATAGTTAGGAGATTCTTAAGAAAGGACATAATCAAGTTTTCAATTACAACATCACATTGTGAGTTGTGTAAATTCACCCTGAATCAATGGACCACATAATGGTCAAATGCAAATATACTCTAAACATATGGAGAAGAATACAAGGAATATTCAACATTAGAAAGATGACCCACTCATGGAATAAATTAACATAATGGGTAGCTACCATAAGGATGGAAAATAAGGCAGACCACAAAGTAGTAAAAACCAATTTGGCAACAATGGTTTACAACATCTGGTAAGAGAGGAATAAAAAAATCTTCAGGAAGGAGGCCAGAAGCAAGGAACAGCTCTATCAGAACATCATCCTCCAGTGCAGACTAAACTTGGTAGTAAGAGGAATAGCAGTAAAACTCTCCATAAATACGAGGAAAATATGGTTATTAGAGTAAAGCCATAATATCGACTTATATCTAGGAAGATTTGCTCCATCATATTTTGTTCCTGTTATGTTTTTGATCCCTGTAAGGTTGTACATACCTTTAATCAATGAATTACTATTACATTTCATAAAAAGAAATAGCATAAAACTCTTAAATAATAAGAAAAACACACTCAATATTGGTATAAAAACATAGTCTATTAATCATTTATCAACCAATCACCCTAAAGACATGATTTTAACAACTTCCTCAAAGATTATTTAAAAGATTAAAAAGCTTTTAAGTTAAAATCAAAAGCTCAATGCCTCTTGGTTTTTTCTTGACTTGGTCTTGATCTTGAAAATTGCAAACATTATCTTTTCTATCATAATCCTTTAGTATAATATGCTTATATTCTCATATTCCTTCTCATCAATAACATTAAAACTCATTAGTACTTACATCTTGTTATCATCAAAATCTTGATTGGAACTAGGATGATCGTGTACCAAATATGGGAAAAGAAAAATAATAGGATCTTTAGAGAAAGCATAAGTGACATTGATGCCATCCTTAGCAAATTTGTGCTCAAAATAAGATTAGTACCTTGGCTAAAGGCTTTTACATAAGGATGTCTCCTCCATTAAAGCAAAAACTGGCCTTAGTAGAATAATAATATTATGTTGTTTGTTTGAGCCCGAGTTACCTTGTTTTTCCTTATATTGTTGAAGACTTGATATATACTTGCTCTTTATTCAACGAATTTACTTTTACCTTTCAAAAATAAAAAAATATAGACCTGAAAAATGATGAAGAGACATTAGAAAAAGATTTGAGATGACTTTTTAAGGTACATTTTATCCATAGGCTAAGGAAAATTTTCCTTGTTTGAAGCTTCTATCTTTGCATAAATGACTATTGTTTGAGAGACTTTGCAATGAACTTAAAGTTCATACCAAAATGTGTCAAAGTTTAAGTACGATAGTGTTTAACTCAGCTTTTAAATATTCTCGCAATAAATATAAAGGGTACAAAATTTCAACTCTATTAATGAATGAAGTTTTTCCTCAAATGAACTATTTACAGACATTTGGAGACTTATTTCACAAACATACAAGAATTTGGATGCTAAAGCTATAACTCGTTAACTTAGTAGATGGCTTATATGCCTAACTACTCTAGGTACCATAACTTATTGTTTATTCACTCCTAAATACAAAAAACATGTGATAAATAAATATAAGACATATTATTTGCTTTGTTCTCTCACTTTGTCCATAATTCATCTTATTAACTTTGCCATATCACTAATAATTTTTATCCAAAAATAAAGGTTAACTAAGTTTCGAGTTAATTTGCACATGTCTAACTAATGCACACCCATAGTCTACTATGTTGGTCAATAGTCCATGGAGTATCAATTTCATCCTTAGTCTACTAATGAATGCTCAAGACAAGTATAATTCACTCAAGTCAAACCAATCAATGCCCCATAATCTATTAAAGTTACTTCAAATTTGAACCATGTTTGATCTCACCTAATTAAGTCACCTTAATTATTTTGATATAGCTTTCTCATGCATAATCCTCGGCAGAGGTTACCAATGTTCATCAATAGCTAGCAAAAAGGTCCTTCCATGTTTAAGTGGCTGACACCTATTGTCTTTCTTCCTATTTTAAACCTTCTCGGATAGGCTTGCCTTGTTGTACCCGTGGACCATCCTTTCTGTTCAATGAACCTCTGATTCTATTAATATGCCCAGATATTACCAGCAAACGACCCGTCGGTGAGGTCTTCTTTTGTTTTTTGAGCGAGTCACCTTATCGGTATCCATTTCCTCTAACATCCCTCGGTAACAGTAAGCCAAAACAATTCAAATCCTGGCAAAGGTAAGATGATGCATAGAGTCATGTCAGGCACATCAAAGAC
>JANQBM010000003.1:22229998-22257867 GCA_025594535.1 Erythroxylum domingense
TGCATTGGTTTTCTAACTGTTATGGCACTGGGCTTGAAATTTATTTCTGTTTTGCATTATTGTCCTGTTATAAAATTTCACGTAAATTTGCCAATGGATTAAATTTCTGCTACACTATTCTCAATGTGGAATTTGATCCTTTAGTACGTACAATTGGCCAGTTGATTATCTACCTCATGGACTCTGCACTTTCATTCGTTCCACAATCAGAAAACTTGACTTACTATCAATTACATCTGTATTGGTATTGGTATTGTTAGATTAACTGTTTAAATATCATGTTGCACTTTAATAATTGGATTTGCAGTTGTTGAGAAGAGATGAGGAATTGCTGGGAATGCTTATGAGACCTAGGCGTCCTCGAGCTGTTGTTCTATGCCCCACAAGAGAATTATCAGAGCAGGTTTCTTTGCTTTTGCCTTTTCATGTGCTTGCTCTTGAAGGTTGAGTTTTCCCTATTCTTGAAGGATTCATCCTTTCAATTAATGACATTATATTCTTTTGCAGGTTTTTCGTGTAGCTAAGTCTATCAGCCATCATGCACGATTCAGATCCACTATGGTTAGTGGTGGTGGTCGGTTGAGACCTCAAGAAGACTCATTAGGCAACCCTATTGATATGGTAGTTGGGACACCTGGCAGGATTCTTCAGCATATTGAGCAGGGGAATATGGTATATGGTGACATAAAATACTTGGTGAGCTCATGATCTTTGTTTTACTTTTATACGTTGCCATCTTTGAAGTTGGAAAGGAAGTTTTGAAATGTTTTGTAGCTCTTGCTTATGGAGCTTCTTCTTGGTGTAATAACTTTGTTTAGCTTCTGGTGTTTCTAACCTTTTATTAGGTGTTGGATGAGGCAGACACAATGTTTGATCGGGGTTTTGGTCCTGATATTCGAAAGTTTCTAGGCCCATTAAAAAACCGTGCAACAAAAGGCCAAGGGTTTCAAATTATTCTAGTTACTGCAACAATGACAAAGGTATGCTAACCTTGATTGGTAATTTATCATCCATATTTGAGAAAACTTAATTTGGGGTGGCAAAAGGGCCTAGGCTTGATAGGCTCAAAGTCAATTGGAAAAACTCAGTTTGACTAGGCTTTGGGTTAGGCTTGGAACTTAAAAAAATTTAGTATTAAGACCTAGTCCCAACATAGCCCAGCCCATTGCCAACCCTAGAGTCAATATGCCTTTTATCCACTAATCAAATTATTTGGTTTTTATTGCCTTGAAGAAGCCCTAAATCCATTTCTAAAGTACTTAACTAATAGTTTTCTGTCTAAAATGAGAAAGTTGACATAAACAGATGACGGTGTCTCTCACAAAGGGATTTGAACCTGAGCCATACCCAGGTGATAGTGGGACCATAACTCTTCCTTGATAACTTGACTACTAATTTGCATTTGAAGTAGCTTAGATTTGTGATGCAAAACAAATTAAGGTCTACAGAAGAAATAAAAGAGGAAAAATTAGTGAACAATAAGCCTTAATTTGCTGGGATGAGGATTGAGGATTAAGAATTGAGTTGATGTCCAAGATAAGGGCTGAAATTTAGATTATGTTAGAATATCTTATTGGAATAGAAGTAGTAGTAAGTTAAAGATATTGTTCTATTTCAGACATGTTATCTTAGTTGTTTAGGACTTATATAATATCTATTAGAATAGGATTTAAATTTTAGGAACCCCTTTCTGCTAGAATAAGAGTTCTAAGAACTCTATATATGTGTACTCGACCCTTCAATAGAAGAAGCAATTCTAAATTTTTCTGCAAACTTGAGTTTTCAACTAGAATGTGTGATGCTTTCTTCTAAGAATGATTCTTATACCTTAGGAGTGATTTCTAATTTTCTACTCTCCATTGTTTGTGTTCTTCACAAAATTTCAGTCATCTTAAACCTAAATTCCACCATATTAAACCCTAAAATTCTAACCTCAATTTTCTAGTAATCAAACAATAAAACCCAACTATACCAAACTGAAATTTTAGTATTCCTAGCCAAAATTCAGCCCTAAAATTTGATATTCCAGCAAACTAATATCAGCCATATGTTTTAATTTTGTGATTTTTAGATATTAGTTAATACCTCTTCTATTTGTCCTACATCAATTTGGTATTAGAGCTTTGGTTCACAATGGCGACACATAGTAGATGGGCATATAGAAGAATATTTAGCGACTTAGAGCAAGATGAAATACTTCTGAATATTGTAAAAAATTGTGCATCAATGATCCTTGTTCACAAGGTGCTTCAAAACCCAACTTACATGTAACAACTCCCATCAGATTGACAAACTTTGGAGAGGTTGAACAACCTTGACATGCATTCCTTAAAATTACGAACTCCTACAAGAAAAATTATGCCAACTAACAACCTATACCTGATGATGAACATGGAGAACGTGGTAATAAGAAAGAAGAAGAGACTGATATTGATCACAACACACAATGTTAAAAAATCATGTACTGATTTTGATTCCTCAAATTTAGTAGATCAATTCGAATCTTCACGCCTAGATGTACAAGGTGCTCAAATACTTGATGATATGGATAGTTTGGCAATGGAAGATGATCATGACATGGAGAGTTTGATAATAGGAGATGATCAAAGCGTTAAAGATGAAGAAAAACATAACAAAGTGGATTTCTAGGCAACTAAAGTTGAAAAAATTGAACAAGAAGTTTAAACACTTAAATAGCAAACTGAAACAACAATGCAACAGGTTGAAAGAATAGGACAACAAGCTAAAAAAACAAAACATGGAGCTAAAAAGATAATCCATAAACTGCTTGGGGTTTTAGTGCTTGTTGGTTTAAAACTTCATGATATCCTAAATGTTGTTGATGAAGATAGTGGTGTCGTGGTTGATGGAGGACAAGTAGAGTTGAATGAAGATGCACAATTAGTACAACATAGGAATAAAAAAGAAATTGTGCTTGCACTTGCAAAGTCAAAATTCAATAGCAATGGCAAGTTAGTGCATCTTACTATAAGAAGCAACAATACTTATATTCTTGATTCCTGTATTAATGAAACCATTTGTAAATATATTGGTCTAAGACTTATGATGTTGTCCTCACTACTAAACACTTTAGACAAGCTGCGAAGTATTGACACAAAAGAACTTAAAAGTCTATAGAGGAAAATTTAGTCAACCACAAGCCTTAATTTAATAGGATGAGAATTGAGAAATGAGCTGACATTCAAGATAAAGAATGAAATTTAGATTATGTTAGAATTCCTTATTGGAATAGAAGTATTAGTAAGTTAAATATGTTATTTTATTTCAGATATGTTATTCAATTGTTTAGAACTTATAGAATTTCTATTGGAATAGGATTTAAATTTTAGAAGCCCTTTCTTACTAGAATAAGGGTTCTAAGAACTCTATATATATGTATACTTGGCCCTTCAATAGAAGAAGCAATTATGAATTTTTCTACAAACTTGAGTTTTCAACTAGGTGTGATGCTTTCTTCTATGAGTGATTATTAGACCTTAGATGTGATTTCTAGTTTTCTACTCTCCATTATTTGTGTTCCTCACAAGGCTCCTGTCATCTTAAACCTAAATTCCAGCCATATTAAATCCTAAAATTCTAAGCCCAAATTTCTAGTAACCAAACACTAAAATCCAACTATATAAAACTGAGATATCAGTATTCCTAGCTGAAATTCAGTCTCGAAATTTGATATTCCAGCAGCCTAATATCAGCCATATGTACTAATTTTGTGATTTTTACCTACTAGTTAATACTTCTTCTATTTTTCCTATGTCAAGTTGTTTCCATTTTGCATTGTGTAATTTCTTCTGCATCAACTTGACTTTTCAATCGGCCTTTCTGTCTATAGTACTGCAAGTTTAGAAATGACATATAGGGATTTTTAATCTAGGTAAATGTTGAAGTTTTCTAAGTTGATTTGCTGTGGAAGGGTTGATCTTCTAAATTAGCTATCAAATCAACAATTCAAAATTATCTGGTATGCTTAGCGTCTTTGAGCGACACTTCTCATTGAACCATAAGCCTTCTGTTCAGTTATGGAACAGAAAGCCATACAAAATACGTGAAAGTTCATATTGATTGTCTTAGTCAGCAGTATTGATACTCGTATATATGCTAGTTTGGATGCCCTGTCCATGATTTATGAATCTAACTTCAGGAGATTCATTTTGTAG
Source organism: Erythroxylum domingense (assembly GCA_025594535.1). NCBI lineage: Eukaryota > Viridiplantae > Streptophyta > Magnoliopsida > Malpighiales > Erythroxylaceae > Erythroxylum > Erythroxylum domingense. The sequence goes on from JANQBM010000003.1 coordinate 22,234,174, forward strand.
TTGCTGGTAAGATGAAGAAACTACTGTGCGTGGAGATTTTAGTGTTTGAGGTGTTTGGATAACTGAACTTTTGACATTTGCAGGCAGTTCAAAAGCTGATTGATGAGGAGTTTCAAGGAATTGAGCATTTTCGCACATCAACATTGCATAAGAAGATAGCTTCTGCTCGCCATGATTTTATAAAGCTTTCAGGTTCTGAAAACAAGCTGGAAGCTTTGCTACAGGTCAACTACTCTGATCCTTTCTCCTATTTTCTGATTGCTGCTTAGGACATAAATATTCCAAATTATGCGCATATGCAATAGTGAAGTGAGCACACAAAAGAATTTGTGTTGTAAGTGTATTGTTCTTGCTTTTAACAAAATTGAAATTTATTATTCAAACAGCTTACTTCAGGATGACATTTCCTTAGTTTTATTAGACTGTCCATTCTGTCTGGTTTAGTTGGACAAAGTTTTAATATTTTGAATTGAACAAAACTCTTTCTCCATATATTCTATACCTGTGGTTTTGCTATGATTTGTTCATGTCATATCCTCCTTAACAATGTCGATGGCTGTTTCTTCCTTAGAAAAGTCCCTTGCTTGGTCGATTTTTCTATTGTCAAGCATATGTTATGGTCAAAGAAATTCCCATTGGTCCTAAAGGCATGGTTTCCGGGAAATTTTTACTTTAATTTCAAAGAATTCAAGTGTTATTTGATCCAAACAGTCGTATAAATAACAGAAGTCTCATAATGTGGGATAGGCTTGCAGGCTCTTAGCATTAAAATTGTAAATAACATCCTCAAAATAACCGAGAAATTTGAAGTAATTCTGGATATCATGAAAATGATATAAATGTTTAAATGAGCTATTTCTATTCGAAAACAAAACTTAGTTCTATGAGCCATTTAACACCACATCCAAGAAACCAGGAGAATGACCAAGAACATAGTCAAGTATGCATAATGTCAATTAGCTTGTTTATTACTTGCCTGAGTCTGCGAACCAATGCAATTTGCATGGATAGTAGAAATTGTGTGGACTAATGTAATTTGCATGGTTATAAAACCAATTGGAACTATAAATTGTTGCATCAAAGTTTTTTAGACATTTAAATTTAAATGTTTAGCTTTGACATAAACTTAAATAATACTTGAAGTTTTGGCTTGTCACTTATCTCTTTATTTTTAATTATAGAAATATATAACATGCTAAGTTAATAAAGATATGTAAAATGCTTTATGTAATCTTGCAAATATATTCCAATTTAGTAATGGTTTAAATAAAGTATTAGTATTAATGTATATTCTTATTTATGTTATTAATTCTTATTAAAGGATATGCCGGTTTAAGAACTCTTCATAGCTGTTAAACCTCTATTCCTTAAATCTTTCCTGTTACTAGTTTGATATCCTATCTGGTTTTTAAAACATTAGATGGAATTTCTAACAAGAGTTTATAGAATACCCACGTTTTCTCTTTTATAGACTGTAAGGTAAGAATTCTAGAAGCAGTTGCAAGTTAATTATAAGTTATGTTATTGTATTAGGCTTCTTGGTTTAAATGGAATTTACGAAGCATCTACATTTATCTAACTCCTACTTCTAGTCTGGGAAGTTAAAAATTCATTGTTTAGCAAAATGGGGTTGGATGATTCAGGTTCTTGAGCCCAGTTTGGCAAAGGGGAACAGAGTGATGGTGTTCTGTAACACTTTGAATTCCAGCCGTGCTGTTGATCACTTTCTCTCTGAGAATCAGATTGCCACTGTCAATTACCACGGAGAGGTGCCAGCGGAACAAAGGTAAAAGGATGAAAATCTTATCTCATTTTCCTAATATTTTGTATTTGCAAGTTGAACACGTGTGTATTATGACGATATTATCAGGTTTTAGTAAGCACCTTAGTTTATTTATCAAGTTAAGAGGAAAGCAAAAGCTCCTAGCTTGCCTCTTAGTTCCCAAATATGATCTGTAAATAGAAAAGAGTAATTTTCCCGCCTCTGTGCAAAGATGACTCTTTACAACTTTTTTTGTATATCTGCACAAATCAGTATGAAAATGTATGATTTTTCAAAAACGAACTCATTTTTATTTGCATGAAACTTTCTTCTTTTGAGCGGTAGCTCATGCAACTTGCATGCATTTCTAGAAGTCTCTATTGGATGGTTATTGTTAAATTTTTGCCAGCAAAATCATCAACCAATCAGTGAACATATGACACCTGTTTCTGGAATTGTTTCTCTTTTTTTTTTTTTATGTTGGGATTGATTCTATAAGCAATCTTAGACCATGTTATGCACAAAGTAGGTTTTTGAATGTGGTGGGGAAATTTGTAGTTGTGACTTAGACTTTCCTGGCCATTTCTTTATCTATCTGATAAGTTGCTCCATATGGATAATATGACCACTGAATCTTGTGACAACAATTCTAAAATGTGTGGGGTTTCTGAGAATATAGCAGCATGCATTTTACAGTATTAAGAGAACCTCTATTATTGCCATTACCAACTTATATGAAATTGATTAACTTAGGTGTTTCTTGGATCACATTGTTCTAAATTTTGATTTCTCCATAGTTCTATGCGTATATGTTATTGTTCCCTGTTGGAGATGGTCATCATGTTACTATTTCTGTTTGTTCTGAATTCCAACTTTTTTTTAATGTTATGTTCCTTTATCAGTTATATTGTCGTTGCAATTTGCATTAGATCTTAAATGTTTTACTGACACTTTTTTTGGTGATAAACCTTACCTTTCACCAGCCATAATTTTGTTAGGAATATCTGCTGCATTTTAACAATGTATTTTCTATAACGCAAGCCAAGTGTGTTAACAGCTGAAAAATGCTTTTGGATACAACTTAGGCAATATTGTCCATTTATAACATCAAAATTAGTTTTGAAAGCTTTTTTGTGCCCCTTTCCTTTTTACCTTGGCGTCACTCTATATGAATGGTCTAGAGCTAGAGTGTCTATAATTTGAATTTCAATGTTTTGAGTCTAAGCTTTTATTTTGAAACTAGGGTTGAAAATCTCAACAAGTTTAAGAGTGATGATGGAGATTGTCCCACTTTGGTGTGCACAGATTTGGCTGCTAGGGGACTTGATTTGGATGTAGATCATGTAATCATGTTTGATTTTCCTTTAAATTCTGTAAGTGACTACACTCTATGTACATTTTTTTCTCTTGTACACACCTGTTTGCACATTCGTTAGTTATTTTTTTCAGTTTTCTTGTAACGCTTGCCAATCTCCATGGTGCTACTTGACCAAGTGAAAGTCATAGGTGTTAAGTGTGTGGATTTGGGATCAGATCCTACCCTTGTTTCTCTGCCCTTCATTTAGAGAAGAATGGAGAAGAAGTTGGATATTGGATTTTTGATAGCATTGAGAGCACCCGTAATTCAGGCCATAGGCCTTTGCTAAGAAGTGAGCAAGGGAGTTTGTTAGTATTAGAAGCTTGTTAGTGCCAGAGTGGCAGAGTTTGTTAGAACAGTCAGGAGAATGTTAGTATTAAGGGAGGCAGAAATGAGTGGAGGTTGTCAGTAGTATTGGCCATTTGGCTTGGGCAGGATTAGAACCTTCTTTGAGGTTCTTCCTGTCGTCTTGAATAAAATTCCTTATTTCATTTTCCATTATTTGCAAAACCTTCCGGACACCTAACTAACACTTTGGTTCGGTGAGCATGGAAAATTCTCTATGGGGGGGTGGGAGTTAATGACTAATACCAGGATGGACTCTCGCGTGGAATCTATAGAGAGGAGTATGGGAACAATGGAACAAAAGATGGAACAGAGGATGCATGTGTTTTTGGAGTCGATCTTTCTGAGATCAAACAGCAGCTGGAAGAAATAAAAAACTTACTATTAATAATGTGCAAAGGAAAGAGATCAGAGGAAGGGAGTTCAGTGAAGCAGTCATGCAATCCGGAGGGGTCTAGTAGTCGGATGGTGGCATTGGAGGACATCCAAATCGCAGCTAAGAAGGTGGAGCTTCCGAACTTCAAGACACAAATCCCCTGAGCTGGGGAAGAAGAGCGGAGCAGTACTTTCAGATTCAGCAAACACCAGAGGAGCAGAAGGTTAATCTAGTGTTAGTGTGCATGGAGGGGCACGCCCTGCACTGGATGACTTGACTCCAAGACAGGAAACCTCTGTTGACATGGGGAGAAGTGCGACAGGAGGTGCTTTCTTGTTTTGGAGGAGCTGTAGCAGCGAACCCGTATGAGGCCATTGTTGCCTATAAACAAGCGGGAAGTGTTGATGAGTGTGTGAAGGATTTCGTAGCAAAATCTGCCCAGGTGAAGGGGTGGCTTGAGCAATCTTTTACGGGTCAGTTCTTGAATGGGTTGGAAGAGATACGAGCTAAGATACGGTCTCACGAGACGCTAGATTTGTACCGCACCATGACCCTTGCTCGTGAGGTGGAACACGAGTTGGAGGTGCTGACGAAGAAAGGGGTTATCTCGTTTGAAGGGAAACGATCAGCAGGGCCTGAAGCAGGCTATGGTCTGGGAGATCGGGCTAGGGCACTTTTAGGATCTTCCAGCAATGGAGCCACTTGGCCCAAGCAATCGGAGCGGGTTTTGCCTGGGTCCAAGACTATCCCACCAAGCCAGTCCAATCAACCCTATCGGGTGACTTTACCTCCTAGTTCATCTGCATCGTCGCGCGGCAGCAGTAGTGCGGTCCAAGGGGGGTTGCGCCCTATACGGTGCTACTTCGGGAAGGAGTTTCAGGAATTGACAGCTAAGGGTTTGTGTTACAGATGTCAACAACCCTACCACCCACTCCACCAGTGCCTGGTGAAATCGATTTGCATGATGATCTTAGCATACGGGGAGGAGACACCAGAGGGGGTAATCGTTTGCAGAGAAGAGATAGCTGAGACTGTGGTTCCTACAGTGGAGGGAGAGGGCAAGCAATTGATGCAGTTGGAGTTACCGTGTTTTGCCCTAGGGGACATTTGCAATAGTAACACCATGAAATTGAGGGGCAACGTAGCAGGAATGGAAGTCATCATCATGGTGGACAGTGGCGCCAACCACTGTTTCATAGCTAGGAAGATAGGCTAGCAGTTGGGCTTGGAGGTGACACCAATGGAGGTAATGGGAGTGCGGCTGGGAGATGGACAGCGGAAGGAGACAGAAGGTGTTTGTAGAAATGTCACAGTGGGGCTTCTGGGGGTAGACGTTTTAGTCGACTGCTACCTTTTTCCCTTAGGGGGCATTGATCTCATCCTTGGAGTGTCTTGGCTATAGACTTTAGGGAGTTGAAGGTTAATTGGGCAGTAATGACAATGCAATACACAGTGGGAGAAAAGATGGTCCAAATCTGTGATGATCCGTCATTAAGAAGCTCATCCATTGCCTTTTAGTTGCTATGTTGTTTACCAGATGTTCAGTTTGGAGCCATGGTTTGGGAAATTACACGAGGAGCAGAATGATTAACTAGTTCCGGAGGATGAACAACATCGAGTTGAGATGCAGCAGGTTTTGTCTAACTGAGCTGCAGTTATCGGGGAGCCCAAGGAGTTGCCTTCCCAAAGAAGTAGGGATCACCAGATTTCTCTTCAGTCCGAAGTCAAGGCAGTGAGTGTTTGTCCATATTGATATGGACATGTCCAAAAAGATGAAATAGAGCAGCAAGTAGCGGACATGTTAGCTTCCGAAGTAATTCAGCTGAGTGTAAGCCTGTTTTCTAATCCAGTCCTCTTGGTGAAAAAGAGAGACGGAAATTGGCGCTTCTGTGTGGACTACCGGGAGTTGAATAGTGTCACAATTCTGGACAAATATCCAATTCTTGTCATACAAGAATTACTGGATGAACTTCATGGGGCAACCTACTTTTCAAAGGAAGATTTGCGGTCTGGATACTATCAAATCCGAGTGCGAGAAGAGGATGTGCCAAAGACCGTGTTCAGAACTCATTCTGGGCACTACGAGTTCAGGGTGATGCCTTTTGGACTCACTAATGCCGCGGCAACGTTTCAGGCTGTTATGAACGAATTGTTCCGGCCCCTATTACAGAGGTATGTCTTAGTATTTTTTGATGACATACTTATTTACAGTAGAGGATGGGGGGATCATTTGAAGCATGTGGATGTGGTGCTGCAAATTTTGGTTGAGAATACTTTTGTGGCCAATAAAAAAAAGTGTCAATTTGGTCAAGTAGCTATCGAATATTTGGGGCATATAGTTTCCAAGCAAGGAGTATCAATGGATCCGGCCAAGGTGTCTAATGTTTTACAGTGGCCCCGACCTACTTCGGTGAAGGCAGTATGCGGATTCTTAGGGCTAACTGGGTACTACTGGAGATTCATACAGTGGTATGGGCAATCGCTACTCCTTTTACAGCATTGTTGCTCAAAGAGACCATGGGAAATTTCCAGTGGACCAAGGAGGCGCAGCAAGCATTTGAAGCTTTACAGCAGGCAGTGACATCTGCTCCTATATTGGCTATGCCAGATTTCTCTAAAGAGTTTGTGGTGGAGTGTGACGCCTCAGGGAATGGAATTGGCAACAATGCAGCAGGGGCCTTCAATTGCTTACTATAGTAAGGCCATTGTGGGGAGAAACCTCGCAAAACCGACTTATGAGAAGGAGTTGATGGCTTTGGTTATGTCGATTTGTCATTGGAGGCTGGACCTGGTGGGCAAGAGATTTGTGGTGCGGACTGACCACAAGAGCCTTCAACACCTTCTACAGCAGCAAATAACCACGCCAGCTCAACAAAACCGAGTGGCGAAGTTGCTTGGGTACGACTTTTCGATTGATTATAAATCGGGAGTTACAAATAAGGTGGCAGATGCATTGTCTAGACAATTTGAAGAGTTAGAAATGGCGGCAATTTCTATTCTAGTATGGGCACAATGGGGAGAGTTGGAGTCGAAAATTGCACAAGATAATTACCTTCAGCAAGTGGTGCAGAAAGTTCAGCAGAATCCACAAAGCCATCTTATGTATCGATTGGCAAATGGCAAATTGTATTACAATGGCCGTTCGGTGTTGCCCGCAAGTTCGGCTTGGATACCACGGTTACTTGAGGAGTTCCATGCTTCTCCATAAGGGGGCCATTCTGGGGCTTATCGAACTTATAAGAGGATCACCGCTTCAATCTACTGGCCTGGGATGATGCGTCGAGTGCAACAATTTGTTGTTGATTGTTTGGTATGTCAGAAAAACAAGTATGAGACCCTATCTCTGGCAGGACTCTTGCAGCCATTACCGGTACCGGAGTAGATTTAGGAGGACATCTCCCTTGATTTTATCACTGCACTACCCCGTTCTAAAGGGTTCGATTGTATTTTGGTGGTAGTTGATCTGTTAAGCAAATTTGGGCACTTTTTGGGGCTTCGCCATCCTTTCATTGCAAAGTCCGTAGCAGATTTATTTGCTCGGGAGATTGGCCGCCTCCATGGGGTTCCTCGATCGATTGTCAGTGACAAGGACCCGCTGTTTATGAGTTACTTCTAGCGTGAATTTTTTTAGGGAATGGGCACCAAGTTGAAGATGAGTATAGCTTACCACCCGGAGACCGATGGCCAAACGGAAGTCCTAAATTGTTGTGTGGAGACTTATTTATGTTGCTTCACTTCTGAGCAACCCAAGGAGTGGGACAAATGGTTGCATTGGGTGGAATACTCTTACAATACCGGGTTCCAAAGTGCGTCGAAAGCCACTCCCTTTGAGTTGGTCTACGGGAGGACTCCACTACACCTGTTGCAGTTTTTGCCAGGAGAATCTAAGGTGGCAGCAGTATCCAAAGAGCACCGATCTCGAGCAGAAATCATCCGCCAGTTGCTGTATAACTTGCAAAAAGCGCAACAGCGCATGGCTAATCAGGCCAATAAGCATCACACGGATGTGGAGTTCCAGGAGGGAGATATGGTGTTTTTGAAGATTAGGCCACATCACCAAGTGTCTATGGCTCAACAAGTTTACAGCAAACTCGGTCCTAGATATTGTGGACCTTTTCGTATTTTGCAGAAGCTCAGTAAACTGATTTATCACATTGCACTTCCACCTGGTTCGAAAGTGCATAATGTCTCCCACATTTCACCGCTTAAACGCGTCTCAGGACCACATGTTGTCTTCCACGAACTTCCTGCAGATTTGGTGATGGAGGAAGACCCGTTTATTCCCGTTCGTGTGTTGGACTCCCGGAACTTGGGTGCCTATGTGGACCCCTGCCATCAGTTGTTGATCTAGTGGCAGAACAAACCTGTGGATGAGGCCACTTGGGTCTTGTGTGGATTTTCGCGGACAATTTCCAGAGGACAACCTTGTGGACAAGGTTTGTTTTAAGCAGGGGAGTGTTGATAGCACTGAGAGCACTTGCAATTCAGGCCATAGGCCTTTGCTAGTTTAAACTCGTAGGAGTAAGAAGTGAGCAAGGGAGTTTGTTAGTATTAGAAGTTTGTTAGTGTCAGGGTGGTAGAGTTTGTTAGAACAGTCAGGAGAATGTTAGTATTAAGGGAGGCAGAAATGAGTAGGAGGTTGTCAGTAGTATCGGCCATTTGGCTTGGGCAGGATTAGAACCTTCTTTGAGGTCTTGCTGAAGTCTTGAATAAAATTCCTTATTTCATTTTCCATTATTTGCTTAACCTTCCAGACACCTAACTCTAACAATTTTCCTCTTGCATTTGAGATTAGTACTTTCTAGCTTCCTTAAGCTGAAAATAAAATATAATTAATGTGTTACATATTCTTGACTTCTAGATCGATTACCTTCATCGGACTGGAAGAACTGCTCGAATGGGTGCAAAAGGTATGCTTCATGAAATTTATTGTATGTTGTAGGTTGTTGAAGGGTTTGACACTTTTGTTGTGGCACAATAGCCCCTCTAATCGTAATTCTGAAGGGACATTCTTTTGGAGTGGCATGAAGTTGAAAAAATTTTCACCATCAGATCCTTTTTATTAATACCTATTTTTTGCATATGGAAAAGGCCTGAATTCACACTTGTATTTTAAACTTTCTTTTGAAATCAATTTAGTGTTTTCATCCATCCATTTATTTGGAGTTGGAAAACTAATCCTGGTCTGCAACTGTTGGCCTGTAAAGCGAAATCTTCCTTTACTTTTTCCTGCAAGTGTTTGATGATAAGATGCTTGTGTTTTCAATACAGTCTTCTGGAAACTTTCCAATTTCATAGTTTTGAAGCTTTTGGTTGTCATATGCTCTTGAAAATCTACAGGGAAGGTGACAAGCTTGGTTGCCAAAAAAGACCAACTGTTGGCAGCAAGAATTGAGGAGGCAATAAGGAATAATGAAAGCTTGGAGTCCCTCACTCTAGATAATGTGCGTAGAGATATTGCCAGGGCTCGGATAACAGAACAAAAGAGTAGGGGTGGAGAACTGAATAAAGCATCCAGGCAGATTAAGCCTGCAACTGTAAAATCTCCAACCATCCGTGCAAAGGTTGCATCTTCAGGAGCAAAATCTGGAAAAACATCCACTCGAGCCAAATCTGTAAAATTATCTGCTTCAGCAAAATCGGTAAAACTCCACAAAGTTGAAAGCACAGAGAAACCCTACGGTAGAATTAGGTCGAAAAAGCCATCTACTGGTTCAAAATTGAGTGTTGTTGCATTGAGGGGCAGATCCTCTTCGGCTGACAAGAAACTACTGAGGGCCAGTTAGGGTCACGCATCACAGAAATTCGTGTGGGCAAAATTTATACATTAGACAGTGCTCTTTCTTTTTGGTAGTAGGATTATCACTTCCTATTTACTGTTATAGTAATTGTTGGTAGGTTTTTACCCCAGCTTCTCTGCCTCTTCATCAATTGATTCTTGTAGTTCGTATCTATATATATGGCATTATGTAAACTGATTTTGTGATAGATCACCAAAACAAATTGATCCACTTCATAGGTCTAATGGGCTAAACATGAAAATTGAAGAGTCGTTTAAAAAAAAATTTAAGAAGAGTTCCAACTCATTTATATTAAGGTTAAATAAATTAGGCTTTTTGTAATTTGGGCCATTATTAATGTATCTTCTAATTTGTAAAAATTATCAATAATTTTCTTATAATATTAATTTTATAACGCCAATTTTTCTATTGTAAATTTTTGTTAGAAATCTTGTTAGTTGTAAACTCTAAAATGATGTTTTTCATATTTAAGTTACTCAAACCATAGCAATTAGTAACGTCATTTTGTAATGCACACAATGCCACGAGTGGCCATGGAAACAGAAGAAGGGTTGAAGTCATGTTGTGTCGCAGCGGAGAGAAAATGAACAATTGACAAAGTCGTTTGAAGTCGTAGTGGAGAGAAACCGAAGTGGAAGTCCTAGTGTAGACAAAATTGAAGTGGACTAAGGATTATACTAGCTATTGTTGAGTAAAAATCTTCATCCAAGTAGGTTTACGATCGTTGAAGTCGCAATGGAGATTTAGAGTCTGGGTTTGAATTTAGTAAAATTCGGAATTTTAATCACGTTCCAATTTTAGAATTTTAATCAGACATTGACAAACTCAAATATTAGAACAAGCAACATTTTTTGGTTGTCTTTTGTTACGCCTTTGTGTTCTGTTATAAGAAGTTTACGAGTATATAGATAGAATGATTATAGATAATTGATATAAAAAACCGAAGAGGAGTCAAAGGCAATAATTGATGTAAAAAATAGATTTAGATGGATATCTTTTGTGTTATAAAGTTTACTTGGCCTCCATTATCACATTAACTATTTACACTTAGAATTTATTGTTGAAAGATTGGGTAGAATGTCATTCTGCGAGCAGCAAAAAATTTTATTTTTATTTCTCGAGAGCTAAAATCACTTAAATTTTATAAAATGATTAACACATAAATCATAATTTTTACCTTATTTTAAAACTTGATTATTTTCTTATCATTTCTCTGGAACTGTTTTCAAAATCAATTAATTTCAACAGCTGTAATAGCACAAGTGTTTAACCTTTAACAGTATTTACATAAGAAGTTGAGAAAACTATGCAACTATTATAAAGAGGGTAGATGATAGCTGTCTATTATAATATGTTTTTTAGTTGTTTAAGTGTGTTTTTGTGTTGTCGTAGATGATAATAATATATTTAGCACTTAGAATTGTGTTTTTGTTAAATGTTTTTATGTGTTGTAATTGTTTGATTGATTTAGAGTAAGAATTTGATCTTAATTTTATGTTTTAAGGGGTATTTGATGTATTTGTGAATGAATGGAAAAACGAAAATTCAAGAAAAGAGGAAGAATTTGAGGCATGAAAGATGCCACGATTGTGGCTAACAAGGCAGCTACATGGGGCTCTCTGACATGATTGTGGTCCTAAGCACGATCATGAGAAAGGGCATGAACAAAGCATGCCAGAACCATGGAACGGTGTTTTTAGCATACTAGTTTTTTTAATACTTTTGAAGTTTTAGCGCTAATTTTGAAACTAAATTAAATGGAAAAATCTTAAAAATAATCCTAGAAATCTCAAGAAGTATTTAAGGAAAAGAAAAATACCAATAACTAGGCAGCACATCAGAGGAGACGTCAAGAGCAACTCCAAAATTTTCAAATTTCCAAGTCATGACATAAACTATTTTTGTTTCTTTTCTCTTCTTATATTTCATTATCTTGGATGTTGATTTGGATTTTAGGATGTTGAGCGTGATTATGGGTTTCTAAATCTATATTAGGGATTATTCTTGATTTGTTTTGTTAAACTTTATTATCATTAAATTCAATACATTTATGAATGCTTTGTGATATTTGTTGTGCTTATACTTGGTAATAAATCAAGAGATTGAATTAATTTATTTATATCAAGGTGTGCAATGAAAGTTGGTAACTTAGTAGACCTACAAATATCATATTAATAAAAAAATTGCAGAAAGTTCTTAATTGTGAATTAATTATCTTTAGGATTGCTTCAAATTTAACTGAACAGTTAGGAGTAATTTTGTGAATCGAGAAGTTGCAATTCTATTATTATCGATTTCAATTGGGGTTACTTGATTAGATCTCAAGAGAGAGTAATCAAAACCTTAGGATATTTAGGATCAATCATAAATTGAATCAACAAGATAAAGGTAAAACAATATAAGGATAGAATAATTTCTAAGTTTCCATTATTGATTAAGTTTATTCTTATTGTTAGTCTTAGTTATTCACTTATTCGATTATTTAATTTAATTAGTTTATTTTATTTTCAGATAATTTATTTTAATTCTATCAATCTTTATTTTAATTCAATTAATCTTTTATTACTTTAGACAAAGTTCATTCAAGTTGTTAGGTGTCTAATTAATCCATATGGGAACGATACCTTTTGTATTACGAGTCACGATCTGCATACTTGCAGTATTGAAAGTTTTATACAAAACTTATCAACATTAGACAATAAGTGTTAGCTCACTTTGAACCTAAACCTATTTATAATACAATTTTGATATTTTAGTAATTTAATTAAAATTAAATTAAAATTTCAATTGAATTATAATAAGAATTACAAATAATTATAATTAAAAACCAATTATGCTCAAATAAGATCTAATATCTTATATTAGTCCTTATTTATTAAATATCTCATATTTAATCATAAAGTTTCTCAAAATTAACAATTAAGTTCAACTTTAATAAAACATTTTTTTCCTTTTTCAACTCATTCTTTGTGTGTGACTTATTATGCTTCCAAATATGTTCACAATAGATATAAATTATAACCCCAAATCATATTTATGATTACAAAAAATAAACTTCTTTAATTTATATTTAATTATCTAATTAAACAATTTGTATTTAAAGCTGAAGATTGGTGTTTAACAATATATCATAACCACCCAAATATTTAAAAATGTCAAAGTAATTTTGATTAATCTTTTCGTGCATGATTTTTCCATATAACTTAATTCATTCTTTAAACAATGTTCCAATTAGATAAAAGCATATAATTAATGTCTACTTTACTTGAGTCCAATCATGTTAATTCTCTATCATTAGTAATTGATTCAATTGATGACATTTGACAACTATTTTAAAGTTTCATTTCACCTTGGCCATAGATTTTTTGAATTAATACTAATCAAAAACAATTGAACATTCTTCCTAATTACTTCAAGGTGATGAATCCTATATTAATCACTCAACTACCTCCATATAGTTCATGTTATATCCATAACTACCAATTGAGCTATCCTTAACTAAAATAAGTCATAAGTAGTATTAAAATATAGCAATCCCTATATGAAATAGCTTTAGAAATCTCAATTCAAAGCATTACTTACATAATCATAACAATGAGAATTTCATAGACTTATAAGTAATATTTCAAATGGAATTCTAATATGGGGTCAATTTAGAAAAATTTTTCTCTAACAAGCACTCACACTTTTGTGTTCTGTTAACATATGCTAGTCTTTTTATGTTCTGTTAATGTCTAGTCTCAAAGGAACAATAACTCGGAATAACATATAAATGCAATACAAATTTCATAATTATAATCTCATTGTAATTTCATTTACAATATATATTTACTTCATGGACTTTATCATATACATCAGAATGCCTTTATATAACTATGTAACTAAACTACAACCAACGATTGGGTGTAAGGTATAAACCAACAATCTCCCATTCGTACTTAACCAATCGTTTAAACATCTTATGCTATATCACCGTATGACGATTATGTTACTACTGGGACATTGGTTTAGTGAGCACAAAATTTTCTATAGTGAGCATGTGCTTAAATCTAACAATTTTCATCTTAATTATCATCATAACTAAGAGAAACTTCCTAAATATATATTTTAATTTTTAATGAGACTTTAGCTTCTTTCTCATGCCCAATAACTCTAATATTCTATAGTATATTATTATCTAAACAATGCACGAAACTATATCAAGTTCATTAAAGAACTTATAGATCTAATAAATAATTTACACTAAATAAAAAAAGTAGTATGGCTTAATTAGCAACCATTGCTATATTGGAACCTTTCAATCTTAAAATAATATTGTTATAAGTAAAACATTCCTTAATTTAGATTTACTTCTAAAGTTAATATCTTTATAATCTTGAACTCTAATATCAACTCATGCAAAGAACAATGGATATCTTTAATACTTTACAAGTATCAGATATCTCAAATACTAAACACCTTTAGTACATTATCAACATACTTGGACTTATAATAAGTAAATAACTTCCATATCAATCTCTATAGAATTAATTCCAAAAATTAGGTTGTCATCTTTTGGTATGCAATAAGAGTCATTTTTATACAATTATATTTTTAACAATCGAAAATATATATTATCGTTCTCTCTATCACAATATGCCTCTACATACTCATATTAAAGAGAACAACTATATTCTCATTAACCTTTTTATAGATATGATAAATTCACAATCATCTTTGAAACAAACTCTTTTAACTCATCATGAAAGTGAATATTTCAATATCTTATAAACTTTTAACTGTACATCAAATGTATCAATAAAGGCATTAGATCTAATTCAATTTATTGCCATGAGATTTAAACTTTTCAAAGTTCATCTTACTCCCACTACTTATCGTATGAATAATTCTTCTATAAGTATACATTGAAACAAACAATTTGTTTAATGGGTATGTAAGATTATAACCATCCTTTTAGATCTCTCATCACCTATTATTTGATTTAGTTCTAAACTTAGTGGATGATATATACTTCAACTAAGCATCACATACCTAAATCATTTACTTTGACTCTTTAAAAGGCTTAGCGTTTCATATTTAATATCAAATATTACTAATTAATTTAATTGGAACTTTCAAAAGTAAGTTATAGTACTAGGCATAATATAAAAGAAATAAATATTGCATACGCAAATCTATACTAATATGTAGTTTAGTTGTAAAGGTTTTCGTTAGCTAATCTCATTCCCTATAGATAATTGAAAATTTTATGTCTCACCACATCTAAACAATTTAAACATTTTCAAGACTTTAGATCAATATTTTATATAGTACACATGACTTTACAACATAAATTCATTAATAAATTTAAGGAAATGAAAATATCATCCTTTTATGAATTGTTATAGTATCTCATACATCACATATATAAAATTTAAAAATTCAATACCATCATCTTTATTTCACTAAAGTTTGATTTGATTTTTCTTCAACTTAATAAGTTTCACAAGTTTCGTATGATAGTCTTGGTTATCTAACTTTGTATTCTTGTCACTTATGTTAAGTATAGACCTCCCCTGATTCAATAGATACAAACTATTTGTATAAAATTGAATCAACTACTTTTACTTAAAAAACTATTTCTTATCATGACTTGAACATTAAAGTAATGTTAAATATGAATTCAGTATTAAATAATCATAAGCATGAAATATGAATACATATGATTTCTATCATAGCATGTATATGCAAGAAAAGTTATGCAATCATTTTTCTTCTAATAACAACTATTATCATCTATAGAAAGCCACCAATTATAGTCTATATTTATGCTTTTACTATGCTAAATTAAATGAAATTCATCAAGTACTAATCCTTCCTCTACTTTATACAACCTTTTGCATCTTGTTATCATAATGTTGACATACATCTTACATGTTTTCATCAAAGTTTATGAGACATTATTCAACTTAAAATGTCAATACCTTTTGTTTTCTACATGATATTGACGTGTCTCTAAAACTTTGTTACCAAATCTTTAACATGGATTAAGAACAATAGTGCATAGTGAACATACAATTTTTCTACCCTACAGACCAATTAAGAAAACCTTAGATGCTAACACCTTAAGCTATCATTACTCCCATCACTTGTACTGACCAGCTCGTGCCATCATCACCAACATTGCCACCATCTGTTCTTCTCCAATAGTTAGCTCACAACCACCGCATAGCTACTTTAAGGGTGTATAATAAATGCTAGCTACTACCTGCCATTAGTACTACTACTTGATGTCTCTAAGCTCTCATCGCCAATCGTCTACATCTATGTTATAACTTGCTCCACTCATCTCTGACTTTGTTTAATTGCTTGCATTTTGTTACTGTCTGTTGCAACTTTATGTCATTAATACCATCAATTTAAAGTTTTTGATGCACACTTATTGATTCTATTTTTTTTATTTTTTTTAATGTTGTTTTCTGTTTGATGTATCTAGGATGTAGAATAACCTAAAAGGCACAAGAGAAAAATGAATATGGAATAACTTTGATTGAAGAGGAATGCATAAAGTGACTTTTGAATTGAAAAGAATCGGAAATAGAAAGAATTGGATGGGTGGAAGATGAATGACACAACACAACTACAAAGAAAGAAAAAAATGCTTAAAGGAAAACTAACAACTAAATTTAAGATCCAAAGTTTTGATACGAAATAATTAATGTCGACCTTAGGTTGGAAACCATCTAAAATATGGATTATAAAGAATTAAAACTCTAGGATTGTCTTCAAAATAAAGTAAAGAGAACTCGGACCTATCAAACAAGCCAATTAAACCAAATTTAAGTGGATTTTGATTGCCATAAGTTGCCTTAATAAGTTGATATTAAGTTCTTTTTAAAACCTATATTACATCAATAAGATAACCTTTAATAGTCATAAAGTTCATAAAACTAGAGTCTTAAAGGGAAAAGAACATTTTCATTATCATAATTTGATTAGGAATAACTAAATAATTTTGTAAAAGTCCAATCTTTATCTAAATAGAAAAAATGAAATTCTAAAACTAAATAACATGACTCTTTTGCCTTTCCAACTTTAACACTAGTGACAATTAGCTTTTAGAAATTTACAAATGTGAATATTGATGAGTTTGACACTAGTCACAATTATTACACCAATGCCAATTTGCTTCTATTTTACGAATCTCATCAATATAGTGTATGACCAGAGTTTGACACCATTATGGCATTAGTGTCGGTTACATTATATTTTTAGGGTTTTTGGACATCTTATGAGCCTTGTTCTTTATATGTTTAGCATATTCCATCGTTAATAACATGTAAAAAAACTGATCAATGTTGGGAATGCTTCTAATTCATCTTAAACAACCTTTGTTTTCTACATCTCCATGATTAATCCTTGCAAAGCTACTAATAAAAGATTAATTGACCATATTAATACACCTATATTTAGTTTGTTTTGCTTGTTATTTAACAGTTTTATAGTATTTTTGGTACTTATTTAACTTCAAGTATATTTTTAGTTGGTAATTGCCTTCATAGACTAAAAAGAGAAGAATTCGGCCATTTTTATGATTAATGTATAGAGGTGCCACGGGAACATAGTCTTTCTTATGTGGAGGGACGTATCTTTCATCTGTGGAAGAAGAAACTAGAAGGCGACAACATTTGTCAACTTCCTTCACATTTAGAGCAGAATACCCTATAATCCTTAAGAGATCTCTTAATCTAAGTTAACATAATTTTGCCTAATAATGTATAATAGAGCAATAAAAAGTTTTTCAACCTTCTCTATCAATATCGTGATTGCCTCAACAGTAGAGACTAGTTGAACATCAATTCTGAACTTCATTTTTGTAGACAACATCATTTCGTTTGGATTCTCACTAGTAGGAGAGTTACCAAAAGAAGAGTCTACCTTCTCAAGAATTTCAATCATTTGGGATACAAAACCTTCAGTCCTTACTATATTAGTGACTTTTTACTCCAAGGCTGGAGATATAGTGATTTTCCATTGTTTGAACACAATATTGGTCCCATCAGGTATGCTAAATTATTGGCGTCACTTTAAAATTTAGGCATGCAAGGGAGAATTCCTCCCAAAATTTATACCTAAATTCTTATTAACGATATCACTGGGCTTCAAAAAAATTAGAATGGAAAATTCTAAATTACAAGATGCTAAAATATGTCGAAATAAGAAATTTATACAAAGGAAAATTACAAACTTCAAATGGAATTTGAGATAATGAAAATGAATACACAATGTAAAGAAAACTGGAAAATAATAACAAAGTGTTTTATAATGGATTGATTTTTTGTGGGTATTTGAGGTTGTGTTATGTGTTTTTATCACGATGCTGGTGGATTTATATAGTCGTCTTAACTTCAGGCATTTTCTCACTTCCCACATTCTAGTTAACTTCTTGCCATTATTCTCTTAACTTCATAGGTATTTGTTGATGGTAAAACCTATCTACTTGTTTTACGCTAAAAAATCACAAGTGAACGGGTCATGACTTGTAGTAAAAAGAGCAGATATCGATCCCACAGATATTGATGCCTAGGCACCGCTTAATTTAGACACAACTTTGTTTAAGAAAATAAATTATAAAATGCAAATAATATGGAAAATTAAATTAAAATTAAAAGAATAATGTAAATAATAGACAATGCGGAAATTACAAAAATTTAAATTCAAGAATCTAAATACTAGAGATTACTTTTTCTTCCTATTTTGTCTCCCTCCTATTTTATCGATTGAATTATAACTCACCCTAGATTTCCGAATGTACTAATTACCCTCTCTCAAGGTATAACTATTTATCCCTAATCGAATTAATAGGAATCAATTGGACAATCTCTTAACCTACTCAATGACTCTACCAATTCAGTTAGTTATCAAACTATCCTATAGGTGATCAATTGACTAGTCGAGATCCCTCTTCTAACTATTCAATTAACGTGATGATTGCTAGTCCATAGGTCACCAACTCTCGTTGTACAATCCTACATGAATTTCATCTCACTCACTCTCTAGATTTGTTGCAAGAAGACAATTAAAAACAACAATCAACAAAGGCAATTGCATTCAATTCAATAAAATAGAGTTCAACATAATAGTACCAAAAGTAGTCCCTAAAATAAAATCAGCCTAACATGGTCTCCATAATATCATCAACATTCAAATAACCCATTTTTACAAAGAATAGACGATATTAAAATGACAGAAAATTGAATAGAAAGACTCCTTCTCTTCTTTGCCAAAATCTAGAATTTTGGTGTTGATGTGCTATTGTGTCCAACCTTGATGATGATCCTTGTCTTTAATCCTTCCTCAATACTCCAAACATGTGTTCTTCACTTAAGGATGGTGTTTCTACAAGTGGGTGTCGTCTCTCTGCAGATGGAGGCTTAAATCTCTTTTTATAGTCCAAAACCCTAAGTTTAATAAAGCCTCACAGATTGCCTCGGATTGTAATTCCTATGCTCGTGGGAATTGAAACGAATCCCATGAGCATGGGAATTTGTCACAAATGCATCTTTCATTTTCTTTTGTAATTCCCACGTGACGTGGTAATTTGCATGATTCCCACGAATTACCACAAACGTGGAAATTTGTCACAGATTCACTCCTCATTTCTTCTCCTCTTTGATATTTAGTTCACCCTCCAAGTTGCTCCTTCCTTCTTCCTACCTAAAAATAGTCAATTCTTGCCCTTAATTAATAGAGCAATACTGAAAATCAAACTTAACAAAAACATACAAAATGAATCCAAAACTAGAACAATAAACAACAATTATGCTAGAAAACACATGCTAATTACCTATAAAAATATATCCTAATGCAAACCTATCAGTATCTCTCTTATAACTTCCTAACTTTTAGACCACTTATCCATATTTCTCCATTGTGTCCATTACTCACTCCTAACGTGTACATATACCATGATCTAGAATTCTGCCATCCATGAATTCTCTACCTAAACATTTAGTAGGCATTCATATTTTGGGCTCCTTTTACTTGTGGCGTATGTTTCTTTTTTAGTTATCAAAAATAATATTTACAATAGTAAGCAACCAAGAACCATCAGGAATAATAAGGGGAAAATGACTAGTACAAAAGGCTCTAACTTCTCACTAGGAATTTTAAGGATTTTGCTCATCATTTCTAAGCTATTAACTTTTTATCATTCTTCATTTAGTTAAGCCTTTTCAATTTCCTATTCCTTCTTTGTTTTACATCCACTCTTAAATGTGTTGACTTGACAGAGTTGAGTTTTTTTTCTTCTTAAGTTTTTCATTCTCTATCATTTTCTTCTCTTATGTTCTCCCTCTCGCTAGTTATAAGTACTCTGGCTAACCTTAGCTAAGGGTAGTTTAGTAACTCTCCAACTTTAAGACTTTTTGCCTTTAATTTTCCTACTGGTTTTAGCAGTGGTTTTCTAATATTCATTTTACTAGAGCATGTCAATTTCTTTTATGAGCAATAGAGGATAGAGTTTTAATCTCAACCCAAAAGTTCCTAAAGTTTCAACCTTAACCCAAAAGTCCCATTATCAAATTACCTTCCCACCCCTCCGCTCTAATGAAACTCCTAAACCTAGCTTCTTACCATATGACTTCTCTAAACACCATTTCTTTTCACAAGGTAATTTTGCTAAACATGTAGTTAATTCCCTAGTCCCTCACCTAGCCAACCTGAGGATAAGTTGGAAATAAGTTATAAGTGAATCTTCAAGATCCTCCATACAATTCACTCCTACCAGCATGGGGGAATGATATGATTTTTTTTCCAACTATAGAGGTACTGAAGGAAAGAGAAATAGATTGGACCTTGACATTATTTAAGAAGGAGACCTGTGTTCCTATTTATCAATACTTAGGTTTAGAAAGTGTGGAGGTTAAAGGGATTACATGAGGTTTTATTGTTAGAACATAACCATATCGTCTCTAGGTTTTCCTAAAAAAAGTAACCAAAGGAAAGAGTAAAAGTAGGGTCATAACACATCTACTTCCTACTAATCTTTTTACAATTCTGGAGGCTAAGAATCAATTTAGAAAGGATCAAGAATGAGAATATACCCATTTATTTGAACATCCATAATGTTTCAATAGAATATTAGTTGATGAATTTTATTTTGATTATTTTATTTATGCAATTATTTATTTATGTATTTGGCTATTGTTTTATACCAACTATCTTTTAACAAAAATCTCCTGTGGGTTTATCAAAAACAATCTCTCTACTAGCTAGGTACATCTAGAAACCTATACATGTGGAGGAAACAAAAACTAGGAGAAGAAGAGTGGGGTATGCTAAGTTGTATGTAAGTGTTGATCTGGTGAAGGAGCTCATGGACAATATTTCCCTAATGAGGTTGGGTAAGGATTAGAACCTACATAAGGATTTAGTTACAGTTACTTACTAATGGAAGCCTACCTCAAAAAAATAAGTTGAATAATGGGTAACCATAGAGAGGAAGTTTATAATAAAGAATTACATGGAGGTGATGAGACTAGAGGCTCAGCAAATGGAAAGAACCAATGAAGAGGTTCAAGAGAAGACAAGTGAAACAATCTAAGGCAGGAAGTTGTTATAGAGAATGCCACCAATAGGAGAGGACAAAAATCACTTATAAAGAAGTAATGATAGAAGGAGATAATCCACAAATTGTAGAAAAATGCACTTTAGAAATGGGTCAAGAAACACCTAGATGATGGAAAGACAAGTCTCATAACTAAACAGTAGAGCAAAAGATGGATGGCTTTTAAAGTATGAAAAGATCAGGTCACTTAGGAAAAGAAAGGATAAAGGCTCTAAAGCCAAAACTTAAATTTGATGTCGATTATCACATAGAATATTAGGGGTATAAATTTCTTCAATAAACAACCAGCCCTTAGGGATTTTGTGTATAATAATAAGTGAGCTCTATTAAGACTATTAGGGATCTAAAGAATGATAGAGGCTAAACTATATTAGGAACAAGTAAATCCTTTGTATGGAAAAAGTCTTGACATTTTTTTGGAGATAAGCCAATCGAAAGGTATAAGACGGCCCAAAAAGCGCTTGGTCATGATTTGTAAGGCCAACTTGGGTATTGAGCATTTCACACGACCTATTGAGTCAAATGCTTGTCAAAAAACGTTTGCAACTAATCGTGTAGGGGATTTTGGTTTATTAGTAGGAATTTTAGGCCTTTATTGGATAACGGGTAGTTTTGAATTTAGGGATTTGTTCGAAATTTTCAATAACTTGATTGTTAATAATAAGGTGAATTATTTATTTGTTATTTTATGTGCCGTTTTTCAAGAATGTATCATGTTGGGAATTCCAACAATTTGTTTAATTGATACAAATAGTCACCCGGATCTCGCATATATTTCACTTCTAGCGAATGATGATGCTATAGCTTCAATCCGATTAATTCTTAACAAATTAGTATTTGCAATTTGTGAGGGTCGTTTTAGCTATATATGAAATCCCTAATTAATGCCCAGGGTGTAAAGGGCATTATGACTTGACGTCATCCTCACCTTCCTTCGACTTATCACTGACAGTTTGTTCAGGGTTCCAAACTCAACGATGGCAACTAAACATGAGGGTTGCGCTCGTTGTGGGACATAACCCAACACCTTACGAAAATATACAGGAGCGAATCAATCAACCTATTGATTTCGAAAGACCCAAAGGATTCTTCCAATGTATCATTTCTAGATCCAATGGAATTCATAGGTATAGGAAAAAGCCCCGTCAAATAGATATTTTTTCTTTTGACCATCTTTCGATTGTTAATACGATATATAAGGACCACTACTACAAATAAATAATGTCTTCAAGTTGAACATTTTAAAAGGTCGATGGAATTTTTTGTCAAATCACCAACGTCATCACTATGGATGCGTTGTACTGACTTATGATCCAAGGAAGGTTAGGGTAATTTTACTGGAATCAAGTGATTAACTAATGTATCTCTCTATTAACTATCTTCAAGGTGATTATAAGGCAAGTATAACTATTTTTTATGGGTTCAAATTTCAATTTATGAAGAAAATACTTATGAGATAATTGGGTTAGTATTCATTATAAAATCCAAAGGCCCTTAGATAATAATTGGAGATTTCAATAGCACTTTATATAGAGATGAAGTTGAGGGAAACAAGGGGTTAAGGAATTTTATAAATGGTTTTAAGAAATGTGTTTAAAGGATAGGTGCCACAAATCTAAAAATTGAGGGATGCTTATTCTCTTGGAGTAAAAAACAAGCATCTAGATGGAACTTATTGAAAAAGTTCGATAAAGCCTTAGTGAATAGAGAGTAGCTAGATGAGTATGTAGATAGTAAGGCAGTGTTTGAGAGTGCTTTAATCTTAAACCATCCACCTATTATTTCTATAACATGCATACTAGATGAAAGTTCCTTAAGGGAAAGAAATAAAGAGCTCATTTCCTCTCAAGAAGAACTAAAGGAGAGGCTTATAAGTTCTTCTAATAATCAATTTATACAAGTTGAAGAAGTAGCTCCTTAGTCTCGCTTCTTAGGTCCTTTATTAAAAACTAGATCAGTCATGATAAGAAAGTTGCAATACAGTTATACTACAACAATTGGAGAGGGAAATTTTTTAATTAACCCATCCAAAGCTCCTAGCCTAGATGGAATGAATGGCTACTTTTTTCCAAAAGGCATGGCCATGGATCAAGGATTTAGTGATAGATACAACTATAGAATTTTTATAGAATGGAAAAATTATTAAAGAGATAAATAAGACTTTTATATGTTTAATTACTAAGTCCTATAATTCTATCTCTTTAGGAGAGTATAAAAGTCAAAGTCTATTTTGTAGTTTCCAATACAAAATCATTTCAAAATTAGTAGCTTCTAAGATGAGGAAAGTGCTAAAGCAGGTGGTAAATGATTCACAGGTGCATTTCTAGAGGGCAGAAAAATAAGAGATAATGTGTAACACCCCAACTCACGCCGGACCCGAACCCGATATCGACAGTGATACCCGGATCCGTGCCCCGCGAAGGTGGCATGTCACATCACTTAACA
>JANQBM010000003.1:22265614-22277909 GCA_025594535.1 Erythroxylum domingense
TGTTTCCATGACTTCCTAGATCTGAGTTTCACTTAAATGATTTTATCGACCCTCGTCACTAAAGTTGAAAACCTTTCGAGGTAAAATATTCAAGCTAGCACCAAAAATGATATCTTTCCAATTATTGGGAGAGCAATTATTACGTAATATATGACAAGCTGAAAACTTAACACATTAATAAAACTGAAATGTTCTTTAATAAGGTAAAAGAGAAATAAGGTAGTTATTTAGTGTTCCCTAGTTCAACTCTTCTGCTCTATTTATAAAGCTATCAATCATCTTTCTGCTCTATTTATAAAGCTATCGATCATAACAAATTGCATGGCATATTCATCTCAAGAGGAAAAACAAAACAAAGAGGCAGAATCGAATACATTAATGAAGTAGAAACTAATTTAGAGAACTTGAAAGAACAAGATGTAACAAACTTCCAACAATAATTGAAAATAACACGACAATATGATTTAGTGAACACATCAAGTATTAATGAAAAAAGAACAAATTTATTCACAAAATTAAATGACAATAAATAAAAAATTAAGATACATTTTAATTTTCACTTTCAACCTTTTTATTATAGTTGCAATTTTTAGTCTACAATATAAATTTCTAAATAAAATTGAACGTATATTATTTTGATAAATTAGCTAAACTATTAATTTAATTTTAATATTTTTATATAATTTTTACTAAAAAATATCAAAAAGAAATTCATCATTTTTATTAAAAATAAATAAACAAATAAGATATCTGCAAAATGTTTAATTAAAAACATTTTTATTTTTATAAATTTCAATTTATTTAACTTTAAAGTAATTATAAGATAAATTAAAATAAATTATTAGTAATTAATAATAAAGAATTAAATCAAATTTATTAATTTAATACATAACTATCACCATTTCCATTTTTCAAACCCCGAGTGAAGTATTTAGTATTCACATGCATAACTTTAAAGAAGTTATAGATTTCGATATTTCTCACCTACAATACCTTCTTTATTGTTTCTGGAATTGAATGTAGCAGAGTGTGCTAGCAAAGACGGAATTCGAAACTAGTTCTAAGGTTGTGGTCAATTTGGATTTGAGTACTGATTGGTTCTACAAGGCCCTGGACCGCCTTCTCACATGTGTGTCCATATATTGAGTAGTTCATTAGTACATAATGGCTTCATAAGATAGTCCGCTGCCCCTAACGTCAAGCACTTGACAACTATTGAAACCTCATCCTGCGCTGACATCACTTGTTAAAGGGAAAACATGTTAATATTGGGATTTTGAAAAAATAATTGCAACAATAAAGATCAAAAGCAGATCTAACAAAATAAGCTTACTAATGACAGGAATGCATCGAAGATCATTATCCCGAGTTATGTACTTCAACATTTTCATGCATTTTCTCATTGGAAGGTCAACGTCCGCAAGTCTGATATCAATATCAGTTCCCTCAGCATTTAGTGCATCAATTACTTGCCTAGCTGATCGCACTGATGTAACTGTGTAGTCAAGGTATAGGATCATTTGGAAAATGCAAAGCACACGTGTCAAGCTACTAAATTGTAAAACATTTCCAAAGTGACATAAAGATTGGAACTAGATGCAGAAAGAGACTGCTGATTATTTAAGAAAGTTTTGCAATAGTTCAAACAAAACAAATTCTTTAAAGTTTTTTGCAACATAAACAAGTGTCACCGATCTAGGGATGTATTAATTGCACCCAAGCATGCAATAAACTAATGCAAGTTTGGAAAGCACCAATAAGACTAACTTGAAGCCCAAGCATATGAAACAAAAATTTAACTTCTTAAACAAACAATTGAAATAACTCAAGTTCTTAAAAGGAAAATTCACGGTAGGCTTTTATACTAATGTTTTAGAAAATAGAGTTATAAGTGCTCCTACCCCTCAATTTTGTGTGTTGTTTACATCATTAATGCATAAAAGATTCATCTTATCAGCATCGAGCTAAAATTTATTGAAATATCTTCAAAATATGGCAAATGCATCATTTTTTCATCAGTGAAATCTCCTAGCCCAGCCAGTAATGAATTCATGAAAATAGATGTCAATCTCCCCAAATCTCTAGATTCTCAATCAACTATTCAAACAAGAGAAAATAAACTCCATAGAAGTAAGAACTAGTTCTCTTTTGACTGACATAAGTGGGTTTATAGTCTCCATGGGTGAAAATTCCGCAACTATGAGACATCTATTCCATATCAAATCATTCAGTGTAGTCATAAAGAAATTCACGACAACTAAATGAGCTGATTCAAGCATGCTCTATCCAAATCCATACTGGCTCATTCTAAAGAACTTTGAAAAAATAGAACTTCAACAAGAAAAAGGCAAAAAGAGAAAACAATTAGAAAGCAGACATATAAATTCAAGAAAATTAGATTGAAGCATGAGAAACTCGACTAGAAAAGTACCCTAATAGGAGCATTTCAAAAGGAGTGTGAAAACCTCCTCGGAGCTCTTGGAATCATTATCACAAAGCAAAATCTTCACTTTGCTTCTATCCACGAACCCATCTCCACCTTTACTCTTGTTGAAATTATTCTCCTTCACCTATATTCTCACCCAAAACCATAAAAGAACACAACTTCTTTCACTCCCCATCAAAACCGAAAAAACCCCCAAATTCCCTCTCACACAAACTCCCGAAATAAAGGCAAATAATAGAAAACTTCCATAAAAAAAAAAGGCAGGCCTTTTCACCTCATACACAGATTTTAATTACCATTTGGATCAATAAAATTCCCAAAAACTGAGAAAGAAATCCATACAAAAACAAAAACAAAAGTTTCCATATTTAACAACCCATTCGAGCTAACTACATCCCTACAAGTAAAAGCTGCTTTAGTCAATATATCAGACAACCAAGATCGTTGAGAAGGTGGGGAGCAAATTCAGTGGTAGGATTTAGATCACCAGAGAGAGCAAAAAGGGAAGGGCGCACGTTATACATGAACCCTTTACAGCATATAATAGACCAAGCTAAGAAACAACTGTACAAAGGTGAACAAGGCAAGCTGTATGTCGAAATCCAAAAAATGCAGTACCTTAATCAGCTCAAATCCTTAATTCAAGTGTGACTCACAACATAGAATCCTGAGATGTCGTGTGCAGATAAGTCGGTCATAGAACTAAGATGTCATTGTTAGAATGGGATTGGAAGTAGGACAACCAATGTGAGTAGCCACACATGTAATAAGACAAACCTAAAACATACTGAGTGGGTTTATATTTGAAAGATCACTTTCAGCAGAAAAAATGTGTGGTTGTGTTTAACTTGTATGTTACTGTAAGTGGATGGTGATACCACCACTTCCCTGGCAGTGCTTAATTAAATCTAGAGCTTGGCCAACAAGGGAATCACTCTCAAATCAGGCAGTGTAGTTTCCATTCCACTCCGATTAAGTAGACAATTTCCTGCTACTCAAATGTCAAAAGTAGAGATGTCGTTTGTCCTGATGCCAAATTGTGATTACCCAATTGAAGTAGATTTTGAGTCTGGTGCCACCAAATGGTAAAAGAATTTTACAACAGATTTTGTAGAGGTCCTGACAAATTAAAGCAACAATGAAAGGAAAATCCAAGAAAAGGAAAGGAAAGAAAGAGACTTTTTAGAGACATGCACAAGCATAAAATATGAATAGTATTAAAAGAAGAAAATTTTCTGTCCTGAGTAATATTTGAGGTTCTTTCGGGCTAATAATAAGAGGAAGAGTAAGATTAGGTGGATCATTTTTTTGGTTTCTTTAACGAGGCTTAGAAATGTTTACAATATGGAAAACCGATTTGTACTTTTTGCAGAATCATGATATTCTGATGTATCATCTTTATCACAAGAGCAAACCAGTCTTTGAAATTTATCTGATAGTTCTTCACAAGAGTCGATCGCTCTTGGCTGAACACGTCCAATTGCGGTCTTTAGTTGTTCCATTGTTACTTCCGAAGCATCAATATTTTCCTGACAGCAGACAATATTAATCAATAACCAAGGTATCAAATGATACAGGCATAGACTAAAGGAACATAGGAAACCTCAAGAGCTACAATGGCTGCCTCACGGCAGATTAATGATATATCAGCTCCGGTATAGCCATCAGTTAGAGAAGCTAGCACTTTTATGCTCACATCAGAACTACATGGAGTCTTTTGCAAGTGGATGTGAAATATTTCTTCCCTGTCAGACACATTCGGAGGTCCCACATATAGAAGTCGATCAAACCGTCCTGCTCAAATTTCTCCATCAATGACGTGTTTAAGGTAGCAGATAATTCATGCCTACAGAAAAGTTGAAGTACCTGGTCTTAAAAGGGCTGAATCAATCTTGTCCGGCCGGTTTGTAGCTGCAATTACAGTGACATCTACTCTTTGGTGCAAACCTGAATTAACAAAATGATTGTCCACGATCAAAGATAGTGAAGAGAATAGCAAAACAGTGTACAATATAGGAAAGCATTAAATGATTATATCCTGCTTCAAAGAAATAATATAATCACCTGAAATACGATATCCTAAAATACAAAATTTTTAAATTCAATTAAATGTAGTAATCCCTCGACACCATGTAGCCAGGAAAATGAAGATGTTGAAGTAAACTCAATGAGTCGTAGCAAAATGTTGAATATTGAGCATCAATAGGATTTAGTAAAAAAGTGAAAGATTACTAACCATCTAATTCCACAAGAAGTTGACTCATGACCCTATCCGAAACTGAAACTCCATCACTTTCCTTACCACGAACAACAGCAAGACCATCTATTTCATCAAAAAAAATTATTGATGGGGCGTTCGCCCTAGCCTTTGCAAAGAGGGATTTTACGGCCTTCTCTGACTCACCAACCCATTTGCTATAAAGCTCTGGACCCTTGACAGAAAGGAAATTCAGTCCTGCTTCTGAAGCAACTGCACGTGCCATAAGAGTTTTGCTACAACCAGGAGGGCCAAACATCAAGATCCCTTTTGGGGGCTCGGTACCAATGCGCTCAAACGCATCCCTGTGCTTTTGAGGCCACTCTACTGCTTCCATCAATTGAGCTTTTACCTCTCTTTGGCCACCTACATCCTCCCAATTAACTTTGGGAACTTCAACTGTCATCTAGAATTAATAAAATTGGTTCAGATAAGTAATAAAAAATATCAAACAGCAACTCTATTGTATACTCCCTATCATAATACCTAGCTGGTTTCAACAAC
This sequence comes from Erythroxylum domingense, assembly GCA_025594535.1. Lineage (NCBI taxonomy): Eukaryota > Viridiplantae > Streptophyta > Magnoliopsida > Malpighiales > Erythroxylaceae > Erythroxylum > Erythroxylum domingense. The sequence continues at coordinate 22,270,822 of JANQBM010000003.1, forward strand.
GATAAACACAAACTAATAAAAAAAGTGGAGGAAAAAGGTATACGAAGCCAGTGAAGTCTAACTTCAAAAGCTAAGAGTGAGGTTTTGCAGATAATATAGGCTAATTTATAAAGTAGTAGGCCTTAGTTAAACTTGTCAAAAACAAAATTGCCTAGTATCACTCAAGATTTTGTCTTTCCAACTAATGAACTGCAGCAGTGATGCAATTTAGTATGTTAAAACATCTTCTAATTGCCCAATAACATAGGACAGATAATTGACTGACTTGGTTAATTTATGAGATAAACATAACAAACAAAATAAGTTGACAATGTAGAGAGACAGGAATGCTCATGGGTCTATAGCATATATGCTATCTATTACTATGCATTTAACTTTTAAACTAATGAAATTCAAGTTACGTGTCAGTCTGTTAAAATGTCCAACTATCATCTGATTTTTTTCCATACAAAGGTGACTAGATATTAGCATTCACTTATATTATGATTCTCAACATCTTGTGGACCTCAGTATTGTATGGCTTCAATAATATTAAAGTATACAGTTTGAAAAAAACATATAATTAAAACGTGATAATACCTCTCGCATGGCACTAGGCCTCACTTTCATCCTGGACTTATCAAAATCTTCAAAACTTATTTTCAACATTTCCTCCTCCATCAAAGATGGCTCTTTAGTGTTTGTCCTATAGCCATTCTTGATATTGTAGGAATAGCGCCTAAGGCAGACCAAGGCTGCTTCATTGCAGAGGGCAGCTAAATCAGCACCAACAAAACCATGTGTGACCATGGCAAGGTGTTGCACTTGCACATCTGAGAGTGAGTGTTCCTTCTTGCTAAGAAGAACATTGAGGATATCCCATCGTTGCAGGGGAGATGGAACTCCTAAAGGAAAAAGGAAATGAATTTTGCTTAGATGAAAAACTTTAGAGCACATCTAATTCTAGTCATCACATCCCATAAGCGGTTCACAATTCTTCTATTTGGTAACAAATAATTCAATATCTTGAAACACAGAGTGATTTATGACATTAAAAGACTACATCCAATCTTATCTACTACCCTCATAAACCAATTCTCTACCATCTCTTTTTACTTGTCTCTTTTAATCATTTTGGAACCAGAGTCCACTCTGATTAGTAATATGGATATGTGGACTTTATCATGTATCGACTCAGTATTGCTGGCACCATCATCAAAGTTATTCAAGGGTCAAAAACAATACAAAGAACTAAAAGATAGGGGTATGTATCGGGCTCATAAAGATTATCAGAAAGAGCTAAAAATCAAATTTAAATCTATCAGGAATAAAAGTTTAGCATGTTAGAAAACCGTCCTAACAAGAAGTGTCAAAATCTCATTATTTACAAGGCTTCGGACTGGAAATTTGATGTTCTCATATTAAAAAATGAAAGACCAACAACTCTTGGAAAGAAAGCATTTTACTTACCAATTTCAATTTCCCTATCAAATCTTCCAGGTCGTCTCAGTGCAGGCTCAATACTATCAGGCCTGTTTGTTGCAGCCATTACTAGAAATCCATCAGTTCGGATAATCCCATCCATTAAATTCAACAACGTGGCTACCATTCTTTGAGATAGTTCTTCACCTCCATGTTTCCTTGCAGGTACAATGGCATCCAACTCATCAATAAACACCTGCGGAATAGTTATCGATTAGCCACCCATACTCGAAATTAATCTAAGCTCACAATTCTGACACATATCCATTTAACAAGAACAAATTAAAATGAAGCCAATATGTTTCACTATTGTACACAGCTTAAGAACTCTAGCCTTGAGTACAAAATCTCTTGGCAGCTGCAACCAAAAGATTAAACACGTAACCTCCTATCATGGCAAGTTTGTCCCCAACACAAAGCAACTTTTTGTTGTGAAATCCCATCCATAACCATAACTTATAAAATAAAATATAAACTGCTTATCTTTCGCACTCCTACCAGTATGCAACTTTTTGAAGATCAAAATAAAATGATTTACGATACATGTAATAATGACATAACAGCTTCGGTATGATATGTGGCTTGGTGACCAACTCCTACTTAGCGGTAGAGAGTGTCACTAATAAGTACATAGTAAATGAACATCACAATTGTATTTAACCGCGACAAAAAAAAGCAGCTTATTAATGTCCATACTAGCAAGAATTGTAATTAAATTTGGAAGATAAATAAATTTCAGTCCACAAAAACAATTTCAATAGATAAATCCATCCAACAGTTTGTTTGAAAAAAAGTTTAACATCACACTGTTGGTTGAGATAATCTATAAGAATTCAATAAAAAATTGCTAGTGTCCCAGAAAATATAATAACTAACCACTGAAGGTGTTGCTCTACTGGCTGAATCAAAAATCTCAGTTATTTTTCTTTCACTTTCTCCATAATATTGACTTATTATCTCAGGTCCATTGATAAGGAACAAGTTGACACCAACATCATGGGCACACAATCGAGCCAAAGAAGTCTTTCCAGTGCCAGGTGGACCTTGAAGAAGCACTCCCTTGATAGGTCGTAAACCGACACTAGAATAGTGATGCCAATGATGAATATTAAAACACAATCCAATGATGAAAATTTGGTAAAGCAGATTAGTAAGCACAAAATGTCAAATGCAATGTGTTGCTCACCAAAAACATTTAAACCTTGGAATTTCAAAAGCTCCCTGAATATTACTTTAGGATATTTCCATCCAATGATGAATGTAAAGAAAAGTAATTATCCTGATCTTACCTCTAAGAACACATCGTAAGTGACATGACATTGATCAATGTACACAAAGACAAACAATTACATGGTGAAATGAAGTAAAATGAAATCATCCTCATTTGAACTGATGAAAAGCTATATCTCCAGTTAAAGGCCAGATAAAGGTAATTGGCAAAATGGACAAAAAAGATAAGTCAAAAGTGCTTCAAATAGCAGTCGAAGCCTGAAAATCCGAGTGACCAAGGTGCCAAGGGTTCTTTATTGTATTGCTAATACGAGGAAGAACTTCAGTACACTTCAAATTTCACTAGAGGGCATATTTCACCACTTTAAGCACATTCACCATTCAGCAACGAAACTTTGCCCACAAAAGTTTTCAAGCATCTGTGAATATGATGATACAGACTGTATATGTAGTATGATTCTAATGCTTGAGCAGTTCTAGCAAGTCACTTCTAGCAAAATGAATTACTTATGGACTTTTTAACGTTCACTTTAATCTCATGTTCACAAAAATGAGAAAGGGAATGACAATGACACAAAATAGTTGACAAATCAGTTCAAGCATATTCTATCTAATTAACATACCTTGCCAGCATGCTATTTCTTGACGATATAATAATGTCCTTCAAAATTGCATATTCTTTATCCAAACCACCCAAGTTAGATTGATCATGTCCCACAATGGCTTTTAAATGCTCACTATCAACTTCTACGCATGACAGACTTCTTCTCTGAATTGTTTCAACTGATAATGTTGCTGGTAGATTCAAATAGACTCGTGTCGAATGTTTTATAAGAAAAACATCTTTCTCAGGGTTTACCAAGTCAGAAACTGGGGGACCCGATATATGACTACTATCTCCCCTCAATTCTTTACTAGTGTCTTTTGAGGAGTTTAATTTTGCACTTGTGACACGGAAAATACAGATGTCCCTTAGTAATGGAATCGCAACATGATTTCCACAAATTACAACACGAGAATGCAACCATGAAGCAGCCAAGGTCTGTAGAAGATGCCTGGTACTTTCATCCTGTAACAATTCTTTGATATCAAACAAGTCACCATATGGACGAAGTGGATCGGATGAAATGGAAGTTGTTCCTTCACATGTTGGTGAATCTAATTGACTGTGTTCATTGGAAACATGTTTTGGCTGACAAGGTGTCCTAGGGGGTGACATTACACCGTTTTCAGCTTGTTTGCAAGTTTTTCCAGCAGAAACTTCTAGCAAGGGTTTCATAGTGTTTTTCCTCTTTACCCCAGGCTTATAAGGAATAAGCTCCAGATACAACTCTGTGCAATTGTGAACTGAACAACTATTTGTTCTATGTGGTTTATTCTTCCCATCTGAATGATCAACCAGAAGGTGATCCTGGATAGGATAAACAAACACAAACCTTCCATTAGCAGGATATCCCAGTGCGCGAGAAACGTTTGAAGACAACTGAACTCCATTCTTGAAGACCTGTAGGAAAGAAGAGAAAAGAGGCTTAGCTAGTGGCCTTATGTAAAGCCAGATAACTATAAATTTCTAGGTAATATTTTTAGTAATAAGCTCAACTGAGTCATGAAACTAGTAGCTGTACATACACAGAACCCAGCACCATTTACAACCCTCTGAATATAGGTCTAATTCTGAAGAAATGTGAAAAATCTCTTATGAAAGTTTGATTTGTTTGGATAACACATAGGTTATAAAGAAAGTAACTTCCTTATCCTATGTTTTACAAGATAATCTGGAAAGAAAAATAACTGAAACCTAATGACCAACTTTAGTAAACAATTATTGGAAAGCATGACCAATCAATTAAAAAGAAAAAGATGCCTTTGGTGCCTGAAAGGATATATACGCAGAATGTTGAGTTCAATACCAAAAGGCCAAAAATGGTACTAACTAGAGCACAGCTAATAATAATGCTTTTCCATCTTACTGCAAATTAAAAAACAGCATAGACGAAAAATAGGAATTCCGCAAAACAATGGCAATGTCGGAAAATAAGATAAATCCCAATACAAAATGGTGTACAAGGAGGAAGTGAGGAACATTATTTGCTCAGCTTATCTAAATCCAAGCAAATGAGGAACATCAATTCTAAAAGGGTTCTAACTCATTGACCAATATTAGAATTCTTCTTGTCGCATTATATTTTCATATAAGCATGACGATATAACAGAAAAAAGAAAAAGAGATACAGTTATTTAAACCTTGGAAGAAGGAAAAACTGTAGCAAGAGCAAAGTAGTCCCCCGCCACATTAGTTGTCTCATCCGCAGACCCTATCTCAAGTTCTCCACCACATTCATTACATATAGAACTAAGAGGAAAGTTATTTGCAGACCTCATCCCTGAAGAAGGAAGGGACACCTACAAAAAGGAATAACACTGATAAGTTTTCTTACCCGGTTTGAGATAATAATCTAACAAGTTCTTCAATCACAATTTCCCATTTAGTGATCATTCCATAAAAACGCCCAAATACAGTGTTATTTTGAAAGTTTCACTCTTTGCAAATTATATGCTGAGCACAATATCAACAGTGGTTGCCATACAATAGAAAGGAAGGAAATCTACCGAAACTAGAGAACCAGGAGCAATGAAGGAAGCGACCATGGAAGACTCTGAAAGCCAAATTTTGCATTCTCTAGACTCCAACTCAGCACCAGTAACTTGCCCAATAAACGCAGATGTACCAATAAGAAAAGGGTATCTTTTAGATGCCTGTTCTAAGGAAAAGATGGCATCTTGCTCGCTGAATTCAAGTTCTGAAGAAGATTGCAGGACAGAGGTTCGGAAAGATGCGGATTGGTCAGCATTCGACAGCCTCGAAGAAGCAGTCTTTGAGTGCTTCTTTGTCTTAGATGACGGCATCCTTCCAACAAGTCCAAAGTTTGTCTTTTTTTTTTTTTTTTCTAAGACAATCGTAAAATAGATACGAGAAAAGGATAGGGAACTAAAACAAATCAGAACCTTGCTTGATGTCGGTTGCGGCCGAGAGAGATGTTCAGTGGGGGATTCGGAGACTAACACTTCGACACTCCCGTTTAGGTTCAGACTAGCAGGTGTTTGCGCAGTGGAAATTTGGACGTATAATGCCCTGTTGTTTTTGGAACAAAAGAGTATATGTTAAGATTAATATTGTTAAAGTTAAAATTTGGAGTGAAAAAATGGGAAATATACGATAGAGGACAAAATCAGAAGCCGTGATCGAAAACAACTTACCGCTCACAGTACTGAATTAAACCCTAGATACACGAAGCGTACTAGGACGCAGAAAAGAAAAACAGTAAATAAAACTTACGGGTGTTTAGAAAGGTGCGAATTCAGATGTTTGAAAACATAAAAAAAATAGATGAATTTAATTCATAAATATAATTTAAACTTATTTTTTTATAAATTAAATTCACTCCTTTAAATATAAGAATTCAATTATATTGAAATTTGAGGAAGACCTTTTTAACAAAAAATTGTTGTTTGTTGCAAATTTATAACTAAACGCTCTTCAAAAATTTTTATTTATTTTTACTGAGTTTAATTATTTGCCCTATATTTTTTATTAAAATTTACTCTGTGTCATTCAACTCTTGTGTTTCACTTAATTGAATTCTAAAAATTATTAATTAAAATATTGTAATTATATAATTAATTAATTAAAATTAACTAATATATTGTAATTGATTAATTATAACATAATTAATTAAAATATAAATCAATTACAATATATTAATTAATTAAAATATAATAAAATTTTATTTTTCAATATTTTTTACAAACCAACCACTGTAAATAATAATAGTAATTATTCTTTCCTCTTAACCAACCATCATAATTATAATGAAAATATTCATTCTCATTCTTTAACATATTTATTCTCATTCCAAACAGTGTAGTCGAATTCATTATTTTTGAATTCTGATAATGCCTTTTCTAGTGTCTGTTTATCGGGGAAGCTGTTATGTAAAATAGATGATGTCTCTATAATATGTATTGGTACATTATGTCATTTATCATAAATTTCGACCATTCATCTATTAAGGATAACATAAACTTTAGCTTCCTTAAGTTATGTTTGGTTTAGGAGTTGAGGATGAAAGGGGATAAAACGTAACACGCTTTCATTGTTTGGTTGAAGGTTTTATAATGGAATAGAATAGAATAGGATAGAAATGGAAGGTTTCATGTTACGTTCCATTCCATCCTAAACAGTGAAAATAAAAAACCTCCGATTCGAAGGGTTTAGGATAGAACGTAAACTAATAAATATATACTACCTAATATACCCTTAATAATTTTTCGTAATACCAACTATGAACAAGTCATAATATTATATTAAATAGAATTAATATATTAAATAAAATAAA
>JANQBM010000003.1:22329035-22352027 GCA_025594535.1 Erythroxylum domingense
AAAAATAACGGTTTGGATTTTAAGGATCTCAGTACTACAAGTCAAAGTTCCACCTTTCACCTATCTTTAAATCCCTTATCCATAAAGAGGTTGCATTATAGGGGGAATGTCCCAGTTGTAGAAAGAGTGCAAAATAGTTTGAGTAATTGGTGTAACGAAGATTTGTCCTATACTAACATGCTTATTTTGATTAAGTCAGCTTTGAGTTAGTTGTAAGTATACTAGTTAGCTCACATATTCCTCTTAAAAGGTTTAATCAAATCTTTGGAAATACTGCCATCAAACTTCACATCAACACCCTTAGTGATAAGCTATCCTTAGATTCAAAATGTATGGATATATGGAGCATTAGTTAGGGTGTGTTTTGTAACAATTAGTGGATGTTAAGTAGCAAAGCATCCTACATTTGATTATAGAATTCTCATTTTGAGAGTTTTTGTATTTTCAACTAGTTTTGCCATTATTAGTTTAATTCAATTTCATTTTTTAAAAAAAATCCTTGGAAAGATTGATTTATAATTTCCTATGGGGTGAGAGAAGAAATAATAGGGTCAATGCAGTAGCAAGGAAGTCAGCAAGCCTAAAGAGGAGGGGGGATTGGAGTCATTTCAATTAGTTTATGCAATAAGGTATGTTTATTTTCTAAAGGGGAGGAGCTTCCGAGAAGTGTAGGTTTATCCAAGTTATTCTAGCTTTTATGATACAATTATTAAGGCTATGAGAGAACCTTTCAATGCACATAAAATACATAATAGGCAATGATTAAAGAGCTTCAATACTTCATGACAATTGGGGTAGAGAGCGTCCATTAATTTAATCTAACTTAAGAAATCATATACAATAACTTGACAATGATAAGGTAAACGAATAGATTAGGGGCAATCAGTGGCACAATATCCCACCAAATATATTACGGGCTCTCCCTAACTATAACCTAAACCCAAGATAAAAATACGATATGAATTCCAAATTCAACTAACTTTTGTTAAGGAGTTTTTCAAGGAAAGAGGTGAAAAGTTAAACTTGTACAAAATGGTATGGAATAAAAAGTTGCTCCCCAAGGTTTCTTTTCTTTTATGGTTGGCTATGAAATAACAGCTAGCTACAAAGGATAAATTAAGTTTCTTTACACCCCAAATAGATGCTTCCTTTGTAAGGAAGATATTGAAATCAACACACATATTTTTTTGAATTTGCTTATATAGCATGGATATGTAAAGAGATTGAGCAATTATGCCTCATAAACATAAGATGACAAAATTATTTATAGCTCCTGAACTGATTCAGTAGCAAAGAACTACCAAGAAGGAAGACAAAGAAGTGTACAATTTATGCATAGGATCTTGTATTTACATGATATAGAAAAGAGGAACACTAGATGTTTCCAAATGATACAACATACTAAAAAAAAGGTACTAAAGGAAACCAAAAATTGGATAACAGAGCAACTCCATGTAATGAATTAGAACGGATTTGAAATAAGCAATTATCAAGATTTTGGGAACTTGTAATGGTCATAACGTTTTTGTAAACTAAATTGTTGATTAGTTAGTACAGCATATGGCTACGGAGTTGGGACTTTTTAAGTCCCCCCATACCTATGATGTCATAATGTTAAAATTTAGACTTTGCTTTTACTACTGACTTCTTGTAAATTTGACTTACTTTGAGTTGTATTATCCTTAATGCAATTTTTAACTTAAAGAAATCCCTGCAATAATCTAAGAATAGATCCATATGTACTATCTACTTGTTAGTACCTTCACTGATACAAGCCCGAAAGGGTTGGGGTTTACAGCTACATAAACCCCATTCTCTTATTGTCCTGCGTCGGCGTCCCTTTCTCTTGTTGGCTGTTGCTTGGATAATTGGAGCAGCGCAAACAATGAGTAGAAGATCACAAATCTGCCTAGTTAAAAACTTGATCTTGAAACACCAGTTTCAATGTTCCCAAAATCCCGTAAAGCACTTTTCTCTTAAGCCACTATTACCAACTTCTATTCATTTCCTTTCTAGTTCAGGTCGATTTCCTAGCATGAGATTTCTCCAAGCACCTACCGTACAGTTCCAAACTTTGACGTACCCATTTTCCCAGAGCACTCAAATAACCTCCCCCACTCAAATTGGCAGGAGACTTAGTAATCAATCGAGGGGTGAGTCGGTGCCTGAATTGGACGTGAATAAAGAGGTGGACATGATAAACCTCAAATTTGCAGAGGCAAGAGAGGAGATAGAGATGGCCTTAGAGTCGAAGGAAACTGTGTATTTCAATGAGGAGGCTGAATGTGCAAGAGTTGCAGTGAAGGAAGTCCTTGACATGTTCAATGCTCTATTGACGAAATTGCCAGAGAGCGAGCAAGCAGCTTTACAGAGGTCTATGGGGCTCAAGATTGAGCAGTTGAAGGCTGAGCTCCAACAGATGGACGATTGATGAGGTTGGTGGTAATGAGTGTTGAGCTTTCTGTAGTCCTATTCTATTCGTAGATTCAACGGTTTATGTTCATTTTCTTCCTGATAATGAATTAATGGATTGCAAGATTGTTGTGAGATTTATTTATAGGCAGGGCCTTCTTCGTTTTCTACTAATGTGAAACATTTGCGATCCTTCCATGTATGGTTTTGAGTCGGATATGCCATGAATTGCATACCATCAAACTGTTAACTGTTACTATTCATTATTTTCAACTTTGTTGCTTCTCTGCCCTAAGTATGTATACTGAAGTCTGCAAATCTGTTGTTCGTAGTCTTTTTATGATGGAGAAGAGCACATTGAGTCAATGGTTTCCTTTGTGCAGCTCCTAAACTAAGAGATGATATTCTGGAAAGTGATGATAACTGCAACGATGCCGCTGCTAAGTTATCCAATATAGATAGTGGACTAGAATTTAAGAATTGAAGAGCCTGACTCCTGGCGGAGTTAAAGATGCCTCTTGTTATCCGACACAGTCCATGTTCTACGTATTCATCTTTTTCTAAGAGGGCATTAACCTTTTTGTGGTTCAATACCTGTCACTTGTTTTTATAGATGTAATTTGCATAAACTTCACTAAAGTATTCAAGAAGTTTCAATTAGTCATTACCTGAATGTTTTGGTGAGACAATAGAAAGTTAAAATCTGTCTACTCTTATATTGAAATGGCATCGATCCACATGCTTCTCTTGTGATATCCTTGCAAGTCTAAAGGACTAGTACTTGACCTTGATCGCTTAGTGAAACTTCTTTCCTTACTATATTCTTATTGCAAAGTATTTTCTTGAATGAGGAAGAGGCAGGAAAATGTCAGCCCAAAAGAAGAGAAGATTTGGTATGGGATAGGTGCTCAGTAAGCTTTTAGGCAATCTACAGAATTTGTACGTTCTGGCAAACAAATATTTATATGCATAAGTTTACAATTTAGTACCAAAACAAAAGAAAAATTCTAATGAATCAATGCAAAGATAAGCATTTTCATTTAAAGTTTGATCACCTAGCAGATATAATTGTTACTTAATGATCTGAGTGTGATACATTGAGATGGTAGTGGTCTTGTTGCATGATGAACTACAAATTTTTTCATACATTGAGATGGTAGTGGTCCTGTTGCATGATGAACTACAAAATTTTTGATGGTGAAATATATCACTTGTCTGCCATACGTACCAATTCCTATGTCACTCCAGCTCTGCCTATTGAAGCAGATCATTAGTTAATGTAAATTCCAATCGAACTGTCTAAATTTAGATTGATTTGTTGAATTCTCCTCCATTTTGATACTCAATTGTAGAACTATGAAATATAGGTACTCGTTTGGAAAAATATGTGAAATTTGGTACTTTGTGTACCCTTGTCCATGAACATTTTGCTCAGTGAAGATTAGAGGTTTTGGTCCCAGCACTGTTACCTTTGTAGTTCCCTGTATTTGCCAATTTCTACTTATTGCGGTAGAGTTGTTTTCTATTTTTATTGTGATACAACTCTGCATTCTCACTATAGAACCTCTTAATGGATATTTAAAATTTTTGAGCCACTTAATTTCATTTATCAAGTCAGTAAGTAGAAATATTCTATCTCTGACGCAGTGACATTTAAGCTATAGCTTCCATTGCATCCATCTGACGTGAACTTTCAAGAGACAACAAATGTGTGAATTGCGTATGTGATTTTTTTTTTTTTGGCCTTTTCAAATTTTACTGAATCAATTGTCTAGGTAATGTATGATTATAACAATTCATATAAGAAAATCTCAAAATAATCATAACAACAATATAAAAAAATATGAATGGAATGTGCAAGCAAAGATTTATAATTGTTAGGCTAAAAAACTTTTAGTTTGTGGACACTTAGGAATTCTCTATTGTCTTTTTTTTTTTAAATATGTAACCTTTGTGTTATTCTAAGAATAAATAAGCATGTAATGTTTAAGTCCCTAAATTTTTTTTTGGGGAGAAACGAAAGAAATTGTACTAATAATAGCAAAAGCTACAACACAACATTACAATGAGTCGCAGTATCGGTCCACAATTCAGCACAATTCGAGATTACAAGAGTACATTAAAGAAGAAAAAAGAAAAGATATTGAATTACATCATCCAAGTAGTCTTCAAATCATGACTAAGTGAGCTTTTTGTTGTTGGCTGTGAAAGGTGGTTGAACCCAATTGATAATGTTTTATGCTATCTGATATTTACAATTTCCTATTTCTTTCTCTCCATATGGAATAGATGGTGGTAATAAAAGTTGTTTTAATAAGTAGTCCATTTGGTACTCCTGGCTTAGTTCTGGCAATGATCACATTGAAGGTCTCCCTAGAATGTTGAGATAATCAAGATGTAAGTTATAGCGAATTCATTGATTTCTTACAAATGAAATAACTGATGCTTTCTTATCATTTGTTCTTCACTTAACTTGTTTTGAACATCTCTTTATTCATGCACCTCTTTGTTATTTTTAATATTTTTCTCTTGATTCATACACCTTTTCCTTGTCCTCAATGTCCATCCTTTGATTGCATGGTTAATTTAATTTGCTAATTTAATTACTTTACCCTTTCAATCAACTTAAATTTTCACATATTACTTACTTCTATTATGATTGAGTTATTAACATCACAAAACTTGTTTTGTTATAATCAAAATAATATGTTAGAACCTCATTTGGTTTAATAATCTCTCCCCATTGGATGACGATAAAATATTTTGGTGATATTGCAAGTAGAAATACAACAGTTATGAATATGCTTCCCTAATGTCAAGCATATAATTCATGTATCATTTATTTATTTTCAATATCACCACTCATTCTCTCGTTTTCTTAACATTATATGAGGATATAAGAATCAAAAGGAAAAATTGAATAAGCATCATTCATCTCTATCATACATACTAAGTTCTCATCAAAGTATGCATAAAAATAAAGTTAATAAGGAATCTTCATTATTCTCATATATCAATTTCAAAAATTATCTACTTTTCTCCCCTTTTTAATTACACAAGAAAAGTCAATAGTTGCGTTGAGATCAATTATGAAAGCATATGGTTACCTCCTTTTATTTATGTCATTAATGTTCTTTTCTTTTCTTCACTTATTCAACAATTAGCTTTTTTTTATAACAATTTTTTTTTGCATAGCTCAATGTATGAACTCTTGGTGACTTTTTTTCTTCATTGTTAGAGATATTGTTTTTATTCTATTTAATTTATGTCGACCCTCCATCTTTATCTTTTTTAAATCAATGCAACTTGATACCATTAGCTGCCCTTTCTTTCTAATTAATTGTAATTTTCATTACCATCCTAGTAGAAGACTATTATCCTAAACTTCTGACTACTTGTGGTAAACATATCTCGCTCAAATTTCTTTTGTTGTTATGCCATTATTTGGGTAAGGCTAATAAATCTACTAATAGTTCTCCTTTACAATTACAAACAAGTTGTAAGCCCTGCTAGTTTTATCTTTAGGGTAAAAGCATCAAGTGGAATAAAAACCTTGGAGTAACTATATCCCTTCTCCTGCTCACTTTGAGCTAATTGAAATGCTTTCATATATACTTATATGCTTAAGACAAGTAGATGGAGGGTTTTCTAATGGAAAGAGATCCATTTGAACTCTAAATTAAGTATATCCCAAGTAGCGAACTTAATCCATATGTGAGTTTCCTATAATGGACTTTGAGTTATATTGGATCCAGCCTATTTAGTTCTCTTAAAGCCAGGTCCTTTTACAGTTGTTTCAACCATTGATAGTTTTGTTGTGTCCACTTTTCCTGTTGTTGAAAGAAGGGTTAAATCTTGTCTTTTTCCTTTTAAGTGAGAAAGAGTTCCTTACGATCCAGTAATGGGATTTATTATTTTATTAAAAAAATGTGAGTTCACTCATGCATTCCGAGTTTGATTTCATCTCTTCTTCCTTAAATTGGTATGGCTCTAGAGTTTGCTTCCAAAGAGTGTTGTGAGTCAGTCTAAGATTCTCTTTTTCTTATTATAGGATGACCATTTGACTATTGTTTTGCAATAGTAAAGTGATAAGGTCAATCTCACAAGGATAATGTAATTACTAATTTTAAGGTTCATAATATTATATAGTCAATAATAAAGAGAATGATTGATTACAATTAAAACCAAATTAAATCAAATCGATTCAAACAACACTAAAAGAATATGTAAGTAATTAACACTATTAATGTTCCATCTAATTTTAGGCATGAAGAAATCTGGCCATTGATCATCCCTGAGATCATAAAATAAACAAAAGAATAAAAGAGCTCAATGCAAAGGTTTCCCACAATGATGATCTTAATCTTTTGAATTGATCTGCTTTGTTAGAATGATTTCTATTTTGAATGTTGTTAAAGATGACTATAAGAAGTATATTCTAAGGCTCTTTTTCCCTAAATTGTTCTAACCTTAATTATAAGATGAAAAGAAGTAAAACTAAACTAAAGTTTGCATGTTTAATTAAGGTTTCCACATCCCTTTGAATAAGTCTTTTTGTCGTGAACATGGTCTAGAAAACAAACATATATATCAAAATGTTTCTCTATAGTCATTTTAAAGATTAAAACAAAGAGTCTAATACGTTTTTGTGATAAAATATGTTTGATATTATTTCTTTTCATTACGCCAAACAAGCTTCAACTTTACCATGTAGGAGGTTGTGTCTGTTTAACTAATGTTTTAGTGTAGAAAACACCTAGCACACAATATGATCTTCTTGCCATCTATTTTTGTTCAATGAAGAACCAGATCTTATTGTATGTCAGGGCATGCTTAGCCAAAATTAAGTTTTTGTCTGATTTTGATTTGTAAATCCCTTCAATCTTTGTCCAACATCATTCCCTAAGTAACTTCTCTATAATTACCTAACATAATATTAAAGTTTATTTTGAATAAAAAACATAATACTTAGCAAACTATATCTACATTATATGTTATTATGATATGTTTTGTTTATGTACTACTCTAGCAACAAATTCAATTTCTTCTCCTTTGTAATATGTTTAGTTTATCTAGGTTCTCCTACAATATGTCTAATTCGTATTTCTTGCAATCTGTTTAGTTTATCTATTGCTCTTGTAATATGTCTAATCTCCTTACTCTCGCAATATGTTCAACTTTATCATCCTTACAATTTATTTTGTTTATTTTATTGCTCTTGTAATATGTCATTTCTTGTCTATCTTATGATGCATTTTGTTTATTTGTTGCTCTTACAACATGTTTTATTTCTCTAGCAATATCTTTAGTTTATCTGTTGCTCTTCCAATATCTATCCTCATTACCTCATAACAAATTCAATCTCGTGTCTTTCATGACATGTTTAGTTTATATGTTGCTCATGCAACATGTCTAATGTTGTTGTTCTTACAACACATTTAATTTTTTCACTCTTGCGAGTTTAGTTTATCTAGTTTCTCTTCCAACATGTTGATGAGCAAGTTTTATATATATAATAAAACTCTTAATACCCACAAGTACACATATATAATAAAACTCTCAATACCCTTAAGTACACGAATCATATCTTATAGTGTTGATCCCACAAGGAACAAGACAAAACGAATTGAACCTAAATTTGTCTAAGGTATTAGAATATAATTTGAGTGCAAATAATAACAAAAATTAAAAAAATTAAATAAACCAAGCAAATAACAAGTGAGTTGCCAAATTGAATTAAGATTGATCAAGGATGAAAGCTTATGATTTATTCTTTCATTATTTTCTTCACCATTGTTGATCCTAGATTTTCTAAGGAATTGATTACTCTCTCTTAAAACCTAATCAATTTACATTAATTGATTAACCCTAATTGAATCCGAAATTCCAAATTGTGCAACCTATCGATTCACAAAACTTCCTGACGTTTTCAATTAGATCTAAAGTTATATAGTGGATAATCAAGTTCTCACGTAAGATCTCTCTTTGAATGATTTTTAATTTGATAATTGCATGATTTATTAAATCGCCAACTCTCATTTCACAACCTAATTTGATTACTTTTGATTCACTCTCTTGATTTGTTGTCAAAGTATAAACATGTACAATTATCACAACATTAGAATTTTATATTGAATCAATAAAGATCAAAGTCATAAAGTATATTTGCAATAAACCCTAATTTGGAAATTAGAAACTCACGAATGTAATAAACATCTGGGAATTCACTTTACACATCAATTTTGATAAATATAACAAAAGGAACAGAAGAAAAGCTCAGTTTGGAGCCAGATTTGGAAAATTATAAGACGTTCTTTTGATCTCCGACGTTTGATCCACTTTTGTATAATGGCTGTTGTATTATTTAGACTTCTTAATGTTCTTAAATAGTGTCTTAATGGTGTTTTAAAGTCTTGGGGTGTAACTAGGGTTTTCTCCCTTTGATCAATTCCAAAAACGCCCTCAAACCCTAAAACAGATGAAAAAAGTCATGTTTGGGAGCCTTTGTGACGATAGTGATATTGGAGACACTATCATGACTCTAAAAAATTATTCTCTATCATGATTTTGTTCTTCGCTTATATATGATTTCCAACACTAACAAGCATATCAAGAACCTCAAGAAACATAAAATTGAAATTGAATTCATGCTCTAAATCACACAAACACTTAGAAAATAAAGAAGCACTCACATTAACACAATTCTAAGCTTATACATATGAAAATTATCTAATAAACACCTATCAACATTCCTACACTGAAAGCTTTGCTTGTCCTCAAGCAAAAACAAAAACTCAAACAAATTAAACATAAACATAAACATATAAGAATACATTCATGCAACATGTAATAATGAGACAATGACATCAAACATTATGGAATCAATTTAGCCTCAAACATCAATCAATCAAGTTGTGCTAAAATATGAACCTATGCATTTCATGATTAAGTACTTTGAATTAAATATACATATTAATCAAGACTTTAATATCCTATTCACTCACTTATGAAACTTTGTACATATACATTTATAATTAGTAATCAATTAAAGAAATGCAACTATCACTAAGTATCCCTTCATGAAAATTCTTGTTATTTTCAAAGATTAGTAGATTTTATTTATCGAAACATAATTTTTAATTTTCTTTAATGTTAACCTAGTCTTTTGACGTGGCAAACACCTTGTCATAAATGTCTCTCGATTACTCAACTAGGTCACATTTTTTTATGATTTAACTTGCTTGGAATGTTGTTATAGCCTTTTGACATGAAGAGAAATATTTGGTCATGAATGCCCTTGGTTACTTGACTATATCACATTCTTAATTGGTTATCAACTCTATTCATAACCCAATATTTGTTTCAAAAGAGCCAACAAAATAGTTATTTATTTAATACACTTTTTTTTATTTTACATAGCTTACATCATTTCGTTTTACTCAATCCTCGTCATGAAAGGTTACTAATAATGCTAACTCATTCAATTGACTTATAATTATAAATGTATACACCAATTTTTTCTAAATATATCCTAATTAACATGTTTATTTTAACAAAGATACTTAAAGCATAAAATTTAAAAGTCAATATGCCTTTACAAATAAAATAACTACGTTTAAAGCTAAACTAATTCCATTAAATTATTTCCATTGACACATTCACGTAATTCACACATATATAACACATGCTCACACAATGTCAACCTAATCAAAAACTAAGACAAAATAGTATGCAAAATTCACACACACATATGACATGCTAATGTATAATCCTTGAGGAAGTTTTATATCTAATAATAAAACTCTCAATACCCGCAAGATTACGGATCGTATCTTATAGTATAAATTATCATTCTTACAAAGATTATGCAATAGCTAACAATTTGAACCTAACTTTGTTTAAGGTAACACAAAATTGATTTGAATAAAATTAAATTAAAAAATTAAAAAATAATAAATAACTCATAGGTGAGCTGCCAATAAGATTAGAGATTTATTAAGGATGAATGCTTAAAATTTATTCTTTCGTTATTTTGTCCCTTTAACTATTATTGATCCAATTATATGTTGATGATAGATTTCCTAAAGGATTGCTTACCTTCTCTCAAGACCTAATCAATTTACCCTAATTGAATTCGAAATTCTACATTTTGCAACCTCTTAATTCACAAAACTTCCTAACGATTTCGATTAGATCTAAAGTATCTATTGGATAATCAAGTTCTCATATAAGATCTCTCTTCGAATGATCGACAATTTGAAAATTGTATGATTTATTAAATTTCCAACTCTCACTGCATAACCTAATTTGATTACTTTTAACTCACTCTCTAGATTTGTCGTCAAAGTATGAGCATGCACAATTATCATAACACCAAAATTGTGTATTGAATCAACAAAGATCAAAGTCATAATATATATTCAGAATAAACCCTAATATAAAAATTAGAAACTGATGAATGTAATAAACATCTAGGAATTCAGTTTACACATCAAGATTGATGAAAATAACAAAAGGAAAAGAAGAAAAACTCAGTTTGGAGCTTGATCTGGAAAATCAAAATTCCAGGGCTTTCTCTTGATCTCACACATTTGATCCACGTTTGTATGATGGTTGCTGCATTTTTTAGGCTTCTTAATGTTCTCAAATAGTGTCTTAGGGTCTTTATGGTGTAATTAGGGTTTTCTCCCTTTGATCAGTTCCAAAAATGCCCCCGAACACTAAAACTTGGAAAAAGTCGTGCTTGCGAAACCTCTGTCATAATTGTGACTCTAGAAAATTACTCTCTGTCACGACTCCGGGAAAAACTCTTCTATCACAATCGTGACTCTATCTATAAAACTCCATACATGTCCAACTTCCTTGTTCTTCACTTTTCTAATTTAAAGCACTAACAAACACATCAAATACCTCAAGAAACATAAAATTAAAATTGAAAATGTGCTCCATATAAACACTTAGAATATAAGCAAACACTCAAATTAACACAATTCTTCTAAGCTTATACATGTGACAATCATTTAATAAACACCTATAAATATACTAAAACACCTATTAAAACATAGTATAAACTACACCTATCAACATCTCCACATTGAAACCTTTACTTATCCTCAAGCAAAAACAAAAAAACTCAAACTCAAACAAACCTAACATAAACATAAACGAATACATTCATGCAACATACAATAATGAGACAATGACATCAAACTTTATGAAATCAATTTAAACGCAAACATCAATCAATCAAGTTGTGCCAACATACTAACATGTGCATTTTATGATTAAGCATTTTGATTTGAATATGCATATTAATGAAGACATTAACTTCCTATTCATTCACCTATAAAACTTTGTACATATACATTTATAATTAGTAATCAATTAAAAATTGCAACTATCACTAAGTATCCCTTTATGAAAATTTTTGCTATTTTCAAAGATCATTAGGTTTTCTTTTGATGAGAAGGTAAATACCTTGTCATGAATCTCCCTCAGTTACTAAACTAGGCCGCAGTTGTTATTATTTAGCTTGGTTGGAATATCATTCTAACCTTTTGATGCAAAGACAAACATTTTGTCCTGAATGCTCCCAGTTACTTAGTTATATCACATTCTTAACTAGCTACAAGCTCTATTCATAACCCAATACCAGTGGAATAGTTATTTATTTATCACACTTTTTTTATTTCACATAGCCTACCTCATTTCATTATACTCAATCCTCCTCATAAAAGGTTACGAATGATGCTTACTCATTCAATTGACTTATAGTTATAAATGTATACAACAAATTTCCTAAAGTGAACAAAATGAATGTCATATCTTAATTAACATACATATTTAACCAAAGATACTTGAAACATAAAATTCACAAGTCAATATGCTTTTACAAATTAAAGGACTATGTTCAAAGATAAACCAATTCCATCAAATTAATTCCATTGACACATTCACACAATTCACACATATGCAACACATGTTCATATAATGTCAACCCAATTAAAAACTAAGACAATATAATATGCAAAATTCACTCACATATGACATGCTAATGCACAATCCTCCCAACACTTAGCAATATATTATCCTTAATTTAAGAAAAACAAATAACACATAAATGAAAATAAAAAAGACAAGAAATAACAAAAATAAAAGGTTAAGAGCACAAAACCATTTATAGAGATCAAAGTGGTGAAAATGTGGCGATGGAATTCGGAGATACTCTATGCCATAAATTTACAACAATTTAATCCCTTCAAAATAAACATAAAAATAAAAAATAACAAGTGCTAATAAAAATATGAAAATAAAAACAAAAAGTAAGTCCTATCCTAATTCCTGGGTTGCCTCCCGAGTAGCGCTTGGTTAATGTCATTAGCTTGATGTGCTCTTCACATTTATACTAAACTTGGGTTTATTATGAGTGGCTTGTGTCCACCCATTTCAGCAAATTTCATTTTCGTAGCCTATAAATAAGCTACATATTGCAAGATAACGAGATGGACATACTTAATCAAATTAAGAAAACCTATTAAGTTTTGTCTTTTTAACAAACTGTCAACAAAATAGTGAATGATAAAACTCCTTGAATCTTTTGTTGCATTCGACAGTTTATCCTCTAAGAAGGTTAAATGCTCTATCTTTCTTATTCACCCTCATCTCTTCTTCTTCTTCTTCTTCTACTTCGTGAATAGAGATTTATGTGTCTTATTTAACCTTTATGTCCTTTGTCATCTATTCTTCGTTCTCTTCTTCTTCCTTTAAAGAATTGACTATATCAATTCTCATAAACGAGTTGCCCTCCTATGGATTCTTTATTATCTTATTTATATTTAATTTCACTTATTCACACCAATCCAAAGGATGAAGTTGTCTTTATCGATATCTACCAAAGCTCTTCTATTGTTCAAAAATGATATACTAAGAATTAGTGGACAACTTCGATCCTCTTCAAAGTCTAGCATAATGAAATCCACAGGAATGCTAAACTTTTTCACTTTTATAGGCACATCCTTCACCACACCGAACGGTTTCTTTTTTTTATTGATCTGTCAACTGAAAAGTATAAAAGTTGACTTCACATCTCCTAGCTTTAACTTCCTAAAAATTGGCAAAGACATAAGGTTTATACTTGCTACTATATCACATAACCATTTAGAAAGCTCTAAATTACTAACTACACATGGTATAATAAAACTCCCTAAATTTGTAAACTATGAGGGAAAGTGGTTGGTAATTAAAGAGCTATAACTTTTCGTCATAGCTACTATTGAATTGTCATCCCAAGTTTGCTTGCATGATAATATGTCTTTGAGAAAATTTGTATACATGGGTATGTTCTTTAGAGCTTACAGAAAGGGCAAAGTAATTTGCAAATTTTATCTTTTCCATAAACATTTCAAATTGTGTATCTAATTTGTTCTTTTAAAGTCTTTGTGGGAATGGTATTTTTGGTGGGTAAGGCGAAGGAGGTACATAGGAAGGGTCATTATTCTTTTCTTCATCCTTTTTCTTCTTCTTTTGATCCTCTACAAGGTGGGATTCAACTTGTTTTTTCGTTGCTTCTTCTAACTATTTCCCACTTCTAAGTGTGATAACCTTAAATTGCTCTTTTATATTTACTTCCATATTGCTGAGAAGGCTTCCTACGCTTCTTATAGAGAATTCATTAGCAAACTGACCCACTTGAACCTCTAGGTTGTGAATATAAGAGGCATGATCTTCTGGTACTTGCTCAAATTTTCCTTCTATACTTATGATCTTATCCATGAGCTTGTCCAATTTTAAATCCAATGAATTAGACTCATTTGGTTAAAATTTCAGCAAGCCTTAGGTTTCCATTTGAGTCCTTACATTGTTAGACCAAAAGAAATCTAGGTGGTTCTGCCACCCTAGACTGTATATGTTAAAATAAGGATGATTACTTCCCTGACCAAATTGTGCTTCATTAAAGTTGTATTATTGCACGTCGTTGTTTTACACTAAGAAGCAATCAGCTATGATATGGCTCTTTTGTCTGCATAGGCCGTATCCATGATTAATTGCTTTGAATGGAGAGAAAGAGGCAGTTGTCAGGCTATTCAATTACTTGGTGAGGTTGTCAATCTTAACTTGCAATGTTGTCACTAAATTTGTAGCAATTATTCCTTTTGGATCCTAGAAGGTTGAATGTTGTCTACTTTGTTCCGATATCCCAAGACAACTGTTGTTTACCATCTCTTCAAACAAATCGTGTTGTTTGTAATGATGTTCATTTTATTCCTGATGATAAGTGTTAAACCCTAACCTCATAAAGTCCATAAATGTTCTTTTCTCTTCGTGATTTGTTTCCTCCATCATCGTTCTTTTTATCTCTTCTTGGTATTTAAATCTTCAGATTCCTTATTCTTGCCTTGTGATGTCTAGATTTATGAGTCTTTTACTTTATGTCCAAACTTTTCTTTTTTTATCAACATAAAAAACTTGTTGAGCAATTTTTATATCTAATAAAACTCTCAATACCCACAAATATATAAGTTGTAATCTTGTAGTATCGAAAGGTATCAATCCCATGAGGAATTTGATAAAATGAATTGAACCATACTTTGTTTAACGTATTAGAATATGATTTGAGTGAAAATAATAACAGAAATTAAAAATTTAAATAAATCAAGTAAATAATAAATGAACTGTCAAATTGAATTAAGATTGATCAATGATGAATGCTTAGGATTTGTTCTTTCATTATTTTGTTCCCTTAACTATTATTGATCCAATTTTGTGTTGAACCTAGATATCCTAAGGGATAGATTACTCTCTCTCGAGACCTAATCAATTAACCATAATTGAATCCAAAATTCCAGATTTTGTAACCTCATTATTCACAAAACTTCTTAAAGTTTTCAATTATATTTGAAGTTATCTATTGGGCAATTAAGTTCTCACACAAGATCACTCTTTGAATGATCGTCAATTTGATAAATGTGTGACTTATTAAATTGCACACTCTAATTGCAAAACCTAATTTGATTACTTTTAACTCACTCTTTTGATTTGTTATCAAAGTTCGATGTTCACAAGGTTATGCACGCACTAAGTTTTACTTTTTATAACCTCGGTAAATTCCGCAAGCACACGGGTCGTTCGCATAGTACCTAAGGTGTCAATCCCGCGAGGAAGGGAACTAGTCCTAAATCTAATGGAAATTAAGTTCGCAAAACCTAATTTAATAACTACTGCAAAAATTTAAATCAATTGAGAGTCAAATACAAGAAATTAAATCACCTAAAGAATGCACAAAAGCAAACTCACACAAATAATCTGAATTTCAACCTAGAAGTGACCAATTGAGAGAAAGGGGGAATCTATTCGAAATTAAAGAAAATCTACCTAATTATGAAAATTTCGTTTTGATGGGCCTAGACGATCCTAAGGTGAATTACTCTCTCTCGAGTTATAATTCTTAACCCTAATTAATAAATCCTAATTCAAATTATAGAAATTACGATCTCTCGATCTGCAATTTGTCCAAAACCTAAATTAGTTCTAACATTGTCTATTAACCTTCTAGGAATCTGTGCTCGATCTTTTGTTACACAAATCTACCAGTTTGATTCAATTCTCTATCTATGGATTTACCTAACTCTCATTAACCTAAATCGATGATTTTCACCAACTCAACCTCTCAGTTTATTGCCCAGTTATGAAGAATCAAATTAAATCACAATAAATCGAAATAAAATATAATCAAATCAATTTTATTAATCTCAAGAATAAATAACCGAAGGTGAGTTTAGACAGAAAAAATCAACACTTAACGACAAATAATTCTAATCAATCTCAAATCTCATACATCAATGAAATCGAAATAAAAACTAGAAAATACTGTTGAAATGGATCTCGGAGTAGCAACTGTAGGAAACCACCTGTTCTGGGAAGTACGTCGTGTCAAGCGTGTCTCCGTGCCTCTCTTCCTTCGTCTCCTTCCTCAATCGATTGATCTCTAACTAAGTTTTCCCTCAGATTTTCGGCAGAATCTCACGTTTGTAAAGCTCTCTCGACTCTCTAATCTCCCTGGTGGCTGCTAGGTATTGGTTTGTTTATTCAGTAGCGGCTGTAGATCAAACTTGTGGTCGAAAAGGTTTGAAAAATTACCTAAAAATTGAGTTTTTTGTCAGTCAGATGCAGGGCATGATCGTGGCCTGCTGTTTTTCCTTTCTGTCACGATCATGGCCTGAAGTGCACGATCATGGCCTGACTTGACATTCTCTATCACGATCGTGGCCTGCTGTTTTTCCTTTCTGTCACGATCGTGTCCTGAAGTGCACGATCATGGCCTGACTTGACATTCTCTATCACGATTGTGGCCTGGCTGCTGCTGGCTCCTCCTCTTCTGTTATGATCGTGGCCATTGTGCACAATCATGGCCTTTGTCTTTTAGCCCGAAACTCTTCAAATCTTCACCGTTCTTCCCTATTTATCCTGCAACACTAGCACACACATCAAGGTACCTCAAAAATATACAATTTAAGCTCAAAGATTCAGACTAATCCAATAAAACACTTAATCATAAAAACTAACCTAATTAAACCCTAAATGTCGACTCAACACTTAATTTAACACAAAATGCATAACAAATTAAACCCTAAAATATCATTCAAAAAAATATTATCAACATCTCCACACTTAAACGTTTGCTTGTCCTCAAGCAAACAAAACAACACACATTGCAATGATGAGACAATGGCTTCGATCTTCATGAAATTAATTTAATCTCAAACAAAATCAATCGATTGTGTCAAATCATTAATATGCAAAATATGTGTCTAGGGGCTTTGAACTAAATATACAACTAACTCAAGACCAAGAGTTAACATATTTACCCTTTTCAATTGTGCACATACATTAATAATGTTTTGGTCCCTCAGACTTGGTAACTGTTCCTAGGTATAATTCTATGAAACTTCAAGCCTATCACAAGTCTGATAGGTTTTTATTTAAACACAAAATTTTTATTCTTTATTCATTTTTTTTCCAGGACTTAGCCTTTTACTCGGAGGCAAAAATTTATAATGAATGTCAATCCAATTACTCGACTAAGTCAATTGTTAACAACTTGGTTGAAACGTCATTATAGTCTTTTTATGCGAAGGCACACATTTGTGATGCGTGTCAATCTGGTTACTTAGCTATATCATGTTTTAAACTGGTTACTAGCTCTATTCATTACCTGAAGGTCGGCGAAATAGTGATTTATTGAATTAAAATTTTTTTTGCCTACCTTGTTGCTTTTAGCTATTCGATTACATGAAAAATACTAATTGAGCTACTTAACCTAAAAGGCCTCAAATTATGAATGAATGTGGCAATCTATTAATGCTAAATTTCCACTAAGTCCTAATTAGGCTATATAATTATCCAAAGGCCCCCTAATTCACTAATTTTGCAGACTAATGATTGTTCACAACCTAATAGACTATGTCCAAAATTTTAAAAAAATTCACTCAATTTAAGCCATTGATGCATTCACAAACTTCACATTATACAACCTAATACTATCATACAGTATGCAAAATTCACATACAAAAGAAAAACACGGAATCCCTCCCCACACTTGAACAACAAATTGTCCTTAATGTGAGAAGGAACACACACGACACATACATAAATGAAATGTGCAAATAGAAATTAAAATAATAAAGAACAGATAAAATTAACGATAAAAAGAAAACTAAAAATAAACACACTAAACAAAATAAAGTTGGAGAAAAATTTTGGGTTAGATTTGGATCTTAAGGAGATGGAGGTGGTGATGGTGTGGGAGGTGGTAATTGAATACCCTGAGCTTCGAAATACCAATGGAGTCTACTGATTTCTCGGCTCTGGCGTCTTTGGCGTCTTTATGTATGCACCACTTCCTTTAATGTTCTGTTGGTTTCGGATATCGCATCCAAAATCGTTGTCCAGCATTGGTCCTCTTCTTCCGATTCCTTGCTCGTTAATGCTTCCCGTGCCTACCTAGGTGGCATAAAGCTCGAGCTTGCCTGACCCACCTGGTCCGCACGTGTGACTTTTCGTTTATTTCTCGCAAGCTCATGTTAGTGGAGTGAATGATTTCTGCCCAAAATAGATGATGGTGGTTAAAGAACTCAGGCAGATGCACTGTTAAACCCCTCCGATCCACATCAAAATGCTCTGTGATGGCAGACACAGATACCCTATTCCAAGATGGTTGCTTCTCTTCCACAGAACTACAGCAAGAGCACTCAGCACATGCGTGGATATGCAGACTGTGATACTGTGGTTTATGCATCCTTGGTTGAACACTTGTTGGTCTCTGATTTGTCAAGAACCATCTGGCACATAAATTTGTGCAGCAACAAGTGTTCATGTGATCAGATAATATTGTTGTGGACATTTTTGGCGTAAAAATGCTCAATGCCAGTAAGCTCGCGCTGGTATTGGGAGGGACGGAAATCATCATATTGGTCGACAATGGTGGATTCGGAGAATCTACATATGTCACACATAATTTCTACTGTTAACTTATACGCTTGCCCCCTCAATCTAAACCATAATTCCTTAATGTTCTTGGGGTTAAAGGTCAGGGACGTGAAAAATTCTAGGGTGAGCTCTTCATAAACGGAGAATTGGAATCTAAAAAATTGTCCCCACTGGATGCTCTTTGCTAAGTTTTCCACCCACTCACGCACTTCTATTCTATCTAATGTATCAAAATTAAAGTATTTAAGCATAACAATTTACTTAGAATGAAGGGAACGGAAACGAATACCTTCTTCCTTGGTGTAAATGGGAAATGAAGCTCCAATGTCCATTGCTCAGTTTTGTCTCCCTCGTCCCGTGACTTATTATGCTTCGTAAAGCTCCCATAGGACAATTTGCTTGATACGAGGCATGATTGGGTTGAAATTTGAATGATTTAGAGATTGCAAAAATTTTAGAGAGAAGTGGAGTGTTTGAATGTTGGAATTCTAGAGAGATAAAGTAAAAATAGAAGTGAAGGTGAAAGTTAAGTAAGAATTGAATAAATAGGTGGTAAAAAGGGTAAAATGGTAAAGTTGTCACTTAAAGTTTGCGTCCTTCCCTCTTTGTGCTTAGTCGCAGGCCACGATCGTGGCCTACGGCATACCACAGAAGGAATTCCCAATCGCAGGCCACGATCGTGACCTGACAAGTCACGGTCGTGACCAATGGCTATATCCTGACACTAAAACCTTCTTCTTCTAATTCTTTCCTTCTCTCAGTTCATAGCTCTTCTTCACTTCTCTTAATATGCTTGCGTACTCTTCTCCATGATTCCGAAATCCTATTCCTCTTTTTGCTTTTATTGAACCAAAACAAGAATGAACCTAAATACGAAATTCAACTAATCTAACAAGATTGAACATCAAATTACTTTTTCCATGAGTTTCCTCTCATGCAACGCTTCTTTTAACATCGGTAGCTCGACGCTCCTTGTAAAGCTCACAATGGTTGGAATGAATGATTTGATGATAGCTTCGTTATTAATCTCAAAGTCTGAATATTTGCTACCGTATTGCCACTATCACCTTCTTTGGAGTTTTTTTTACCTCGCCTTCTCCCTCGCAAGTGCTTCTTTAGGAAAGCATTTGCAGGATTCTCAATATCTTCCCTTTTTTTTTCGAGGTTTGGGTTTGTTGCGATCCACTGGAGTTGAAGGAGCTTTGTACTCTCTAACAGTCACCTTGAAGGTCAGTTGCTCCTTCCCTACTCGTAGAGTTAGTTCACCCCCATCCACATCAATCATTGAGCGCACAGTGGCCAAAAATGGTCGACCAAGAATCATCGAAGTATCCTCATCTTCATTGATGTCCAAAATATAAAAATCTGTGGGAAAGATAAAATTACCGACCTTAACCAGCACATCTTTTATGATTCTCATCGGTCTCAGCGAGGTCCTGTCAGCAGTCTTAACCAAAAACTTTGTAAGCTCTAACTGTAGTAACCCCAATTTAAGACTGAGAGTGTAGGGCATTGCATTTATACTTATGCCTAAATCTGCGAATGCCCTATCTATGATGAATTGATGATCTTGTTGATACTGGAGGGGATGAAAAAGTCCCCTGGATCATCCTTCTTCACTATATTGGGGGTGTCTTCTAATATCCGCCCCTTCCCCTTCTCTATGACAGACTCTTGTAATTTCAGTTCAGATTATATATGTTTTGTCACTTCCTCGACTTTGTTTAGCTCGATTTCTTGTAACATTCCTGCTTCCTTCCTAGCATATAATTCCTTCTGAGCAAAAAATTGGTGCGGGAATACCTTTCAAGTTACTTGCATTGATTTGCTCACAATCTCACTTGGAAGATCGTCCTTGACTACCTGACCTTCTCCTTTGTCTACCTCTTCCAGCTCCTCGTCCTGAGTCTGGCTTACAACCACGATACGCTCCTTCGAGTTCGACTCGATGTTGCTTGGAAGAGTTCTAACATTTCGAGTTGACATTGCTTTTGCGAGCTGCCCTACTCGGACTTCTAAATTGTGGATAGACGAAGCATGATTCTTCATGACTTGCTCAAATTTACTCTCGAGTCTCCTATGTGTTTCCTCTATTCCCCCTATCTTATCCAAAATTTTGTTCAATTTCGAATCCATCGAGCTTGCTTTGTCTTGTGGGAAACTCGATTGTTCTTAGGCTCTGAGTCTCCCTCCATTGTTGTTATTAAACCAGGAGAAATTTGGGTGATTCTTTCACCCAGGGTTATATATGTTGGAGCAGGGATTATTACCCCCTCCACATCCAAATTGGGCTCCCATATAATGAACTTACTCTGGGTTATCTTTTCTCATCAAAAAGTAGTCCACTGTATCATGATCAAATTGGCCACATAACTCGCACTTCAATTGCGAGGCTTTTACCGTAGCTGAGGGTGACGCCTTCATATTACTGAGTTGTCACATCAAGTTGTCGATCTTAGCTTGCATTTTCATAATTTGATCGACAGTGACAACTCCCTTCTACTCCCTGAAGTTAGTAGGTTGCTACTATGTTCACTAGCCCATAAGCAGCTATTGTTGGCCATCTCCTCTATTAATTCCTTCGCTACATTGACCGTCTTTCTCATTAAAGATCCTCCCAATGCCGCATCAATGGTGCCTTTAGTCTGTGGATTTACTCTGTTATAGAATGTCTGCAGCAGGAAATCCTTGGGTAAATTGTGGTGTGGACATCTCCTCTGCAGATCCTTGTAACGTTCCCACGCTTCATAAATAGACTCCCCACCACCTTGTTGAAAATTTGTAATTTTTTAAATAATTTTAGTGGTCTTTGTTAGTGAGAAGTACTTATCTAGGAAAGCACACACTAGCTGGTCCCATATTGTGATGTTGGCAGGGCTTAGTGAGTGATACCAAGCCTTCGCTCTATCCTTAAGTGCAAAGGGAAACAACTTAATTCTCACTGCATCTTCCAACATCTGGTGATACTGAAAAATAAACAAATCTCAAGAAAACTCACGATGTGGGCGTTCGAGTCTTCATTTGCAAGTCCATAGAATTGAACATTATGTTGAAGCATGTTCAGGAGGGCTGGCTTATTTTCAAAGGAGACCGCTTGAACAGGCGATCTAACCACTCCTTGGTTCCCAAGATTGAACCCTGGCCTCATAAAATCTATGAGGGTCCTCTGTTGTTGCCTACCAGGGTTGACTTCTTGATCTATATTTCTTTGGAATTCCTCGGTCATTTGTGCTTTCTCGAACTCTTCTTCTTCTTCTCGCCGAGCTTTCCTAAAGTTTCATTCTAAATGTGTTATTTATAAATCTAAAGTCTCAATTTCGCGACTCGAACCCTTCATAACTCTTGTGTTTATACAAGAGCAAGATTCCTACATAGATCTACAAAAAACAAAAACAAAAACAAAAATCAAAAGCTATCATAACGCCTTAAACTGTAGAACTAAGTTGCCTCCTTCAGCAACGGTGCCAAAAACTTGGTCGTAAGGTTATGCACGCTCTAAGTTTTACTATTTATAACCTTGGTAAATTTAGCAAGTGCACAGGTCATTCGCGTAGTATCTAAGGTGTCGATCCTATGAGGAAGGAAACTGGTCCTAAATATAATGACAGCTAAGTTCGTAAAACCTAATTTAACAACTACTATAGAAATTTAAATCAATTGAGAATTAAATACGAGAAATTAAATCACCCAAAGAACACACAAAAACAAACTCACACAAATAATCCGAATTTCAACCTAGAAGTGAACAATTGAGAGAAAGAGGGAATCTATTCGAAATTAAAGAAAATCTACTCGATTATGAAAATTTCGATTTAATAGGTCTAGACGATTCTAGGGTGAATTACTCTCTCTCGAGTTATAATTATTAACACTAATTAATAATCTCTAATTCAAATTATGGAAATTGTGATCTCTCGATCTGCAATTTGTCCAAAACCTAAATTAGTTTTAATGTTGTCTATTAACCTACCAAGAATCTATGCTCAATTCTCGTTACACGACTCTACCATTTTGATTCAATTCTCTACCTATCTATTTACCTAACTCTCGTTAACCTAAATCGATGATTTTCACCAGCTCACCCTCTCAGTTTAT
>JANQBM010000003.1:22352127-22364046 GCA_025594535.1 Erythroxylum domingense
GCCCAGTTATGAAGAATCAAATTAAATCACAATAAATAGAAATAAAACATAATCAAATCAATTTTATTAATCTCAAGAATAAATAAACCCGAAGGTGAGTTTAGACCGAAAAAATCAACACTTAACGACAAATAATTCTAATCAATCTCAAATCTCATACATCAATAAAATTGAAATAAAAACTAGAAAATATTGTTGAAATGGATCTCGGAGCCACAACGGTAGGAAACCACCAGTTCCGGGAAGTACGTTGTGTCAAGCGTGTTTCCGTGCCTCTCTTCCTTCGTCTCCTTCCTTAATCGATTGATCTCTAACTAGGTTTTCCCTCAAATTTTTGGCAGAATCTCATGTTTATGAAGCTCTCTCCGCTGTCTAATCTTCCTGGTCACTGCTAGGTATTGTTCTATTTATTTGGTAGCAGATTTAGGTCAAGCTCGTGGTCAAAACGATTCAAAAAATTACCGATATTCGAGTTTTTCTGTCAGCCCTATGCAGGGCACGATCGTGGCCTGCTGTTTTACCTTTCTGTCACGATCATGGCCTAACTTGACGCTCTCTGTCACGATTATGACCCATGATACACGATCGTGGCCTAGCTGCTGCTGGCTCCTCTTCTTTTATCACGATCGTGGCCACTGTGCACGATCATAACCTATGTCTTTTAGCTCGAAACTCTTCAAATCTTCATTGTTCTTTCCTGTTTACCTTGCAACACTAGCACACACATAAAGGTACCTAAAACATATACAATTTAAGCTCAAAGATTCAGACTAACCCAATAAAACACTTAAACACAAAAACTAATCTAATTAAACCCTAAATGCCTGCTTAACACTCAATTTAAAACAAAATACATAACAAATTAAACCCTAAAATATTATACAAAACACTAATATCATACGAGCATGCACAATTATCACAACAGTAGAATTTTGTATTGTGTCAATAAAGATTAAAGTCATAAAATATATTCAGAATAAACCCTAATATGGAAATTAGAAACTCATCAACGTAACAAACATTTTGGAATTTAGTTTACACATCAAGTTTGATGAAAATAGCAAAAGGAAAAGAAGAAAAACTCAGTTTGGAGCTTGATCTTATTAAACTTGAATTCCTAGACATTCTCTTGATCACCCATATTTGATTCACTTCCGTATGATTGTTGCTGCAATTTTTTATGCTTCTTAATGTTCTTAAATAGTTTCTTAGGGTCTTGTGGGTAGGATTTTTTTTCCTTTGATCGATTCCAAAAATTCCCTCGAACCTTAAAACAGATGGAAAAAGTTGCGCCTAAGAAGCCTCTGTCACAATTATGACATTGGAGTTATGATCGTGACTCTAGAAAATTACTCTCTATCATGATCGTGATATGTGAGTCGCGATTATGAATCTAGGAATATAGTCAAGATCTTGATCCATCCCATACAAATCCATGCACACCCAACTTCCTTATTCTTCACTTATCTTATTTCTATTACTAACAAACACATCAAACACCTCAAAAAACATAAAATTAAGATTGAAAATATTGTCTAAACCATACAGACACTGAGAATATAAACAAACACTTACATTAACACAATTCTAAGTCTATGTATGTGACAATCATCTAATGAATACCTATAAACCTACTAAATCACCTATCAAAACATAGTATAAACTACGTCTATCACTTGTCTAATTTTATCACTCCGGTGATATTTTCTAGTTTATTTTTTTCTCTTGCAACATTTCTAATCTCGTTAATCTCAAGATATATTTAGCTTATCTATTGTTTTTGCAGCATGTCTAATCTCATTGATCATGAAACACATTCGCTCTTATCACTCTTGCAATATTTTTTGTTTGTACTTTTATCTTATAACATGTCTAATTTGGTTGTTCTTGTAACATATTAAATATCATCTTTCTTGTGATGTATTTATTTTATCTATTACTCTTGTTAATCTTGTTGATCTTTCAACAAATTCAATTTCTTGTACTCGCAATATGTTTGCTCTGGTAATATTTCTAATCTCATTGACATGATAATATATTATATTTAATCTCATCTTCCTTACAATAAATTTTGTTAATTTTTTTATGGCACATCCAGTGCCTAAATTAGTTGCATATCATTAATTCCTCATTAAATAGCTCCAATTTATTTATTTGATCAAACTATGCACTAATATTTATCAATTTGAAGAAAATTTAACTGTAATTCCCATATTGACTTTTTTCTCCAACTTATTAATCTTTTTTTATTACATGAATACTAAACTTAATGACCAACCATGGGGGCAAATTATTTCAAGTATTAATTAAGTTTTTTCAAATATTTTATATTAGTCTCACTTCTAATCTCATTTCCTAAAAATTAGCTTATTGGTCCTAATATCAATTGTATCCTCTCGAAACATTCATATTGGTCTTAACATCATTCTTTTGAATCATTTACATTTTACACATTTACTTTACCTACTCCTTCAATCTATTAGAAGTTATCTAATCTTGACATTTATTTTCATGTATTAACTTTACCTATTTTGTTGACTTACTAGAGTTTATCTAGTTTCGATCATTTACTTCTTGTTTTGCCTACTTGCTAACAATTTCCTAACATTAAACTTTTCAAAAAAATTCCTAACATAATACTTCTATTCAAATGATGATCATGAATCAATAGGTGACTTGTGCTTAGAGGTAAATGTCACTCGAACCCAAATCTAGTTTATTCTCCCTAAAATGAATTGAGGTGTAGTAGTTAATTAGACATCTTAAAGTAGAGCACAATTTCTTTTGTTTCAAGGTAGGAATGCACATAACCAGCTTTAAAACCAAAGAAAATATCAAAAAATAAAGTAATAGCAAATCCTCAGGGAAATATTATTCATATTTAGAGGGTTTCATTAAAAACCTTTCTAAATTTTTTGTTGATTATGAAAAGGAATATGTATTATAAAAGATTAAAACATAATTTTTAATAAAAACATGATTTAAAATAATTTTAAAAGTTCCCACAAGAGAATGATTGGGAATGAAAGTAAGAGTAAGGTTCAATATATTACCTTTGGAATGCAACAAAGGTGGAAGGATTTTGATCTTCGAGAACAAAGTGATGTCCACGCTAGTGGATGATTTGATAATTCTTCCACTATAAAAGCATTAAAAAATGACCATTAAAGTGTTAGTTCCAATAACGTGCTAAGATTTCTAGAATACTTCACATTTATGCCATATGGATTTAGAGCGTTGTCTGGGTTAAAGCTAAAAAGTGTAGGTCTAATAATAAGCAAGTGAGCATAACTTTGTAAGAATCAATTATTTGGGGGGACTAAATGTGAATATGTTGAGCTTTGGTGGAGGTGTGATCTCTCTAAACACATCAAAGACTTGAAATTATAATGTCTAAGTTGTTTTATATCTTTTATATTGGTGAACTTATTTTAAGAATATCTTTAGTACTTCTTATACAGTTGTAATTCCTTCTAACCAAAATGACATTATGAAAGTAGCTAGTTCTAAGTTCAGCTTCTTTAAGCCAATAAGATCTTTACTTTTTTACTGTCTATCAATTGATCAAATGTATAAGATGATATTATAGTTATTTACTCATATAGATTTCTATTATAATTACATTTGTTTTCTTAATTCTAAAAGTAACCATTGTCGCTAAGGAAGGATTTTACATAGATATTAGATTTGTAACTTATCAAATGTGTGTAGATTGAATATTGTTCATTGCAATTAATTTTATTTACACAAAATTGGGATATCATTTATATATGTTTTCTTTTCAAATTTTAGCTAACAATCTGATTGAACAATTACTAACAAAGTTAAGAAAGTTACAATATTTGAAAGTTACAACTCTCAATGGACATTAAATCACTTCATTTCCAGATATATGTAGTATTCGTCTCTTAATAGGTAAGATAACTATCTTTATTATTGAAATTATTTCCTATCATGTTCATGGTTTGAAGAAGTGCTTTTGTTCCTTTATCTACAAACTTAATTTTGAAATGTATAAACTCTACAACTCTTACTTCCTAGTAG
Organism: Erythroxylum domingense; assembly: GCA_025594535.1. Lineage (NCBI taxonomy): Eukaryota > Viridiplantae > Streptophyta > Magnoliopsida > Malpighiales > Erythroxylaceae > Erythroxylum > Erythroxylum domingense. Next base: position 22,356,172 of record JANQBM010000003.1, read on the forward strand.
GCCAATTAGTGAGGCATGACTAGTTGTCTATATAAAGAAATTTGCTAGAATACTTGCATGAGACTATTAGGAAATTATACAATGTAAGTAGTTTTTTTCATCTACACATAACATGCGATTGTTTTGTAACCTTGTATCTGTATCACTAGAAATATTGGTATTATTTTGATTGACTCTTAAAAGAAGTGATCCTAAATGTAAAGCCTATTAATTGGTTTATATATGTGGGCGCGAGGCGCGCGCTGGCCGGGCGCTCTCGCACCCAAAGAGTCCCTCGCGACCGCGAGGTCTCGAAATCGAGCTTCTATGATTTCTGATTTTTCCAAAATTCTTCTTTTGATTTTCGATTAAATTTGAGGAAACCCAAGACCGAAAAAAATTGAGACGGAAGGCAGAAATTAGTGGAAGAAGAATGAGAGGCAAGACAGAAATGAGACGGAAGAAAAATGGGACGCAGGATGGAAAAGAGACAGCGGAAATGAGACGGAAGAACCTAAGGGGACCAATGGACTGTTTTGGCCCCCAATGGTGCTTAGCGACTGTGCCAATGAGCTGCGTAATCCACTGAAGGTGTGCCAATGGGCTGTTTTTCCCACTGAAGGTCTTTAATGACCATGCCAATGTCCCAAATTTGGACATGAATGTGAGCATACGTGTAGGCATGAATAGTGCAATTTAGTGATACTAAAGTTGGATTTGTGGGCTGACAATTTGGAAATTAATCTGGGTTGATTTAGGCAGAATTTGCTAAATTGGTCTTTATTTCCCTCTCATTTCTGACTTCCTGTCTTCCGTCTCATTTTACTTCCCTCTAATTTCTATCTTCCCTCTTATTGTTTCCTCCGTCGGGCTCACGATCGCGAGACTCTCGCGACCGCGAGCAGCGCACGCTCGCGATCGCGAGGATGCCTCGCGAGCGTGAGGGCCACTTAATCCAATTCAAGCTACATCAGCCCAGAAATTTCTCCAAAACACAGAAAACACAAATCATCAACCAAATCTGCAGCAAACTTCAACATCTCACATCTTTCAACTCACAGTTGCTAGGCACCTTTGATGGGAAAAATAGCCCGTTGGCATGTTCGCTAGGTACCTTCGTTGGGAAAAACAGCCCGTCAGCACACCTTTAGTGGGAAAAACACCCTGGTTGCACGATCTCTTGACACTTAATGGCTACAAACGTGGCTGATAGGAGATCTATGTTGTCTATAATGCTTTTTTTAAAATTGCTATTGTGATAGCATAGTTGCTTTAGCATAATAAGCTAAAATTATATTACCTATTTTGTTCAATATTACACTTCTCTTTAAAATATCTCTAATAACACGTTGAAGGTAATTCATATTTGTCTTGAAATTTTTTTTGTATGGTCCATCCGTTTTGCTCTAGTCACCTTTATCTAGGAATGCTTAATGTTGGCTTTAACTTTTACTTAGATGTACACTTAAGAATGGTTGACTAATAACTATTGTTTATATTTTAAGTGGCGACCCAATGCATATATTTAAGACTTTGTAATATAGGTTATCTATTTTGCTTAATTTTTAGAACGTAATAATCACTTCATTGCATTTTTATTTTAACTTTCGTGTGTGTGCTTATATTTATCTCCTATTGTCAACGAGTTCTAACCTTTTATTATCTAGCAATTCAATGATATGGCCTAAACTATCATTTTGCACTATTTCAAATAAACTTATACTGTAGTACGTGCTTGCAAATATGTTGTTGTGTTTGGGTCTTTAATGTCGATGAAAATATTTTTTAATGGTTGCTTTACAAGTTTTAATCACTTATATATATATATATAAAAGGCTTTTTTATTGTAGATATTTCATGGCGGAGCTTGAATTTAGCGATGTTGGTTGGGATATTGCTATATTTGACAATGTTGAAATTGACTATTTTAATAATAGACAAATATATGAGATAAGATTGGAGTTATAGTATGATCAAATTGATAAGGCATATTATAAAGTACTTGGTTTTATTTGTAAGGGGTTATTGAGAGTTACATAGTCAAATGAAAGTTGTATTAAACTAACAAACCTTATGCAAATAGATGACCTAAATCAGGCAAATTTTTAGGTTGAGTTGAGGCGTGGGCCTAATTGGACCCAGCCGAGCCTATTATCATTCTTAATTTTATTGAGAAAAAGGAATAAAGGTTAATTTTATGACGATAACAACACCACTTAGTAAAAATCTCGCTGACTTACGGAAGTCTAGGGGAATTCAATAATACACAATCTTACCTCTAATTAGTAAAGAGATTATTTCTAAATGATCCACATGAATAGAAAAAATAATAATGATAAATAATAAATAATAATAAGAAAAAGAAAAAGAAAATTAACAATAAATAATAATAAAATTATTATTATTATTATTATTATTATTATTATTATTATTATTATATTATAATAATAATATAAAATTATTATTATTATTATTATTATTATTATTATTATTATTAAAAAACTTTAACCTGCTAAAACAAGTTACGTAGGTGAAAAGGGCTTAGGCTACAACCCTAAGAAGTAAATACCGGCTATTTACAAGTTTAGACAAACTACAAGAGGAAAAAGTTACAGGACTTATCAGAACTATAATGATCTCCTTACGAGAGATCCTTTAGTTGAATCTTAACTTGCTAAAGTTTTCTATTATAGATATGTCTTCTGTAAGTTTTGACATTGTTATATCATTCTTGATTACTTTCCTTTAATTTTTCTTAGGCCTTTTTTTTTTTCCTCTCGCAATCTTTAAGTATAATTTTCTTGCATCTTCTTACTAAAACATTTATAAGCTTTATAAATTACAAAAAGTAGAGGAAATTAAAAATTAAAAACTTAAACATATAATTTTTTATTAAATTTGAAAATAAAATAAAGTAAATATTTGTTGAGATAGCATAACCAAATAGTCGATACTTCTAATAGTTATAAGGCTATATTATTATTATTATTACTACTACTAATGTACAATATTAATAACATCAATTTCGTAACCTGTCTGCCACGCTATCGTCAATTTCTGCTCGGTGAAACACTTCCTGCTGTAATTTCGAACTCGTATCAAGCTCGCAATGTTTCTTCTTAAGGTACTTTCACTTGCTTCTTCACCTTGTCAGGTTCATGCTATTTACTTTCTGTTTTTCTTTTTCCGTCTTTTGCTTTTTGCTTTCTGTTTTTCAATAGGCTTGGAGAACTACTGCTTTTGGTTGTTATGGGTACCTGAATTTCACCAAATCTGCTTTCCTGTAAGTCAAGTTCCTATCTTGTTATTTATTTTGAAACTTTTTGGTCATTGAAACGATATTGCAGAGATGTTTTCTTTTATATGGTTTTATGGACGCTGATTATTATGTTTCCTGTTCAGTATGATAGAAATCAAAAGAAAGAGAAAGAAAAAAGACAGGATAAAGAAACTTCAAGTTGGTTTACAGTATTTGGCCATTCATTTCCTTATTTAATAGCGTTTTTTCTTTATATTATTTTCTTTTTAAAAAAAAAATATTATTTTCTTTACAATTACCTAGGTACTGAAACTAGTATTATACACAGGATGAAATTGTTTGTTGTGGGTATTTGTTCTCTTTCCTAAATGTTTTTATACTTGTTTAATTTGTAGGGAACACTCCAAAAAGTTCAGTCCAGAAGATACGGAGACAAAAATAGAGGGGAAGAATTGTGTGGTAACTGGAGCAAATTCTGGCATTGGTTATGCAACAGCTGAGGGACTTGCTTCACGGTAATGTTTTTGTCTAAATTCCTGCATTCTTTTGATTTCCTGGATTTTTTGGGGGCATTTTTGGATAAACATTAGAATTTAGCAATGATTATCAGAGGTGCAACTGTTTATATGGTATGTCGAAGCAAGGAGAGGGGAGAAGCTGCTCTTTCAGAAATAGTATCTAAAACAGGCAACCGAAACGTTCACTTGGAGGTATGCAACACTTTTTTAAATTTCGGTTTTTTTATACCCGGGTGTTCTTAAATAAGGTTGCTCGTATTGCAATAAATGGAAATTGAAATTGGTTGATCCATATGTGCGGATCTGGTTAATGGGGCTAGCAGACTTGGAATTTATATGAACTGCCCAGTAACTGCCTTGAGCAGTTTGATTTTTATTCAAACAATTAACCCTGAAATCTCAGATGTTAAATAGAATGTGGGTTACTGAAATGCTGCATGAATTTTCTCCTTATGATATTTCCCAAGTTGTTATTTGAGGAATAAAATGCTCAAATGTCCAAAATGCGCCTTGGATGAGCTAAGAAGTGGAATAGGACTTTCTATGGACTGAAACATCATGCGAACTTGCAACTTGTCAGTTGATAATTTCAACTTTTTTGTCTGGTGCCTAGGTTTCTAAATAGCTGTCCATATACTTGACATTTTATCATACTTTGAATCTTCTTACTGATGAATGAAAGTAACAGGAGGTGGCAGCAAATATAAATGTCAGCTTACTAAAATGGTAGCAATACTTAAAAAAGACCCTAGAGCTTTAACTAAGAAAATTACTTAATTGTAAATAAATAAGTAAAATCTTAAACAGAAAAAGTAAAATGGTTAAGTATTCTTAAACTTGTGCTTAATTTGATTAAGTTGTAACCTGCCTCACATTTCTTGCAGGTTTGTGATCTATCATCTGTCACTGATATCAAATCTTTTGCATCCAAATTTTCTTCAAAGAGGGTTCCAGTTCATGTTCTGGTAAAAGTTCCTTGCTCATTGTTTTCGTATATTATTTTAGAAAAAAAGGACATCATTTCCTATAGTCTTTTACCTTATGAGTGATGAAACTCCAAATGATTGGCGGCTTTCACTTGTTAATGGAACTTAATAATTTGCAGTAAACATTCCGTTTCCTTTCATAATGTTACATTACTCTTTAAAAACTACTCCTCAAGAGAAAGAAAAGGTAACTAGATTTTTTATAATAAAAAATTAATAGATTTCATTATAAGAAAGTATATACAATCTAGAGTACAAAGCTAGTATAATCCATAGAATCTAGATTATAGAGATTTATGATTCCTAGTAATCGTCTACATCTTGAGATCGAGGGAACTTGCGAGACCACTTAATCCAATATTACTCCAATCCCTGTCTACTTTTCATGTTATTTGTCAGATTTGCAAAAATTCTTCTGTCTAACATGGCTAATCTGAATGTAGGAAGATGTCTTGAAAAACCATCTCACTACTTCTACTTACTTGTTTAAATACTCTACAATTGCATTCTTTTTATATGTAGTACACCAAGGCTGCCCAACTTAACCTGATAGTTTTGAAACCAGCCGCATTATGCACTCTAATTTTTTCCAGCCAAGCAATAGTTTCACTCCAAGAATCCATTGGTCACGTTGAGTATATTTTGTAGCTGATCTAAGACTTGTCTGGTATATCTGCATCTAATCATGAGGTGTTCCAAACTTTCTAGTTCCACATTACATAACTCACAATTCAGATTGCTAATGGAGAACCTGATCTTATCTCTTGTAAGCAACCCTCCATTGATTCCCATTCATAAGATGAATGAGTGAGTTGGGTTAAGATCACTATCCTATACTAATGCTGCCCACTCCTGTCTTGTGCTCTGTGTAGCCTGTAACAGTATTTTATAGGCTTTTGTGTTGAACTTCCTTGAGTTATCTGAGACAACTCTTCCATGATGAAACTGGCACTCCTATTATTGTGGAAGAGCCATATCCACTGATTATTTCGATTAAGAATACTTATTTTGGTAGTTGGATTCACCACCAATTTGAAGCCCTATACCTCCTCCACCTTATATAGAGGACCTTTATAGTGCCAATTATCATACCAAAAAGATGTGCTTTCTCCATTTCCAATCCTATGGAACACCTAGCTCTACATCCATTATCTGGTTTCTAGAACTTCTTTGGGAGTGCTTGACATATTCCGCCTTGACTGTAGGATCCAGATACTCTTGTGCTTAATGAATATATTGTGTATCCATTTCACCCATAAATCCTCCTTTTTGTAACATAACCACCACAAATTCTGCCCCCTACTCACCCTATGGTTCATCCTTGCAGAATGGATGCCTAATCCCCCCTATTGCTTAGGTCTACAAATTTTGTCCCAACTGATCTTCGCTTTGCTTTTGCCTTGGTTTGAGCTGTTCCACAAGAAATCCCTAAGCCTCCTGTTGATTTCCTTAAGGATACTTTTGGGAATGGATAAATGGTTGATCCAATTAGTGGTAGGATTGCTCAGTATTGTCTGTATTAGCTGTAGCTTGCCTCCATAGCTGAGGAACCGATTGCTCCATTGATTGATTCTACCATGAATTAAGTCCAATTGAGGTTTACACTCCTCAGCATTGATTCTTCTTTGAGAAATTAGTACCCCAGGTATTTGAAGGGTAGTTTCCCTTGTGTTAATCCTATCTTGATAGCCGTAGATGCTACCTCTGTACTTGAGTTGCAAGATAAATAGTAACAACTCATTAGAGGGTTGCATCTTAAACGTGAAATCTCTTGGAATTCCTTCATTGCTTGCATGATCATGTCAATTGAGTTTTTCTCAGCCTTGCAAAACAATAAGAGGTCATCTGCAAAAGCTAGGTGTGTGATTCAAACCTTTACATCTGCCATGAAACTGGAGCTCTAGATGCCTCCTTATGGAATTCGCAAGCAAAGTTGACAAAACCTCCATACATAAGACAAACAAGTAAGGGAATAATAGGTCCCCTTGCCTTAAGCCCCTCCTTGCTTTGATCTAATTTGTAAGTTCCCCATCCACCAAAATAGCCATAGAAGCAGTAGTTACACATTCCTCAACCCATTTTCTAAACAAAGGTAACTAGATATTACAAAAGTATCTTGCTAACGTCTTGCCAAATCAATTAAAATCTAATATTTAATGTCGTTGGCTCTTTTAGGTTAACAATGCTGGTTTGCTTGAGCACAAACAAATTACCACATCAGAAGGGTGTGCTCCCACTCACTGATTATCTTCTCTAAAAGTCAATATTTCAATATGTTGTAATCGCTGAATTCCCTGGAACTCATGTTCTGTTTGCTACATTGTTTCAGATTTGAACTGAATTTTGCTGTAAATGTGTTGGGAACTTTTACCATGACGGAACTGATGGTGCCTCTATTGGAGAAAGCTGCTCCAGATGCTCGAGTCATTACTGTTTCCTCTGGTGGAATGTATACAGCTCCCTTGGCCACAGATCTACAGGTAGCTTGTATCCAAAATCTAGTATAATTGTTTGAGTTTCTTGATCAAATACTTGTGCGTCTGCTGAGATATTCTCAATGCAGTTTGTCAACGGGAATTTTAATGGAGTGGAACAGTATGCTCGAAACAAGCGAGTTCAGGTTTCTATGAATTAATAACATTGGATTATTTCAGAAATTGGATTCTGTCTGTTGATCATTTAATCAGATAATTGTGCTATTGAATTATGATACTCCGAAATTGGTAGAAACTACAAGCATAGCGAATGAAGTGTCTACTCTTGTTTTCAGAAAGTTGCTTACTCTTGTTTGCTTGTCATGCTGAAAAAATAAAAGAAATTATAAAGAACTAAAAAGTTTTCCTTCCTTGATGTCTTTGAAAGATTCATCCAACTCTGCATGTTAGAAGTGGTAAAACTCACTGCGGAAAAAAGACATAGAAAGGAAATAATTGGATGTAACAGAAACAAACTTAGGTTAATTGGCTTCTCAAGTGAAAAGACTCTGTAGCAGAAAAGGAGATCGTTGTTATTGTGGAGAAATACAACTCAGATATGTGCTTAGGAATACCGTCAAGATTTCTTTCAACATTTAGTATTGGCCACCATGGTTCATGGTAATCTCTATCACCATTTTACATAAAATATTTCAAAG
>JANQBM010000003.1:22428544-22446634 GCA_025594535.1 Erythroxylum domingense
AAAATAATCAAAGGGTATTTAATATGATAGTAAAATCAAAAGAGAATTTTTGGAAAAATAAGAAAAATCTAAGGGGTAGGAGCGTCTGTTGACATCGGGAGACAGGGACGATTTGTTTTGTCCTTCGAAAATCGAAGGGACAAAATTTGTTGTCCCTGTATACCGGAGACGGGGGACAGAAACTGAAGAAACAGTAACCAAACACTCAAGAGGCACAGGATTAAGTTGTTTTGTCAACTGTCCCCGTGAGTGGGGACAGTAACCAAACACGGCGTTAGTATATTATCTGTGTACTTGGACTATAATAGGTAAACAACCTTCATACATATCTCTATAGATTTAATTTTTAGAACTAAACTGTTATCTTTTCATATCCAATGTAAATTGTTATTAGACAATTATATTTTCAAAAATTGAAATATATGAATTATTATTCTCTATGAGAAATATCTCTTTACAAACTCCTACTAAAGATGACAAATATTCTCTCACCAACCTTCTTATAAATATGATAAATTCACAGTCATCTTCAAAATAAACTCTTTGAATTCGTCATGAAATTGAATCTTTCAACATCTCGTAGCCTTTCAATTATACATCAAATGTATCAACAAAGACACTATTTCCAATTAGATCTATTTTCATGAGATTTGAACTTTTTAAAATTCTTCTTACTTCCACTACTTATCTTAAGAACTATTATCTTATAGGTATACATTGAAACAAATATTTTGTTTAAAAATATATGTAAGATTTATTCGATCTTTTAAATATCTTATAACCTTCTATTATCCAATTTACTTCTAAACTTATTAGATAATACCTACTTCAACTAAGCATTACGTTAAAAAATCATTAACTTTGACTCTTTTAAAGTCTTAGTATTTCATATCTAATATGAAATCTGATTAATTGAGACTTTTGAATGTAAGTTATAATAGTAGGCATAACTATAAAAGAAATAAATATTGCATTATATAATATCTAATACCAAATAATTCTCTTTATACAAATCCATTCTCTTATGGAATTTAGTTACCAAAGTGTTCAATAGAGAATCTCATTCCTTATAAATGACATAAGAATTTAAAACTCACCACATCGATCTCGTCAAAAGTATTTTTTAATCATTTTTAATACTTAATTTCTACTTAAACTTAAATAATTTGAAATTTTCAAAATTTTAAATTAATATTTCTTTTGATACATACGATTATATCACTTATAGTCATTAGCACTTCTGATAAAATAGAAGAGAACTACAATAATTACTAATGGGTTGTTTAGTTCCACTTCTGTTTTTTTGTCGTTGTTTTTTAGTTTCTGTTTCCTATTTTTAGTTCATTAAAAAAACGAAAACCTGTTTGGTTGAGATTTGTAATATAAAAATTGAAAACAAAATCTGTTTGGTTGTAATTTATAATAAAAACTAAAAACAAAAATATGTTTGGTTTTATCATCCTGTTTCTATTTTTTGTAATTATAATCTTATGTGTAATAATTATATTATAACACATTATAGTTTTAAATTAATTAATTATCATTATAGCTAAAATTAAAATATATGCAAATTAAATATTATTAAACAATTGCACATTAATTGTATATAATAAAATTACATAAATTAGAAATTATATTAAGTCATTCTAATCAATAAAATATATAATTGGTCAATCTTTGCCTAAACACGATCAAGCATATTCCATCATCGTAACGTCTTTACAATTCTCTTCGGACTATTGATCTGAGATTAATAGAACGCTCTATTAATCTCGGTTTTCCTTTAGGTCGTGTTTAATTAAGATACGATCATTGATTGAACTTAATTACCGAATAATCTAAGATACGATCTTTAGATTCAATTTGGCAACCACATTACGAATTGGAAAACGATCAATATAAATAGCAACTCACACGTTCAGGTTGTCTAACATAAGTTATATTGTTCCTAACGATTAACGATCATTAGACGCTACTCACAAACATTAAAAGTAACAATTACGAATTACATTCGATGTTTTAGTTATAGGTTCGAAATAAAACAATCAAAATAACATATTAAAATCATTCGTCCGAAAACCTAATCTAATCAACACCAACAACGCAACAGTTAGAAAAGAAATTTCAACCTTAAAGTGATAAAAGTAGCTTAACTATAACTTGGCGTCGATATTCCCGTTAAACCAGTGTTGAAAAGCTAGCCTTTCATTTCCATTTTCAAGCTCCAACATTCAACATTAATAGCCTCCATTTATGTAAAAGATTTAACAAAAGAGTGACCACCGAAATCAAAAGCCTTTCTAATTTCTTTCTATAGCCACTCTTTGTTTCTATTTCTACTCCTTTGTCACTATATCTTGATGGGACAATTTAATGTGGGAGTTTTGGTCTACACCTACTGTTCACGTATTTCTTCTCTGCTCTCTTCTTCACACAACTTACATGCAGCTATCGGTTTTCCCTTATTTTTCACTCACTTTCTTCCTTTCTTTTTTAGCTTCCACGCTACCCTCTATTTCACGCCTTCAACCTTAGCTACGTTGAAAATCAAATGAAGCGGCTCCTTTCACATTTTCTTCACTATAACTTCAGTTCTTCATTTCACGCTACTCCTCTCCTCTCTATACACCTTGTTGTTTTTGCACCTCCCAGCAACACCCCTATTATTATGATCTTAAAATCAACCGTGGGAGATGCGACTTCACCGAAGAATAAATAGATTTTTTCAATTTCTCCACTTGTTTCAAAACCAAAGAGAAATATAAGAAAACCTGTTGTGATTGCTTCAAAAAAATCGTAGTCAACGCAGAGAAATATAAGAAAACATGTTGTGGTATATTAGAAAAACGTATTTTTTTTGTTTCCGTGATTGAGTTGTAGTTTTTTTATTTTTGAAAACATAACAATGCAACAATAATGAACCAAACGTATTTTAAGAGGAAGTTTCATTTTTTTATAAAAACTACAACAAAAAAGGGGGAAAAAATGAAAACAAACACCCCCTAAGTTAATAACACCTTTAGAAACCATTTCAATGTCACGTTTTATTAATATAATTATCATGCAATAAAATTTTTTCTTTAATAAAATTATGTCTATTATTGGATTTGGTTAAGTAAAAGAGAACGTTAAAAGTTCTCATTAAATCTTAACAAAACCTTTGAACTTTATAATTTATGATCATTTTCTAGTATTCATATTTTCTTTGATTAAAAATTTTGAAGACAATATTATAATTTTTACCATCTTTGTAAATACCACCTTTACTCAAGTAAACAGAAAAATAAAAGAATAAAGGTTTTGGTAAAAGATGACATGCAAGCTGCTTACATCAGAGGTGTTCCACCAAAGTTGCTTAAGAGCCTAACAAATTTGGGATCAAATTTTGTGTACCCATAATTCTATACTAATCTTATTTCGGATAATCCCATTCACATTTTTCTGTGAGTCCATATATTTGTGTCGATATAATCGGTTAGAAGATTAGCACACGATAATGGAACAAAGGATTTCATTCCAAAAGAATTATTCAGTGATCCCTTCGTCACACACTAACAGGTTAAAGAAGACATTCTCCAATGAATTATATAGAAGCACAGAGACACAGCGGGGCTGTTTCCGAATTGCTGTGCCCTACGTTGAATAACCGAGATTTTAAGGGCACGGTAGATCTGGAACAACATTTCTGATCCCAGAAGCAAAGGCCTATGCCATTGTTAAAGTACCAAAATGCCCCTTCTTTCCCTCCTAAAAATATCTAGGAGCAATAAAAGACAGACTATTATTTTATTACCCAATCATCCTTATTACTTGAATCAACCTCCTAAGCCAGCCAGTCGGGGTACTCCAGTAATTTGATATCTACACTCTCTTCCCACCCATCATTGTGTTCCCTTCCTTGTGCTTATCACGCACTGACAACTCTTGGTATCCCTGTTCAATATAATGGTTGATGCATGTATGCAAGTAACATCATGCATGTGTTGTTTTTCTACATGAACATGCATGGTGTGTGTGGGTGTGCAATAAATGGGACATGACGTGGGCCTCTAAGGTGAGAGGAAAATATCATCGCCACGTCTGCTAAGCAATCTAAGAGGAATAGCCACATAAAGATCTCTCTCTCTCTCTCTCTCTCCCAAAAACTTTCATGGGACTTGCTTCCTGCTAACAAGTACCAGTACTGCCTCTTGTGTTTTTGCAATTTCCTTGATAAGAAAATTTTAATTATTTTCTCATTTTTAGTTTTTACAGTCACACACACATTTACGAGGAGGATTGAAACTCGAATAAACAAAATATCCAGCACAAATCAGCGAAACCAAACACAAGCTTCAGGTGGCCTCAAGTTCTCAGACCCAAAAAATCCCACTATTTTTTTTTTTTTGGTCTTTTAAGACGAGTTCTTTCTTAGATATTAGATTCATCCCTTTGCTTACAGTTTCCGCGTATTTGATTGTTATTCTTTTCTGGCTTCTTGGTTTTGAAAAATACCAGAACTTTTTCTGGGTTCATTCGTTATTATTTTCATGTTTTGTTTCTTGGTATGCCTTTTGGAGTGTTCCTCCTTTTATCACCTTTCTTTTGGTCTCCTCATAGCCTTATTTTTTCTTTAATTTCTCCAGTAAGATTTCTAGATTTTAGGCTACAAATCTCTCTCTCACTTTTTCTTTTTCCATTTTTAGAAAAGATTTCAACTTTTCTGCACAAATTCATTTGTTGACTATAAACCGTTTATTGTTCTATTTTTGTAGAGCAGCAGATTCCAGTGACAATTGGCTACCAGTCTAACTGAAGCTTTGAGACCGAGAAAGCCAGATAAGTTTCTTACTAAGAGGGGTGTGACTTGTATTTTTTGCAATCTATAGCCCCGAAGTGAAGCTCAATTCTCTGTTTTCCATTGAGAATTCTAGGGGTTTGTGGCAGTTAGCAGGGTGGAATGTTGAATTACGATTTATTGATTCTTGATTGGTAGCTGTTGAAGGGGAAGGTTGTGATTTCCCATCTTATTTATCGCGTTTCTTCCCATATAACCATCTTAATGGCTAGTTCTTCTGAGAGGTGGATTGATCGTCTCCAATTCTCCTCATTGTTCTGGCCTCCCCCACAAGATGCCCAACAAAGAAAGGTTTGTGAAATTTGTTCTTCTAATTATCATTTTCCTCTTTGAAATTTCACGAATTTTTATGGTTGTTGTCTTTGTGCCCAAACTGATATAATTTGGCTCTTCATTCCTTGTCATACTTGAATTTGCATGTTCGTATTATAATCAATAAGTAGAAGTATCTCTATCTATGAAGTAACTGGTAAGGTTCATGTCTTATAGCATAACTTTCATGTCTTCGCTCAGAAGGATATGATCATATTGCTTGCTGGATTAACCCTGTCGTAATTGATAAACTGCATTTGGAAGGAACAATGATAATATGTTGTTTTCAAGCAAAATCTAGACCTGAGTGCCAAGTTAGTCTATGTTGATTCCTCTTCATGAATCTCTTGCTCTTGACATTGTGCACTATTTTGCTTTGACTCTAAGGAATGTTATATTTTTCTTTTGACCTGGCTGAAGCTCATTGAGCCAGTTCTATGTTGACTAGCACTCTTTTGTTTCATACCCTGCATCACCCTTGAATTTGGAGTATTTGTTAACCACTGTGGTTTTCCCGTGGAACTTTGCCCATTGGACTTCTACGATACTTTTAGGGGTTCATTTCATAAGTCAGGCTATCCTGAATGGGAAGTTGAACTCTACATTAGAGTAATGTAAAAATCTCCAATCAGAAATGGGTTAGTTTAGATCTGCTAAGAAACGCATGGAACAAATGGTTTGAGTTGTGCAATTTACTGGTTGTAGTGAGTTGTTTGTACCTCTCTATCTTTAACAGTAGGCATTGTATTATCTTAATTAGACAATATGCAATGTCACTGGTTTTCCCTTAAATTTCTGTCTCAGATATGATCCTTCATTCTTGAATGATATGAGAAGTGATTTCTGGGATGAGGGGATCACTCTCCTGATAATTGCAATCAATATATTGGTTTTTATAAAAATGGTTCACATATAAGTTTCGAGGTGAAAAATGAACATGCCACTTGTTTGAGCTTTGTGTAGGAACATAAACATGAAGTGATTGGAATGCTAAACAATTAATCAGGCTAAAGGTTATCTGCATCTTTCATGCCGTAAGCTGATCTTATGGTTATTCATAGTGTTTGTACTACTTAGATACACTAGAACTGGAAGTGAGCTTTTGCACTTTATATGTTACTTTTAAGTTTGACTCTTTGATTATCATATTGATCTTTTGTAATGTTTCCACTGAAAGTAAACTCTGTGCTTTTGAATTTTGATGCATGCTCTCGCGTATGCTTTTCAAAATGGACAGGCACAAATTGCTGCATATGTTGAGTATTTTGGGCAATTTACATCAGAACAATTCCCTGACGATATTGCAGAGGTAAGCTCTGTTTTTCAATCGTAATATTTTGTAGTTTTAACAGCTACTTAATAAAATAATCTTCTGAAAATTTTAATTATATTTTATCATCCATTGTTTGCAACATGCATATTGACATGATTATTGTTTTGACAGCTGATTCGTAACCGTTACCCATCACAAGAGAAGCTTCTCTTTGATGATGTTTTGGGTAATTATTTCCAAAGAATGGATAGCCTTTTAGATTATCTTGACTACAATTGTAGATGAATAACTAGTTTACATGTGTTGGCAACTTTCAGCTACTTTTGTCCTTCATCATCCGGAGCATGGGCATGCTGTTGTTCTTCCAATTATTTCATGTATCATAGATGGTACACTGGTTTATGACAAGAGCAATCCTCCATTTGCTTCTTTCATATCCTTAGTTTGCCCAGATAGTAAGGTATGCTGATTAACAAAGCCCTCACACACTGTCTCTCATCCTTCCTTATTTCATGAACTGCATTTCTTTGTGAGTTATATTTTCTGCTTCGTTTCTTATTCATTATTTTGTTTTAGTCTTTTTGATAAGGTTGTGCTATTGCTTTGTCTTTCAAAAAGAAACATGACATTGACAGAATTTGTTTGTGCTATGCAGAATGAATATTCTGAGCAATGGGCTCTGGCATGTGGAGAGATTTTGCGAATTTTAACTCATTACAATCGCCCAATATACAAGATGGAACAACAGAATGGTGAAATGGAGAGAACTAGTAGTAGCAGCCAAGCTACCAGTAGTGGATCAATTGATGCAGGATCTAGACAAATACCACTGGGACAACAGGAGAGAAAACCATTGAGGCCTTTGTCTCCCTGGATTACTGACATATTGCTTGCTGCACCTCTAGGTATTAGAAGTGACTACTTCCGTTGGTAAGTATATTGTTTTTTTTCTGAATATTTTATTCATGATGCGACTACAAGGACTGACCATTGTAGCATTTTAGTCATGCATTTGTAGTGAGCTGAGTGGTTCTTACCTTCTTGTAAGAAAATGATGAACCTAACTAGCTGATTATCTTGGAAACTTTAGAAAATTCTATTTTTTAAATCTGTAACATTTAATCAAGCGATGTGTCAGATTCATAGACCAAGTGTCTTGATTGAATAATATCCTTATTGAGTAGAAATTTTACGTAAGTAATTTTCTGTTTGGTAACATACCTAGTCAGACATACCTTACATTGTTGAAGTCACAATCTTGTTGCTTCGTTATGATTGATTCCTGTAAAGCAAATAACATATGTGAGGTAAATATATGTTATGATAGTAAATGGCTATCAATAACTAGACCTCGGGCCCCCGGAGTAACAAGTCATGTGGAGCTAGTTTTCTCACTAATGCCAAACTACAGTTGGACAAATACCTGAAGAGTTGAACAAATATGTTATATGTCAAGTAAATCCCTGCTACAGTAATTGTCAGTCCGTAAGCCATAGCTAGCAATAGTAACTATAAACCTACCTACTGTTTGTTGAGCCACACAATACTGGTGCTGTATCATTATCAATTTCTAAAAGGTGGAACATGAAAAGGATTTATTTTCACCCTAAGGAAATAATATAGACAAAAAGAAAAATCATCATTAAGCCACTGAAATAATGAAAATAGACCTGCTAGGTTTTGATGAAACAGGATGTTACCTATTTCGTGGTCATTCAATAGGTTAAATTTTGGTTTGAATGATGTCTTGACATGATATAAGATCCCCCTTTAATGATGGATCTCTGATTTGCTGTGATTTCTTCAAATTTCGTAGGAGGGAGTATGTTATAAGATTATATGTTCCATGCCTAAACCTCAACTGTGAGTTTAATCTTTTGGGTTGAATGGTTTCTTGATATGATTTTTTATAGTTAATCCAAGTATGTTATCTTGGAAAAGCTTCATGCTATAATGATCTTGCATATACTTAAGAACATATTTAGTATAAGTAAGCCTTAATATTAATTTGTATACACTGCCAGACCCCATTGTTTCAAGTCACATGGATTTAGATCTTAAAATGAGAGTTTGGAGTAGGGAATGGGATAATTTGGTTACAGATCATAGCAGTTGAATGTGTAGGCTTTATGATTCTCAGTAAAGATGCTTTAGATTGATGTATCTTTTCTGTGGGCAAGGTCGGATAGGGGATCTTTTAATCTACTTTATGTAGAGTGGGATTGGGAGGTTATAGAAGGTTATATGTAGCAGACTTTGAATTTCACATTGTCCTGTGTATGCCTCCAAGGAGCAATATGAGATCAATGAACACAGAAATATGATACTTATTCTCTAATTCCTGATAGGCATATTCTAGCAGTGTTGAATTGAATTCTGCTGTCATCTATCCAACATAATTACTTAAACGAAAGCATCATAAGTCATCTTTTGTTTCCTCTTCAAATTCCAGCAGTGGTTGTCAGTATAGTTAGCTTGATGTTATTTTGTACGAAGTATATCAAACAAAGATGTCATCAATTACATTCTGTGGCAGCAGCATGAGTATTGTTTTCTTTTTCCTTTCATGCTAAATATTGGTCCACATAGAGTATGCGATATTCAATGTGCTTTACTGGCAACTCTTTATGCTTTGTTAGATCGATTGTTTAAAATCTCAGTTTTGAGAGTAAACTTTGATGGTAGATATATATTCTCTCATTTCTTTTAGGGAACCTGATTCTGGACATGAAGACCCTAATTTTTTTCTTCATTTATTTCAGGTGTAGTGGCGTCATGGGTAAATATGCTGCTGGAGAGCTCAAGCCACCAACAAGTGGTTAGTTTTTCTAGAAATAATTGATTTCTCTTGTTCTAGAGAATCTAGGCTAATTTTAAAATAAAAAATGTACAATAGGCACTGTGAACTTACCTTAAAAATGGGCATCTCATGTAAAAAGTAGGAAGTCAGATTTAAAACTATTTGTGTAAATGAATTATCACAATTTATCTTGTTTATTATCACCTTTTCTTAATAGTGGCCCAACGCTATCTGCACTCTGAAATTCAATTAATCTGTTTGTTGTTTAATGATATTTTTATTTATATCATATTAAGTCGCTAATTAAAAAAATTAAAAAAAATGAACCTAAAATTTTATATGCAATCATGTATTTGAGAATATGGATGAGTTTTATATACAATATTGAGGGGTTAAATTGGTTTTTGATAAAACATGTGGAAGAGTTTATTTTTTATGTTTATGGAGTTGGGTATCTCTCTCATCTTCTTTAATGCATTTGTATGCATGTACTAGGTATATCCTTAGGGTCCATGTCATTATTTACATGTAATTAAATTCATTTGATATCAGTGATCTTGGCAATAAAGTGCTCACTTGAAGTATCAAACATACTCAAGATGATTAGCGTTGACAAAACCTGGAGGTTGCTCCATGAAAACTGTCTCCTTAAGATAACTATGCAAAAAGCATCGGTTCGTAGATCATATAATTTTATCCTAATCAATGATAAAAATGCTTATAATTTGTGGTCCATTATGCTTCATTTATCGAGGTTGGAACTATATCGCCCCATACGTTTCAGCTATATTCTTCCACTATTGGATTGTCTAGAACCAGTTTGTCTATGACTTCAGGTGGTTAACTTTACAATGAAAAACAAAAGTGAGATTATATCTCATCTTATATGCACTATTGATATAATTACAAGTAGATAGTATAATAATAGGCTATACACAGACAAACATCAGTGTCAACTAATAACATTTGTTTTATTTAATTTAGGCTCTTCTTGTGGATCTGGAAAGCATCCTCAGCTTGTGCCATCAACGCCAAGGTGGGCTGTGGCAAATGGAGCTGGGGTTATATTAAGTGTTTGTGACGATGAAGTTGCTCGGTATGAGACGGCTACATTAA
This sequence comes from Erythroxylum domingense, assembly GCA_025594535.1. Taxonomy (NCBI): domain Eukaryota; kingdom Viridiplantae; phylum Streptophyta; class Magnoliopsida; order Malpighiales; family Erythroxylaceae; genus Erythroxylum; species Erythroxylum domingense. Next base: position 22,438,883 of record JANQBM010000003.1, read on the forward strand.
CTGCAGTTGCTGTTCCTGCACTTTTACTCCCTCCTCCAACAACGGCTTTGGATGAACACCTAGTTGCCGGGCTACCAGCTCTTGAGCCATATGCACGTTTGTTTCATAGGTAGAATTTTAATTTATCAACTGAAATATTTGCCCTTGTAAATTGCTATTAATCTTACAGTTTATGGAGGTGCATATTATCTTTTAGAAACAATCTCTTAAATTCTAACTGATTAAACAGAAACCTTTCTAATTATTCTTCTTGGCATGTAAAAGAAATCTAGAAATGTTGGTGTAAAATTGTTCATGTGAGGAAAGAGGTATGAATGCTGTTAGAAATTATTTATCGACAATTCTTAGGCTGCAATTCATACTGGATAAAGGCTTCATGCTTTCTAGGTAAAAATTTTGTACTTTTGCAGGTATTATGCCATTGCAACACCAAGTGCTACTCAACGACTTCTTCTTGGACTTCTGGAAGCGCCGCCATCATGGGCCCCAGATGCACTTGATGCTGCTGTGCAGCTTGTGGAACTCCTTCGAGCTGCTGAGGATTATGCCTCTGGTATTAGGGTAAGCTGGCTGTTTTTGATTGCTAAGAACGTGTATTTTACATATTTTGTCATGTTCCATAGTTTTATTTCTGACCTAGTTCCCAAGTATGTGTGGCGTTCATTATGGTAAATAGCTTTAGTTTGTTTTTTTATTACCTAACTTTGATCATTTACCTGTAGCCACTAAAAGAATAGGAAAAGACAAAAGAATGTTGACAGCAGAATTTAAGTGTTTATTTTTAGTAATAGTCCTACTGTACTATTATGATGCTGGACTGGAAATGTTTTTACAATAATTTTGACAGTTATTTACTAAGGCAATAATATGTTGCAATTAATGGAGTATTGAAAATTTTCTATAACTTGATGGGGTCCAGACTTGAGATCAATTGAAACCACATGGGGTTCAGTTTTGAAAATGCTCAAATCTCATGGTTCGTCGTGTATTTAACCATAACTTTTACTTGTTTCAAAACTTTCCTTCACTACTTAAGTTGACATTTGATGTGATGAACCTTGAATTTGTTGGTTAGATTTCTAGTTCTAAAATTTGCAACCGAACTATGTTGATAGAGCTTTATCTTCTTTGATTTTGTTCATCAACAAATCCTACGTGTTTCCATTTACCACCATTCAAATAAATATTTCGAACAATTCTTGAGCTTCACCCATGAACTTATTCTTTTGAGTCGAATGACTTTCTTGACATGGTTTTCAAGTTTTTATGATTGAGACGTCTTAAGTTCAAGCTAGGCTTCTCTTGTTTATAGTAAATTTATGATGTGTCTGCATTTCATGTAGGGGGGCTTGTTAGAATACTGTTTGCATCTGTTCTTAAGCCTCGACAAAGGCTTGAGCTTTTGTGCTCTAGTGGTTTCTTGATTTCTTCCTTTGATGTGGTGCTGATCCCTAATTCTTGCTTATTACTATGCTTGGTGGTGAACTTAAATATGGAGATACTGCTGAATTCTTCTGTTGCCAGCATCAATTTATGAAGCCTGTGGCAATGACTTGAAAGTGAATGTCAGGATCCCTTATGTGAAGTGTTTGATTGGAAGCAATAATCAGAAAAAATATTGTTTACTCAAACTACCATATCTAACATTCCTTTGCTAATCTGTAAATTTATTCATTAGCTAAGCTTCTTCAACGTCGTTGTTCCTTAATTCCTTTGTCTTTTATGGTATAGCTACCTAGGAACTGGATGCACTTGCATTTTTTATGTGCAATAGGGACTGCGATGTCTATGAGAGCAGGTATAGCTGCTGATGCAGCTGCAGCTCTTCTGTTTCGCATACTATCTCAGCCGGCATTGCTCTTTCCTCCACTCAGGCAAGTTGAGGGAGTTGAAGTTCAACATGAACCCTTCAGTGGCTATATTTCAAGTTACAAGCAGCAGGTACCATTAATGTTATTGATCAGCAAACCAAGCTGACTTAGTTTACCTTTCAATTGATGGCTTCTTCATACTATATTTATAGTCTCATTCACATGTTCAAGAAGTACATTTGAAAAAGTCTTTCTGAACCTAATTAAAACTGAAATCGTCATCTCACAGCAATCATGATGGGGAATGTGGACACAATTCTATCTTCTTTTTTTTTTTTGTCTTCTGTTTCATATTTCTGTGAACTGGCTACTCTGAGGACTGCAGACCTACAGCCTCATTGGTATAAACACCATTGAACTATGTTCAAGACTGACTACAAGTTGGAAATTTTGTTATGATCAGATTGAAGTGCCAGCAGCTGAAGCAACTATTGAAGCAACAGCCCAGGGGATTGCATCTATGCTTCGTGCTCATGGTCCAGAGGTTGAATGGAGAATTTGTACCATATGGGAAGCTGCCTATGGCCTTATTCCTGTAGGTTCATCAGCAGTTGATCTTCCAGAAATAATAGTTTCAACTCCATTGCAGCCCCCAATTTTATCGTGGAACTTGTTCATACCTCTCCTTAAGGTCCTGGAATATCTTCCTCGTGGAAGTCCATCGGAAGCATGCCTCATGAAAATATTTGTTGCCACTGTGGAAGCAATTCTCCAGAGAACATTTCCACCCGAATCTTCTAGAGAACAAGCCAGTAGAACAAGATACCTCTCTGGATTAGGGTCTTTCTCCAAAAATCTTGCTGTGGCAGAGCTTCGTACAATGGTCCATTCTCTCTTTTTGGAGTCATGTGCCTCTGTGGAGCTTGCATCGCGCCTCCTTTTTGTTGTCTTAACTGTGTGCGTTAGTCACGAAGCTCAGTCTAATGGGAACAAGAGACCAAGGGGTGAGGAACCACCTGATGATAATACTGAAGATTCAGCTCTAATGTCCGAAATTCAACGTCATATGAGATCCAGAAAATTTAGAAAACAAGGTCCAGTTGCAGCATTTGATTCTTTTGTGCTGGCGGCAGTATGTGCCCTTGCTTTTGAGCTCCAGTTGTTTCCTTTTGTTTCAAGGGGGAGCGATCATTTAAGTTCTAAGGATGGAAAAACTCTAGCCAAGCCTGCAAAAGTAAATGGATCTACTAGTGATTTTCAAACTAGTATTGATTCTGCAATTCATCACACACATAGAATATTAGCTATTTTGGAGGCACTTTTTTCTCTGAAACCATCTTCCATTGGTACCTCTTGGAGTTATAGTTCAAATGAGATAGTAGCTGCAGCAATGGTAGCAGCTCATGTTTCTGAGCTATTTAGGAGGTCAAAGGCTTGTATGCATGCTCTCTCTGTTCTGATGCGCTGCAAGTGGGATAATGAAATTTATAGTAGAGCATCCTCCCTATATAACCTCATAGATATCCACAGTAAAACTGTTGCATCCATAGTTAACAAGGCTGAGCCATTAGAAGCTCATTTGCATGCACCAGCTTGGAAGGACTCTTTTGTGGCATTAAATGGTAAAAGCCAAACTAAAAGCATGAGCATTAGCTGTTTTCATTCAGGCCAGTCTTCTATCCTGCAGTGTAAAGAATCACCTAGTTCAGAAAATAAACGCAAATATGAGAGAGCATCACATTCAGATGAACACAAAGGCAGCATCTTCGGCAAAGGGATTGCAGGTTTCCCTTTAGATGCTTCAGATTTGGCCAATTTCTTAACTACGGATAGGCACATTGGCTTTAATTGCAATGCGCAAGTTCTTTTGAGATCAGTGCTTGCTGAGAAACAAGAGTTGTGTTTCTCTGTTGTTTCACTGCTATGGCGCAAGCTGATTGCAGCACCTGAAATTCAACCTAGTGCTGAAAGCACTTCGGCTCAACAAGGATGGCAACAGGTAAGCAACATTACATGCATATGATATGTTTTTTATTGATATTTTTTTATTCTAAGAACTACAACTGTGATTCTTCTTATAATTTCTGTATCATTGTTGGAACGATTTTGATCCATTATTTAGTTTAATCCACCAGCTTAAATTTTTGGATTAAATAATTTATTGATATGGTTTTAGTGCCAACAAAACCTTAAAAGAAAAATGACTAGAAAATGAAAGAAGAGGAAGTGTTGTGAGGTGTTAATGTAATGTTGTGGCACTATAACCTATGCTACCATAGTGTTCACAATTTTTTCCTCCCGATGACTTGTTTTATTTTCTCATGAAGACCTTTATTTTTTCAATTTTTGAAGATTTATTCTATTTTATATTGAAGGTTTTGTTTCAGTGCCTCATTTAATATCTTCATTTTAGGCTGATGGAGTGATCACGTTGACTTAGAGATTCAATTTAATGTAGATTTTGTAGAACTTAACTATGGAGAGATGATGTTGAGAATCTTTGGGCCTGCAGTTTCACATTTAATTTGATACATTAAAGTTAACAAGAGAATCCTCTCAAGTAAACTTTGAGTTGCAGTTCATCAACACTATTAATATCCATTTTGACCATGTGTTGCCCTGTTTTCTTTAAGTTTTCCTGGTACATTTAAATAGTATTGGCAAATTTCTACTTTGCTTAAATGCAATGAGCTTTATTAATATTTTACAGAAAGTATCTTTTAACAGTTTCTGAAACAACTTTCAAGATCACTGATAATCTTATAAGCCCCTTCATTTAGAAGTTCGTGGAGTTGAAACTGTGGAGAAAGCTTAGGCCACCACAGCTTGTGTTGGAACTGAATTTTCATTATACCAACATACAAGCTTGGCATTGTTTGAACTCAATAACTACTGGTAAAATAGGCTTTGGTACTATTTCAAGGAACTATTTAACTCAAAAGATTAAGCTGTTAGGTAATTCTTAGAAGTAGATCATAAACCAACTGTAATAAATTGACTATATGTGATTAATTAGTTAACAATAATTGTTTATTGGGAAAAGTGATGTCAGAGCAATACATTTTATTACTGAAATTATTTAACTATTCTCTTATATTTTATATTTCAAAGCTCTTTTCGATGAAAGTTTCCTTATCTTATCGGTTGTGACTAGGTTGTTGACGCACTGTGCAATGTTGTTTCAGCATCACCAACCAAAGCATCTACAGCTGTTGTTCTTCAGGTCCAAAGTGTTCGACTAGGCATGATTTACGTTGTTCATTTCCTATTTCTTCGGCCAAATTCCATAATGCAATTTTTTCCATTGGCGGCCAAATATCTGAAAATTCGGAAATCAAGAAAAATATATGGAATAAAATGATTTAGGATAACTTTAGAATGATATCGCCCAACTTTGGATGTGCCGCCTCAAAGATTGAAAGTTTGTAGTATTCTTCTTTTCACTCCATTCTTTATAATTTTTGGTCAGTTTTCATCTGTAATTTACTTTCTTCATATGGTAGTCTCTTTATTGACCTTGAGTACTTGTCAGGCGGAAAGAGAATTGCAACCTTGGATTTCCAAAGATGATGATCAAGGTCAGAAGATGTGGATAGTCAACCAGCGCATTGTCAAACTAATTGTCGAGCTAATGAGAAATCATGACACTCCTGAATCATTTGTAATATTGGCAAGTGCATCAGATTTACTTTTGCGAGCCACAGATGGGATTCTTGTTGATGGTGAAGCTTGCACTTTACCACAGTTGGAGGTAACTTACTGAAAAGAAACTTTTTTATCGTTTATTGAGAAATGATGACTAGAAACTGCAGTGTTCTCTTTGGTCTTTTCTGACCTTACTTTTTGAATGCCATGGACTTTGATATGACCACCTATATCCTAATAGCAACTGAATATCCCTATAGATTGGCTCAAATCTTGAGAACACTGACAATCAAGTATGTGTAGTATCAATTGACTACTGTGTTTTGTTACTGAGTTATCAGCTACTGGAAGCTATGGCAAGGGCAGTTCAACCAGTGCTGGAGTGGGGAGAATCTGGATTTGCCGTTGCCGGTGGCCTTTCAAACTTGTTGAAGGTAAGCATTCATCCCTTGTGCTACCATTTCATTTAGATATGTACCTTGGAAACATGCAAAATGCTCATCGTCACTTGGAATCGTGTATGTTCCGTGTCGACATTAGAAACAAAACATTCACAGTTAGTGACTGGGATTTTGTGCTAATTCTTGCAGTGCCGCCTACCTGCTACTATCCAATGTCTTTGTCATCCAAGTGCACACGTTCGTGCTCTAAGTACATCAGTTCTTCGTGGCATTTTGCATACTGGTTCTGTTACAGCTACTCCAAAACAAGCAGATACAAATGGCATCATTTTTGGTCCCTCTTATCAGCATTTAAACATAGACGTCATTGACTGGAGAGCTGATATAGAGAAGTGCCTAAATTGGGAAGCTCATAGTCGACTTGCAAGAGAAATGCCAATTCAATTTCTTGAGATAGCTGCCAGGGAATTAGGATGTACAATATCCATTTGACATGAAGACTAGCTTTTGTTAACTGTCTAATGTGTATCAGTGGTACCTTTTGTTTCAAAATAGACATCATAATTTGGATTAAATAACCATGGGCTGCACTTACTTTGGTCTTCTAGCTCCAAATCCTTCAGGATTACTTTTAGAGTGAATAGTGAGTCAGCAGGGCATGATATTTTAATATTTTTGGGAAAAATATTATCCAACTCAATCTACATTTGTGTTGCGTGTTTCTAGGCTTTGGTTTAACTTTGATGTACTTTTGATTTTTGCATGCCTTAAAACAAGAGTTTGTTTTTTATTTTTGGTTTTTTCTTCAAGCCATCTGCTATTTCATTTTCATTTCACATTGTTTTAACAAAGTTTTAGGCTTCAAATGCGTCCTTCCTTGCTGCATTGTGTTCCAAACAAAGTATTAATTGCGTTCCCAGCGGCTGTCCATCGTGTTACAATATCTGGTTTGTCCCCTCACTACCGTTTCTTTCATTTTCTTCAACTAAGAATAAAATTAACATATTTTTGTGTATGACAAACATTCCGATCCTCGACTAGAATATTCTAGAAATAGCAGAAAAAGATGAAATAAAATAATTAAAAAAACTCAGAGAAAAAAAGAATCAAAGGGAGGCCAAATTCTCGGTTTATTACTGTTATTAATCTCAATCCTTGATATGTGACAGAAAAAATGAGAGTTGGTAGAAATAGGACAACTTGCCAAGACTGATAGCAGGGTTGAGTACGTGACAAACATCCTGCCGTAGCCCGCCATCATGAATGGCGGGGTGATAAAGCATCAACCCGCCATTGGAAATGGCGGGTTATTGACCAACCCGCCATTGGAAATGGCGGGTTGCTGACAAGGGCTGCTCACCCGCGAGCCAGCAATAATGCTGGCTCCTTGCTCACCCCGCCATTCCTAATGGCGGGGTGAGCAGCCCTTTTTGCAGAGAGCTAGCAATAATGCTGGCTCCCTGCCTATATATACCGAATGGCGGGATGAAACCCGCCATTCAGTATATATCTTTCTGATTTTAGGGCAGAATTCATCTGGTGTCTTAGAGGTATGATTTTCTCAGTTTTTCTTCTTGCTTCTTTCTGTTTTATTGTTCCTTGTAGTATATATATATTATGTTTCATCCCGCCATTCGGTATATATCTTTCTGATTTTAGGGCAGAATTCATTTGGTATCTTAGAGATATAATTTTCTCAGTTTTTCTTCTTGCTTCTTTCTGTTTCATTGTTCCTTGTAGCATATATATATTATGGTTCATCCTCTCTTGTCTTTCACATGTTTTAAATTTATTAATTTATTGTAGATATGTTAATTGTTATATTAGATATTTGTGATGTTAATTTTTAAGATTATTTTGCATATGATGTTTTATATATTTTTGTTAAAATTTTG
>JANQBM010000003.1:22446734-22466410 GCA_025594535.1 Erythroxylum domingense
TGAAAAGAGGAAGAATTTGGTTTTAAAAATCTTGTGATTTACAATTAATGGTTTTATTATTTAAATGTATGTGATGCTATGTGGAGTACGGTAGTGAACGCACGTAGCACTCCTTTATCTTAGGATATGTGTCGGAATGACCTACGGGCGTCCCGGTGCGTACCCTAGGGTATGGGGTGTTACAATTACAAACCTTTCAATACATTCAAACTATTTCAATTATCAGAAACAGCTAAAAAAAACTCAAATATACATTTTGTCAAAACAAAACTTAATCTTCTTTGGCCATTGCGGTTGTCCTTGTCCTTGTCCTTGTCCCAGTCTTTATACTCTTCTATCTGAACCTACACTGGGCAAATCCATCGTGCTAAGGATATAGCTTAGTGAGGAAAACTAAACATGATACATAATGGTAACTGACCCTAATAGTCATATGGTAATGACATATACAAATCAGATAACATATAAAAGTGCATTCCAAACAATAAGTATCTCAGAACAAAATATGCCAAAATAGGATATATTGGCTTCAAGAAAATCTTGCAATTATCAGAACATAATATCATGATATCGGAAAAAAACTTGTCTGTGTCAAAATCGAAGTGTCGACACCTTAAATGTGTCCAGGAGCAACTGCAGACCCTTCTAGACATGCCTATTTACCCATGACTAGGACTTGACAGTTTTTAAAACAATCCATTTCAGATTTCAGAATTTTTATGCAAACCTTACAAGTACAAAGATGTGCAATTTTGCATCAATAGAAATGTTGAGTTATCAAACATTATGTATATGCACCCAATTAACAAGCACTTCAAATACAATCTTGTCTATAAAACTCCTCGGACAATTGATGGTCTGGTATTGTCACAATATTATAGAAGAAATTCCCAATTAACAATCATTTATATCTAATTCATAATACATAAGCTTTAAGAGCTCATTCATTCACGATCACACCAAGCAATTCAACATTATGCTCATCATTAATAAACCCTATATCTTTTATATTATTGACTCCATTTATAAACCATAACTCAAACACCTTTTCCTCAATTAATCTAACATCACCTAGGTTCATTATTAATCTCACTTAAGTTTAATAAAACCACTGTTAAAGTCCTCACCGTATATATATGTCAACAATTACACAACCAAGATTAGTTCATATTTCTTAGGACAAGTTTTTGGTTAGATTTGTATGGTTATTTTGACATATAAAAAGAGGTTTCTGGGCATTACGTTCTTTTAACCAAAAGTTTCTCTATGTATTAAGTTTTTAATGACATCAAAATCATGCATTTTGGTTCAGTATGCTGCAAGTTATACCTAAAATACTGCAGACTATTCTTAAACAATACAGAATCCTAAATTCAAATTTAGGCCAAATTTAATCATCCTTAGGGACAGAAAAAAATTTCATTCCTTTATAAAAGTTGTAGGAATATGTGTGTAGTTTGATCCACAATGAAAATCACTCCATTTGGATATCTACAGATCAAGTTATAGACTAAATACTGATAACTGTTTAGTGAAATCCGTTCAGTGAAACTAGTACAATTCATTCACATCTTACATCTTCAACATCCTTACTCCAACACTCATCCTTTTCACCACAATTCCACCTTAGTCATGCCTCAACTACACATCAATTTCATGTCCAGACCTCAAATCATCAACAAATCCATACATAATGTATCCAATCAAGCATCAAAATAATTCATATGATAACATGCAATCAAGATTAGTATTCCCATACCTTCTTTAACACAATTTCCTACTTCAATGAGCAAGTCATTCTAGCCTTTCAAGAAAATATCACAACTCTAAGATTAAGACGATAGAGATGACAACAACATAGAAAATAGCATAATCTAGCTTCCTTAATGTAGTAACATGTAAAGACGTCAAGTGAAGATGATGATTCCACAAGAAAGCAAAAAGTCCAAGAGGTGTGAGTAAGAGAGAGAGTTTCGGTGGTGAGGGAACAAAAATGGTGAGGAATAGGCCAACCAAAAACTCTAGCAAAAACTCATCTCCTCCAATGCTAGGTTTTAACAAATTGTAACAATATGTGTCTTCTTACATGTTCTACACTTGTCCCATTTAAGAGTTGCCACACATCCACACAACTTGCTGCCATTTGTCACCAAATAATTAGTCCACGTACAAACCATCATTAAACTATATTGATTTAGGCCAAATTTGACAAAGTTTTCTTCATAAAATTGTAGCTTATTCTCTTATCTTTCTAATGGTGTAAAGTTTGTAATTTTTGGACATCAGAATCAAAAGATATGACCTTAAAAGTTTGAGTGTCACACAGGGGTGCATGTGCACGATTTAAACTTGCTAAAATCAATATAAACATGGTGTTTTTTTTAAGTACTTACAAGCCTTCTTTTCACTTAATCTTTAACCAAACCTTGTGTAATATATCCATAAAATGTATTCTGAGACCCGGGCCTAACATTAATACCTTAAGTCTCTAATGAAGACAATAAATTCCCATTCTCTAAGTATGATTTATTAAACTATAATTTAAGGCATATGCAATACATGTTCAATGAAAAATTCCAACTAACGTACAATTTGGGGCCTTACAGAAGCACTATTGGTGCTTTTTAATATCTTTGTCTCACTCACCCTAAAATTTACTTCTTTGTAAATAAAAATATCTCAATTTTTGCATTACCTTACCAAAATTCACTAGATCATGGTTAAGTGGATTCAACGATATCTTCAACCCCTCCATCTCATGGTATTAGTTTAACTAACATTGTTTTTTTTTTATAATATAGGCTTACTATGACACTAACTAGGCTAGTTGTTTTAATGCTCATCGCTTTACATCTGACTATCTCATTTCTTAAAGTGCTAATAAATAAATCACTATTTTTAATCTAGTATTAAAGCAAAATACAAGAGTACTTTCCTCGTTGCTGCTGAGATATAGTGGCTTAAACCTCTTTTAGGTGAAATACATTTATCTAATCCACACTATGATGTAATAATATTGCTAATTTCTTATGCTTATATGAATTATATTGAGATTGACATTCATATTTTTTTAGACTTGGTCAACCTTAAAGCTCTTTTTGTTTAGCACATTTCTTCTTCCAATCAATTTTTTGATACCATAACTAAGACTTTAGCTTTATCTACATTTTACTAACTTTGAGGCAAGCTCAATGTTACTCATGAGTTTGAGGGGGTATGATAATATATGTTAATTATAGTACTAACCGCATTCTCATATATTTTAATAAGAGGAATCCTAATAACCCATATATAGGATTCTTATCTTGTAAAGGTAGTTTGATTTTATTATGTATATAGTTTTATCTTATCATGTGTACTTGTATTCATGTATCAATATGTTGTAAGCTTCTCATATCAATGGATAAGAGAAAAAGATTTACATATATATATATATATTTTTATCACTTTAAATTGACCGCTACATAGAGAAATCATTTACCAAATTTAATATCAAGAAAGATAATATAGTATATTTTAGGCTAGAAAGACATAAAGGAATTTGATCTTTTTCAAATGTGATTAATTAAAGTTTAACTATATCTAAAACTGGTATATATAGTTGAGTTGGTATTCCATTTGACCTTAAATAAAATTATTTAAAGAAAATTACAAAATCATTTAATTATTAAAATATACGAATATCATAAATTATTTAAGAATGTATATAAATAATATTTTAACTCAAATTTTGAGGCATTATGTGAAATAATATTTGATATTTTGTTAATATACATTACAATTTATTAGTAAATATCATTTAATTTTTCAATTTAGTTGAAATGTTTATAAAATTAATCAAGGATATGCAAAAAATAAGAAATCTTTTCGGTACAAGATAACAAGTAAGGTGAGAATTGTTAGCCCTTTAATATTTGTAAGATCATTTTACTATCCACTGGTGTGATAAAGGATAACACAACTTAGGCATGGGAAAGACATGCCGTATGAACTAAGATAACTTAACTAGGTAGGATCAATTATAGTTCAAACTATGGTTAGTTAAGACATTCTGTTGGTATATTGATCAACTTAGCTATGGTGAGTTGAATTCACCATAGACATTTTTGGATGGACTACCAAACAAATTATGTTTAAATAAAGAAATATAGATAAACAAATTAGACTATGTGAGTGCATTAGTTAGACTGTATGCAAATTGGCTTGAAAGTTGACTAACTATCACCTTTGGATAGACATCTTAGGAGATGTGACAAAGTTAGTAGCTTGAAGCATGAAAGAAGTAGAAGGACATGAAAAAGTGTTGAGACTTAGCTTCATTTTTAACATGCTTCTTTTACTTTAATAGTGGAACTAGTGGTCTAGTGTACACCACCCATTACAATAATGCCTAAGTGGTTGGGGATAACCACCACCAACTAAATTTGTGGATTTGGTTGACTTATGTGCACTTTCTTATATTCTTTCTTATTAAGTCTCTAAATGCCTATAAATTGCTCATTGGAGCAAAGGTTTCAATATAGAGAGAGTTGGAGTATTATACCTTTATAACTATCATGAGACTTAATAAATTTTGGAATTGTTGTTATAATCTTTGTATATTCTCTCTTTTTCTATTATCCATTTTTATATTAAGCATAATTGTTTCTATAAACTTTTGTATGAAATACTGTAAATATGAGAGATTTAAAAAGGTAGAGTTGAATTGTGCAAGTTCAATTTTCATATGGATACTTTGATGCATTTTGGTGTGAATTTACAGTTCTTACTAAAGTCTTTGAAACAATTGATTTCAAGGCCACTATTGGTGATTAAATAGAGAGATACATCAACCTTAATGTGTATGTTACTCCAGTAGAATTGCTCATTAAACTTTGAAGAACTTACTTTTTACTTACCTCAGTTTGAAGTTATAAAGAGGTAAATCCAAATCTTAAAAGATTAAGTGGCTAACTTGGTTAAGACACAAGAGATATTAGCTTTGAGATAACAATCCTTAAGCATGCTATTTCTATTGATATATTAGGCAGGATAAAACATTTTACTTGAGGAACATAAACTAAAAGATTTTTTAGGATTTTCAAAATGCTAAGGATTTTTTTAATAACAAAAAATTTGGTGAATATCATTCTCCTATAAACATATAAGAGAAAATTAAAAAGGATTCGAATGATCAATTCATTTTAAAAAACACTTTCTAGCTTGTTAAAGATAGCTTCAATCAGATAAAGTAAGATGGATAAGTAAAGAGGATTATATTAAGAATTTTAGTTCATTAAATTTTGATATTGACAAAAATTTAGATTAGAAAAAACTTTTTAACTTCATGTCCATATACGGCTACAAATATGTTGGTAAATTTTAAGGTATTGAAGGAGACCAAAGCCTCCTCCTCCTTATTTTAATAGTCAAAAGCAAAAAATTAATAAGAGAAGTGCAAAAGGGAAAAATGAAGAAAGACTATAGTGGCGAAAAGAAGAATGATTACAAAGAAAAGTTTAAGCCACATGAATAATCAAAACAAGATGAGAAAGCTTCAAAGAAAAACTGTTGGGTTAGCCATGGTTGTATACATCACATGCATGCGTATGCAGTGGAAGTGTCAGAATCAAGATTTCGACACCTTAACAACCCAAAATTCACAAGATCATACACACATGCAAGGATATGTATCTAAGAACATGAAATATAAACTTTTTAACCTTTTGTATCTCCTCCTTTCTTGATTCTTCTCCTTGTTTAGGTTGTTGTAAACACCAAACCCTTCCTTGATCACCTAAGAACACGCAAAAAAAGAAGATGAAACAATGTGTAAGGGTGTTAGAACACCAAACTTGATGAATTCAAGTAGATGTTCAAATGGGAGATAGATCAAGGTTATCTTGCATACATGTTGATTTATACAACAATTTCATAAATTACATAAAGATAACTCAAGAACTCTTCTCACTGTCTCTAGAACACTTCTAGAACCTTTCTCTATCACTTGAGTGTGTAAGAAGTGGAAGAAGCACGTGTACATAAGTGAAGAATTCACTATAAACGATCGTGGCCTGCTTAAAATGACCATACGCACTATATTTTTCAACTAATCATTTATGCGTGTGAGGTTCTCGGTTATTTTATGAACTTAAATTAACTCTTAATTCAATCAAATCATGAAGGGTTTCATGATGCCAAATTGCCAAAATATAAGTGGATTAACATACAAACTCTTTGATAGTTAATTATCTAACTTATGAACCTTCTTATAGACAATTACCGTGCAATTCATCCTTTCACTATACTATACCCCACTTGGTTTGGTGTATGGGCTATGTGTCAACTCCCACTAGACTGAGTACGTCACATCTAGTCCAAGTGTGTTAGTTCTTGTCCTGGGATCTCATTACTCTTATGTGTCATTGAAGACTCTTTTTATGACACATAACTGCTCTAACCAGAAACTCTCGAGTAATGACCCCGAAAAGAGGTCGTGGGTATCATCTCCTTCTATCAGAAGTGGTGAATCCTTTATTGGCTACCCAATTACCTTTGAATATAAATAGTTGTACCTAATCACCACCCTAAGAGCAACCTCGTCTTGAGGTAATAAGGAATGATGTCAAAGCACAGGATTCGTATCCAAGATGTTCTTCAGTACCTCAAGTCTAAAAATATTTGCACCATTGCTATGATGAGATTAATCATTGACATTCAATAGATCATCCATATGATAATCTCATAGACGGTCATCTGATGTAATTACTACTCTTAGTAAACATCCAAAAATTAACTCTAAACATCTCATGCTTACAGTTTGTGAGATCCACTGCTTAATCAAATCAAGGAGTATAACATGTGCTAGTCTGTCTAGATTAATAATGTCCTGTCTTATTAATCCTATGAAGAGGGATTATTTAGATACTAACATAATTGCACATGATAGGAATCTCTTTATTATGATCTCATCATGATTTCCTTCATGCTATGTTTTGTATCTGGGACTACATTAATTCGATTTAAGATCAATATCAATTCATATATATAAACAAATATCAAATCAATGAAAAATGCCTTTTTATTAATCAAAATAAAGTTTGTACAAAAGTGCTAAAGGTGATTGCCTTTAGAGCACTACTAATATAAACAACGTTGTTTTTTATATAGCAACCTCTAATTTTTTTGAGATTATATAATTAAGGAGAAATTGAATTCATTGATAGGAAAAGATGAAGGTAAAAAATAAGCCTTCAAAAGCTAGATTTAATTTAATTGTGGTGCTTAATATGACGAGTGCTAAAGTTAGCACCTTTAAATAATTAATATTTATGGGAATACAAGTCATTGGAATGGAACTAATAGTTGTGCTAGAAACTAGCGACATTCATTCCTTTATGGTAGAGCAAATGATTTAAAAGTTAGGGTTAAAATTTAGCCAAACCTTGATTAGAATAAAATGCTTCCATAATGAAAGCATAATTAGTGATACGATTATAGATGTTATTTTTGACTTTTGACTTTGCTCAGGTAGAAATGGAGATCTTGACCTAATGCACTACTCTAGAGTGACTTTCGATAGCTCCAAAATATCCTGCCTTGCTTGCCTCCAAATCCCTTTTAGTATTCAAGAAAAAATTGTTCGATTAAAAAAGAGATCAAGGCAAGAAAAGATGTTTATTTCTCTTTTCAAATCAAGGTCTTCTTTGAAAGAAACAGAGTTAGAAGAGTAGCTCGAACAGGAGTTTATTAAAAGCTGAAAAATAGAGGACTGGCCCCTTTACAAAACAAAAAGTCTGGGAAACTAGAAACAAAATATCTAGGTCACAAGGCAAGGGAGGACAAAAACACACTTCCACTCACCAAGGAGAAGGGGCGTAGTGTTTATATCGTTTCTTCTGAAGTGATATAGAAAGATGGTTGGACTGGGGGACGTTGGCCCACGGGCATACGTTTGTAGATGCGACCATGAATTGTACTAGATTGAAAGATTAAGCTGTCGATGGTTGCCAAAACGTTGACGCAAATGAAAGATGGTCAAGCCCCAGTTCCCAGGATTTTAGAGTATTCCCTATTTTACTCAGATCAAAACGAAACTAGTTGATTCTCTTTTGCCTATCATTCGGCTGGCTTTAAGCAACCTTCGCATTTGCTGCTGAGATCCTAAGTCTCCAAATGGGCTCTCTTGGCTACCCGCAATCTTGATTTTTTAGAGAATCCCACTCCTGCATTGTGGGACTTGTAGCTCAGTAGTCCACCGGGTGGCTTTCTCTTTCTAGTTTCGAGTGTCTTCTTGGATAGCTATAGCGACCTATAGGTGTAAGATATATCTTATATGGGGTGAGGGGAGGCAGCGGTCCCCTGGACATAGTCCTTTTAGGCAGTGTTCGTTTAGTCCATGGTCTATTTAATGGTCGGTGTAAGGCCACAAATTGAAATACATTGATTCTTGGCTGCTTGCTTGTGACATATGAGCTTAGAAAAATGGACTCATTTCATTCGTGGTATAAACTTCGGTTTCGCCATTTCGTTCTATGGGATTCTCTCTAGTTATTTTGTTTGTGCATTGCTTCTTAAATTGTTAGAAATGGAAGATATTTGAATGATATTTTGTGATGATTGAATGAAAAATATGCGCTGAATTATGAGGTAATGTGTTTAGTTATATGTGAAAGTCTTAAATTTTGAATGTGATCTGCTAAGTCTAGCATGTGGTTTATAAATATGTGATATATACATATATACTTGATTGTGTGTGGCTTGTTATTACTGGCTATAAACGTATTAGCTACTGAGCTTCCTAGCTCACCCCACTATCTTTCTACTCCTTAGGTGAAGAAAAAGCAGATCAACATTAACTTTGCAAAATTCGATAGACTTCAAGGATTTTTATCAATTGTAACTTAACTAGGTAGATCAGAAATTTTTGGCACTTAGAATCATTTCAAGCATGAGCATCCATGAAAGTGTTTTGCATTTTGCTACTGATGTGGTCTTTGGGATTTGTAATATGAAGTTGTGTTAAGACTATGTTTATTGAAAGTTGACAAAAAAAGTTGCAGAGATTCTCATATGTATGTGTAAAATGTTATGTTCTGTCAAATGTTAATATGGTTGGAAGTGAAATTTTTGTTGCATGATGGCTTTTGGGATGGATTTTCTTTAAGTAAAATTGTTTAGATTGGAAGTTGTATGTATGGAATTGAAAGTTGGATTCGGGTCTTATGGTTGTGGTTACTGGTTTTACATATATATAGATGTTGATAACAGATGAAAGAAAACAGAGATTAAGGGTCAAAATGTAGTCTGGAACTTCAAGGCATAAACTGCACTGATCTAGGAAAAATTAGACAAAAGTGTCTTCATGAAAGTTGTAGATCTTTTTCTTAGCTTTCTAACTAGTAAGTGTTAAAATTTGGAATATATCATGATGGCAATACCTTTTAATGATTTTGATTTAATTTGTGTAATAAATTCCTTAAGCCAATGAAAGGGTTTTTGTATCCATATCTCAGAGGTATAATGATTATGCATGGACAAAATTCTTACTATATCAATTGTTATTGATTCAATGGAGGAATGATGGATAAGACAACAAAGGTAATGCATGTTTTAACTATGAGCATTGAGAAAGGCCTCAAAAAGTTTTGGAAACGTTCCATGTATCCATGTGGGAGATAGTTTAAAATTATATGATGGAAGTTTCAGATGCATTTGCAAAAGTTTTGACGGAGTTCAATAAAGTGATGCCAAAAGAGTTCCTAAAAATTCTTCTCCCTCATAGAGAAAATGATCATAATATTGAACTCATACCAGATATTATTCCTTTTACTCGTGCCTTTTATCAAATGTCCTTATTAGAGTTAGTGGAATTAAAAAGGAATATTGGTGAACTATTAGAGGCAAGATTCATCTAACTATTAAAAGATTCTTGTGGTTCCCTTACGCTTTTTCAAAAGAAGCAAAATTAAGTGTTATAGATGTGTATGAAATATGAAGCGTTAAATAAGGTAAAAAACATGTTCCTTTAGTTCAAGAGTTAATAAACTTATTATCAAGGAAGGTGATGTTTTGAAATTAGAGAAATGGGTATTGAAAAGTGTGGATTGTCGAGGGTGATGAACAAAAAACAACTTATGTAACTTGGTATAGATCTTGTGAAACTTTTAGTCACGTCATTTAGTTTTTCATATGGCTGTACTAATTTTTACAAAATGATGAATGATATATAGTATGAATTTTCAGAAAACTTCATCTTGACATATCTAGATGATATTATAGTTTATAGTACTAATATGGTATAGCATGTGCAATATTTGAGGAAAGTGTTTTAAAGGTTGTGTCAATATATACTCTTTATTAAAGATGGATAAATATGAGTTTCCTAGCCTGAAATTAAGTTTATGAGACACTTGGTAAGTAAGGACCAAGTGAGAATGGATCCGAAACAAGGTATAAGCTATTATTGATTGGAAAGTTCCTAAAGTAATGTGAGAATTACATTGTTTTTTGAAGACATCAGTTCCTCTGATCAATCATTGAAGAACATGTAAGGTGAGGTTGGTAAAAAATATGTCAAAAAGCTTTCAAGAAATTAAATGTGGCGACTTCAGTTGAACCTTTTCTAAAGTTTCTATATTTGATTCATTTTAAGGTATATACAGATGCTTTAGAAAAAGACACTACTAGAGTCTTAGTACAAGAAAGACATCTTATTACTTTTGAAGGTTGTAAACTTAATGGTTTCAAATAGCAATATTCATCACATAAGAAGGTGATGTTGGTAGTGGTGCATTCCATCTTTTGAGTTAATTTAAATTTGTAGGAGCAAGTTAAAACAACATTACCTTTTGACAATACCTATTGTAGGATAGTTAAATATGTTAAAGATAGTGTTGTTTAAAGATTTTAGCTTAATGATGGCAAGTTATTGATGAAAAAAAAGTATCTAGTCATATATGTAAAACTTTGGTGCTTTGCAAAAATAGTTATTGAAGGAGACACATGAATCATAATGATTTGGTCACATAGGAGTTCAATAAATGTTGGCTCTCCTTTCTCATTCCTACCATTGACTGAAGATGAAAAAAAACGTTAAGATATATGTCAAAACATTCCTTATTTGTCAATTAAATAAATTTGAAAGAAAGATGGAAGCAAGATTGCCTCAAACTTTATCCATTATGAAAAACTATAGATGTCGATCTAAATATATGTTATTTATAGATTTTTGAAGGCTGCCAATATGGATTAAATCATGGTGATTGATCAATTTTTTGGATATGCAATCTTATACCATCTTCATATCCCCTAGATGTTGCGTTGAAATTATTTTACAAAATTATGGTAAAGCATTTTAGAGTTTTAATAGATAAAGTAAGTTATTAAGATGCTTAATTCACTAGATGATTTTAACATCTCTTTTTAGCATAATGAGTTGTCATCCTAAGTTTTTTATTATAAATCAAACATAAATAGAAGACCAAATTAAGAGGATCATTAGTTTATTATAAGAAACTTTCAACTTTATGTAAGTGTAAGTCTACAAAATTGGCTTAATTTACTTGATAATGCCAATTCTTATATAACTTGAACATATCTTAGGTTATAAAGAAGAGTCTATTTGAACTTATGTTAGGTAATAACCTCTTAATTCTCTCAAATATGCTCAACAAAATTTCGGTGGAAACGCCTAGTTACATATTGGTTTACAAAGAAAAAACATAAATGACTAGATGACGCAAGGGATAGTCTTCTAAAGGCTTCTAAGAAAATGAAGAAACATTTGGATCAATAAAGGAGGCCATTTGAGCTCAATATTAAGGGATAAGGTACCATTGAAATTTACTCCTTAGTTATGAAAGAAAATTAGTAGTAAACAAGTACATAGGGAGTTGGTGTCAAAGTATGATGGGCTATTCAAAGAACTTAATAAAGTTGAGAATATGGTGTACCGACTAAATTGACCAAATGATTAAAGATACACCTTCCTTTTCATATTAGTTTCCTTAATCTTTATCATAAGGATGCAATAAATCCAACAAAGCCAAGTTAAGAGAGCTCCACTAGTTGTAAAGAAACAGTTTGACGGCGCAAATTGAGAAGATTTTAGACCATTAAACAATAAAACAATATAAGAAAAATAAAAGAAAAAACTTCTTGTTTCAGTAGAAGAACAAGCCTATTTCAAAAGCTAATTGAGAGAAAAATTCAATCTTATGGAAATTCAAAGATCAAATAAATGACTACTTTCAATTTGTTTTAATGAGGATGTCAAATTCTTCTGGTAAGAGTGATTATTTTGTTAGACCCTCAACGCTTGCAAAACTATTTTGTTATATATTGGTGAGCTTTGATCCAAGACTAATACAACTTATACATAAGAAGACTATGCGAAATGAATTAGTGTAACTTAATTAGAATTGCTTAAATTTCAATTGGCAATAATAGACTATTAGGTGTGTTGATTGCTTTGGCTATAGTGAGCTAACTGATCAAAGGCATTTTTAGATAAAAAAAAAGAACCAAATAATTCTATAATAAAATATTATAACAAATTAGTGACTAAAGTATTAAGGAAGTGGGAGAAGATGACAAAAAAATGACAAAGTGAAGTGATATGTCTTAACTTTAGTTTTCATGTTCTTCTTTTATTTAATTAGTGGACTCAATGGATTAATGTGTAAAAAAACCTAATAAGGTAGTGTTTAAGTGGTTGAAGGTGTTAAGCATCAAGATAGTGGATTTTGTGGCACTGTGTCCACTTTCTTATGTTTGATAACTACTTCGTATTTATTTCAAAGTTTTAAAATTAATTGAAGTTGCTATACTATAAATATACGACTCATATAAAATAGAATAGCAAGGTATCATTCCCTCGAGGATTGGTTAGTCACCTTATAATTCAAATTGAATTTTGTTTAAGTAAACCAAATAATGAGAGATTGAAATTACAAAAATTCACAATTTAAAGGCTTGCAAACACACTTCAAAATGTCACAAAAATAAGAACACAATTTGTTTTAGAGAATCAAATTATAAAGGTTAGGGTCATTCTCTCCATACCATGTAATCCCTCACTTTGTTAATGTAATCAGAATTAGTCCTAGGCATTTTAATATATTAGCCCTTTCTCTCTCAATATCGAACTAATTAAGCCTAAAATAATGATTAAAGTTTAGTATGTGATCTCTCAACCTACACACTTTACTTAAACGTTAGATGGATGTGAAGTGTTATCAAGGCTGCTCACTCTTATGGTACATCCAAACTGATTTCCTAACTCCATTTCTCAATGTAAGCAAGGCTTATAAACACACATCATAAGCATTAAAGCAAACCATACATTGAACCAAAGTGAGTTCTTATATAGTTATAGTAAGAATTAGGGATGGTAATGGGTCAGTCAATGGGCTTGCATGGTCAATTTTTTAAATAATTTTAAAAAATAAAAGTATAAAATGATGTCTTTTTTTAAATGGGCCAGAGCCCAATTACCGCCTCTAATTAAGAATAACCTTAAAATCAACTTAGAAATCCATTACAATCATTAAAAACATCCTCACAAAAAGTCCATACATCTTCCTCATACAATAACTAAACAAAAACAAATGACATAAGAGAGAATAAAAGGCTTATGAGTCGAAGAACTAAGTTGGAACTTGGTATGATAGCTTTGAGATCTCTTTAAATCACTTGATTCTCCTTAAAAATCCATCCAAAAATGCGCCCATCTTCCTCCTTTTTGTATGCTGGAAGACCCTTTACCTTTCTAGGGCTTAAAATGGGGTTTTCATACCCCTTTTTAATGTTTAAACCAACCTAGTATCGATGTAGTGCAAGCTGGAATTGCCAACTAGAATCTAGAAAATTCTAGCTTTCTCCTTTGATATCTACAACAATTCCATATGCAAGTAAGTTAATAATAAACACAAATAAGGTCCAAATCCTGCCCAAACATTGACATACAACCATGTAAGATGTGTGTACATCAAAACACATGAAAAGCATGCAAAACCTAAGCTTAAAAAACTTCATTTATAACCTTACATGCAATTTATCATATATAATCACGTACACTTACAAGCTATATAAAAATAACACAAGACCTAGGCTAAACATCCTAGTATGTATACTAAACATACATTATCACATAAAATGAATTAGAAAATTATATAAAAAATATCACTTATCAACTTTCCCACTCTTACACGTTTGCTTGTCCTCCTCAAGTAAAATCAAACACAAAATAATACAATGCACACAAATTCACACAAACCTGCTTACATGCAACATATAAATTAACGGTTCGATGACCTCAACCTTATGGAATTAACTTGTCTTAAACAATAATTATTCAACAAGTTCCAATATATCAACCCATTCCATCACGTTTAAGCACTTTATTATAAACATATATATCAATAAAGGTAGAAACAACTTAGTCTTACACCTACGAAACTTACAAATATGTGTTAACTCAATTAAAAAGGTTAATTATCACTAATTCTCCTTCCATGAAAATTATTGGTATTTTTACAAGATCAATATGTTTTTATTCACACATGTCTCTTTTTCAAGTTTTTTAACGCTAACCTAGTCTTTTAACGCAAAGGCAAATAATTTCTGGTGAATATTTCCTGGTTACTCAACTAGGTTACGTTATTTATTCAACTTTGTTAGAGAGTTATTTTAGTCTTTTGATGTGAAAACAAACATTTGTGAAGAATTGCCCCGGTTGCTTAGCTATATCACTAGTCACAATTAGTTACTAGTTCTATTCTTAACCCTACGGGTCAGTGAAATAGTTATTTATTCAAAACACACACAATTTTTTTTCACAATTTTAACCTACTTCATTTCTTTATAGACAATTATTTACATTAAAGTTAATTAGGATTATTTACCTATTTAAATGACTTCTAGTGATAAACACATGAAAGTGAGTGACAGAAAATGTAAAACTAAATGCCATATCCTAATTAACATACAAATTTATATTAAAGAAACTTAACACATAACTTCCTAAACTAATATATTTTCACAAGTTAAACAATTTTGTTCAAAAGTAAGCTAATTCTTATTAAAATTTTGACCATTACCCATTTACACAATCAAGCATATGCAAACCTAATGATAAAAAGAAAAAAATAGAAAAAATGCAAAAAATGCACATGACATAAATATGGGGAATCATATATACAAGCAACATGCAATGTAAATGCAATTGCATACCACTTCCCCACACATGAATGACACATTGTCCTCATTGTGTGAAAGTTATATGCAATGGGAAAACTAAACATATAACAAAAATAGCAAATACAAATAAAATAAATAAAAAGTAGAGGAAAGAGAATGCTTATGGAGATTATTGCAGCAAAAGTGTCAGTGATGTCATATGTACTTTTTGAAGTTTGAAAATTTTGAACAGTTTTTTAGTCTAATAATGTTGTTGGCGCTCCATCTTTACCAATCGTGCCTTAATCTTTCTTTTA
Organism: Erythroxylum domingense; assembly: GCA_025594535.1. NCBI lineage: Eukaryota > Viridiplantae > Streptophyta > Magnoliopsida > Malpighiales > Erythroxylaceae > Erythroxylum > Erythroxylum domingense. The sequence goes on from JANQBM010000003.1 coordinate 22,462,211, forward strand.
AACTAGTGCTAGGTTTAAAGTCAATAGCGGATTTATTCATTATGCTTGGATTACTTGAGGGGGGAGAGAGAAAGCACTTCCCAATCTTGGGGCAAATCCCCTCTAAAGTGAGGCTTACACTTGTGGCCATTTACCTTGAATGTCTCACCTTTATCATTGATTAACTCCACTGCACCGTGTGAAAAAACTTTAGAGACTTGAAATGGGCCACTCCATCTTGATTTCATCTTACCAGGAAATAATCGAAGATAAGATTTGAGCAATAAGATCATATGTCCAACCTTGAAATCCTTTTTCAAATGAGCATCATGCCATTTCTTGGCTCATTCTTTATATAGTTTGGCATTCTTATAGGTGTTCAATCTCAGCTCCTCCAATTCATTCAAATGTAGCAATCTTCTCTCACCGACTGCTTTTAAGTTAAAGTTCAACACTTTGATTGCCTAGTACGTATTATGCTCTAACTCCACTAGTAAATGACAGGCCTTACCATAAACTAATCGGTAGGGTATGGTGCTAATGGTTGTCTTGAAAGCTATCCGGTAGGCCCAAACTACATCATCTAGTTTAGTTGCCCAATCTTTTCTCAAACTGTTGGCAGTCTTCTTTAAAATGTTTTTAGTTTTTTATGCACCACTTTTATTGGCCCACTTATTTGGGGGTGGTAAGTTGTTGCAAATCGGTGATCCACCCCATATCTTTTCAATAAAGCTTCAAATGGTTTGTTCTAAAAATGTGTACCTCTGTCACTGATTATGACCCTTGACACTCCAAACCCGTTAAATATTTGCTTGATAAATCTTTGAACTACTTGGCCATCATTTTTTGGAGTTTCCATAACCTCGACCCATTTTAATACATAGCCAACACCCGCTAGGATATAAATATTTTCGAATAAGGATGGAAATGAACCTATAAAGTCTAGCCCCTAAACATCAAAGATTTCGACTTCCAAGATTGTAGACAGTGGAATCTCATCTCTTTTTGAAATGTTCTCGACTCTCTAAAATCTTTCATAACTTTTCACAAAGTCTTGTGCATATTTGAAGAATGTTGGCCAAAAGAATCCACACTTTAACACTTTTGTGGCTATCTTGTTGGTCCTGTAATGTTCTGCATTCAAATAACTATGATAATGAGTTAAAACATCACAAAATTCATTATTTAGCATATATTGCCTAATTAATCCATCAATAAAAGTTTTGTATAAAATTGGTTCCTCCCATATATATTGTGCGCAGTCATGTAAAAATATCTTTCTATGTTAGGAAGGAAAATCAGGTGGAAGGATACCACCTATGATGTAGTTCGCGATGTTTACGAACTATAAAATACTCAATTCATTTACTAAGAATAATGTCTCATCAGAGAATTTGATACGGAAACCCCAAGAAAAACAAGGTTCTTGAAACCTCGTAATCTTATTGAATCAAAACCCTAATCTTTCTATTCTAAGAACATACTAGATCAAATTCCAAATCATAAGTTTGAGACCCAATCCTAAAAAAATCAGAAATCAATTTATGTTGCAAGTACTTACTTATTGATGCAATTCAATTTCTTGAAGTAACCATGAGGACATTCACGCCTCACATGAAGAACTCAATTCCAAAATTTTATTAATCATCCAATCTAGGGTTACAAGGATATAATAAGGTATAAATACCTTGACCAAGTCCTAACCCTAATAGGAATGGGTTTGCAAGCCCATTTAATGAAAACTAGGCTAATCCTAACAAATCTAGGAGCATCTAGCCCATTGAACATAATCGGATCCAAGTCCTTTTAGGAATGGGTTAACACATTAAAATAAATAAGTCTCAAAATAACCCAGACAAATAAAGCACATGCTACTAACTAAAAGAACAACCCATAAATAAGTCCTTGGGCCTAAAATAAGAGATAATAAATAATAAGCCCAAATTATCAAAAATAGGCATAAATGGCTAAGTGTTAGCCTCTTCCAACGCCTCCTCTAATAAAGTCACAAGCTTGGGCGTGCCTAGGTGTTCCTCTATGGATGTTTCGGCCTCTTTATGTACTTGACTTGTGATTTGGGCTTGAACAAAAGCTTTGTAGCACCCCCTTACCATTAAGTACGTACCGGGACGCCCGCAGGTCATTCCGGTACATATCCTATGATAAGGGTGAGCTAAGTACGATCACTACATTCATTCCACATGGCATCATATGTATTAATAGAAAACTACAATATTTTGTTTTTTTGAATCAACTTCTTCCTCATTTCATTTGTCAAAATCAAAAGTTTACACATCTCCTTTACTGTCTGTACATAAATCCAATACCCTAGTACAAAAATGTTATAGGAAAGAGGAAAAACATTAATGTGAGCCATGACTTCTCTCTCCAAAATAATCTACATGGCTGAAAAAGTCCCTCTGAAGATAGGAGTCTACTCTCGGTCCTGAAAAGACAACGTTGCAATTTTGATGAGTTTTGCGAACTCAATGAGGTAACCATCATCGATGGTTCACTCAATTCATACAACACATTAAACATAGAACAATTTTCCATCGATCAAATGTCACACATTTTTCACATAAACAACACTTTTGTTTTCACATAAGCATAAAGCATTATGCCTTTCACTCAATCAAGCATATTTAATCAAATGTATATGAAATACTTAAGTGACACTTTTCCAATTATTACGGTGTTGTGACTGAGCGCCTGAATTGTCCCTTATAGGGCTCATTAAGCATTAAGCCTGAGACTCTAAATCACTGTTGAGCTCGAGACTCGAAATCACTTGTTGAGCTTTAAGCTCTAATCGGTGGCTGCTTCGGTCACAATTGTCATTATCTGAACATGCATTCATGAATGAAATGCATATGCCACAATCAATTTGCATACGACATGAGTAATCACATGTGCCACAAAAGATCACATATGTCATAAAGAATCACATCATAGGAATGTAGGTCTCCAATTCACATACAAGTAGCACTTCAATAACACAACTCTCCAGTACACAGTCATCAGATCTTCTGTCCGGAATCCACAATTAAAGCCCAACCAACCATTATTCAATACATATTCATAAGCATAAGAAAACAATAATTGAGAGAAACCGTCTAGGTTACTCACCAACAGCTTCCAAAGCTAATGCCTGGAAGTCTCGGCAACGTCAGTAGGTTGACGTTCCAAATGCTCCTCTATAACAATTCAAATACACACACACATATTACAAATTGTACAATCAGAAATGTATAATAATGCACATGCAAGAATTTAAATGTGCACAATGCATGTTCATGAAAATCTCGATATCAATCTCTAAATTTCACCTGAAATGATCCCCTAAGTTTTAGGAATCCATAGACACCAAAAACATCCAATTTTGTTCAGTATCCTATGAATTATGCTAAAAAAACTACAGACTATGTATAATTGAACTTTTGACTAGTTCAGGATCACACCCTCAATTTATACAACTCATAACTTTCAACTCAGATATCTAAAAATTACAAACTTAGTACCAATTGAAAGGTAAGAGAATGAAATACAACTTTTGTGAAGAAACCTTTGTTTGATTCAGCCTATATCCATTAATTTTTTATGAAAATAGCAAAATAAAAATTCTGTCTCGGGTAGTACTATAACCTCAATTCAGACTCAACTTCGCACCAAAATTTGAAATTCTTAGAGACAGAATTAACTTTATACTTCTTCAATAAAGTTGTATAATTATGTCTCTAGTTTAATTTCAATCAAGAATCACCTCATTTGGATATCTACAACTCAAGATATCTCAAAACACCAATATATGTTTGGAAAGCATCTCCCGTATATCACCTTCGGAGTCGCGATCGCAACATCCGTAGTAGCGTATCGCGATCGTGACGCATCACGATCGCGACAATTTCTCCAGAGTCGCCATTGTGATGCGTCACGATTGCCACAATTCGCCAATGTCGCGATCGCGACCGGCATCCAGCCGAAACGCTTCCTTCCCCCTTTTTTTTTTCCACAAGTCTTCCTCTCTTTTTCTAAAATGTATAACTTTTCACTCAGAACTCCAAATTTTACAAAATTGGTATCAATAGAAATATAACAGAAAGGTATACAATTTATATGAAGGGCTAAAAAAAAAATTTCACCACTATAGGGGTCAAAATTCACTTCAAAGTATCTGTCCTGTAAATCTCATCCTAAACAGTAACACAACTTCTAAAAATC
>JANQBM010000003.1:22483097-22540094 GCA_025594535.1 Erythroxylum domingense
AGGTCTAAACCTACAAGTTCTTAATTTTGGTTTTCCACTACCGATTTTCACCTTTCGGTTCTTCAACCGATAATTTCGACACAAATTATGTGAGGCCTAATACATAACAAGCGCAATTGTACTCAAAACAAGAATCAATAGTCACGAATCAATTTTATTGAATAAATTCAGAATCAAATTATGTAGAAATTCGAAAACTACATCCCATCTTTGAAACCTAACAAGAAATCTACTCAATCATATTCATGTTCAACAAAATAAATATCAAATTAAAGAAAATAAACATTAAAGGAGTAAAGAACGAAGAAGTGTCAAAAACCCAGGTCTGGGTCTCGTGCGTACGTCCAGGTCTGGTCTCTATTGCCACGTCTCCCCTCGAACGTCCAGTGCTGTCCAGCGTACGCAGAGCGTCCCTGCCTCCAGTGTTCAGGCTCCCAGCGTCAAGCTTTCGCTCTTCGTGCGTGAGATGGCGTCTGCGTGCGCGTCCCAGCTCCAGCGTCTGCGTGATCCAATTGCAGCCCCCTTGTCTTCGTCCAGCTCCCACCAATTAAACCTCAAACGTCTGTTGCATTCCCCCTTTTTCTTATGTAAATCTCAACATTAAAAAACATTTTCTGTCCTCCTCTCCACTGCCGTTTTGTTCTTTTTTTATATTCTTTTTATTCATTCCAACGACAACGTTTCTCTAGCTCCTTGCTTCCTTTAATGTCCTCCAGCCTGGTTGTCGTTTTCTTTAATTGGAGTGGCGTTTTGGTTGCTTTTTTTTTTAGCTTGCTTCCACCTTTTTAATTTCACCTAAACCATACAAAATCATCAACATGCCGTGAGCAAATTCTTTTGGGTCTAATTTGCCAAACTCATGTTTTCTATGAAGAAATAAGAAAAATAAAATAAATAACAAACTTAATGAAAATAAATAAATTAACCTAAAAATGTTACGAAAATGAATAAATGGATATGCAAAATGAATGTAAATATGACATAAATATCTATATGAATTGGACTAAACTGTTAAACGCAAGAAATTTTCATATTCCATTAGGCTTAATTAATTTGGTGCAAATGAACCAATTTGGAGGAGCCCCACTTGAAGACCCAAATAATCATTTGGCAAACTTTTAGGAGTTGCGTGACATTATAAGAATTGAAGGTGCAACATTAGATGACATTCTCCTCCCACCCTATTTCTGTTTTCATTAAGGGATAAGGCAAAAAAATTGGTTACAAACTACACTAGTGAGTAATATAGGTACTTAGTAAGAAGTTACTGAAAAATTTTTCACAAAATTCTCTCCACCATCTAAGGCAACAAAGTTAAGGGCTGAAATTGGCAATTTTCATCAATATGACTTAGAATCTCTCTATGAAGCATGAGAGAGATACAAAGACTTGTGAGAATATTTCCTCACTATAGGTATCCTTTATTGACACAAATTGAAATGTTTTACAATGGACTTAATGGGAAGACCAAAATAATTGTTGATGCAGCAACAGGTGGAACTCCTATGGCAAAGAATTCAGAAGAGGTTTCACACTTCTTGAGGATATTGCATCCAATAGTTATTAATGTCCATTACAGAGATCAAGTGGAAAAATAAGTGGAATATGCAATAATCAGCTCAAATTGCAGCACTTACTAATTAATTTTCCAAGTTTGCAAGCAAGTAAAAGCACATGGAACAAGTGGAAATAGCAAGTTCTTCCCAATATTATTAAAAAAAGAGCAAGAACAAATGAATTTTGTGAATCGAAGAGGTTATGGGTACAAGTCTAATCCAATGTAAGGATAGAATAATCAAAGCTTTAGAAATATAGATAATTATGGATATAGAGCCAGTAGGAGCCCACCACTAGGCCATAAACAACAACCTTAAGTAAAGAAGAAACCATCTTTGGAATAGATGCTTGGTGCATTTATTACAGAGTCAAGGAATAGGTTTAACATGCATGAGCATCAGATGGGCAATATAGAAATACATGTGATAAGCATTGATTCTTCTTTGAAAAACCTTGAAATGCAAGGGCAATGGATCTAAGTCAGCAAAGCAATCTTCCTAGTAATACAGAAGTAAATCCTAAGGAACAGTATAAGGTCATTACACCTTGTAGTGGGAAGGAATTAGAAGAAGCGTCACCTAAAGTAAAAAGCTCCATTCAATTCAACGAAGAAAAAGAGTCATATTGACATTGAAAATTAGTAAGAAGAATCAAGAAAAGGAGGAAGATGTTGTGAATATTAAAGTAATTTTCTAATTGTTCTAAAATTTGTTAATTTGAATTAATCAAATTCCATTTTTTTGTTCTATTTCAAAGTAACCGTTTACTCGAAATGGATATGCTTCTATTTCCATCTTCCATAGGTAATCCCATGCTTTTTCTAGTTGTTCAATAGCCCCCTTGCGTTATTCTTCTAAATTTCTAATAGTAGTCAAAATTCTATTTTTTCAATTATCTAAAAAAATCATTTAATGAAAGAAGATAATTTTTTCATTCATTGCAAAACTTCCACGATCTCTTCCCAAACCAAACACAAATCTTTTGATTCATTTGGCTCTCATGCTTAATTAGGTGATGGTGAAGACAGAAGAAGAATTAAAATCAAAGATCACTCAAAATATTCCTTATCCTCAGAGATTTTAAAAGAAGAAAGTGAATGATCAATTTTCAAAGTTTCTAAAGATTTTCAAGAAGTTGGAGATCAAAATCCCTTTTGATTGAAGCAATTGAGCAAATTCCAAACTATGAAAAGTTCATCAAAGACATCGTGAAAAATAAGAAGTAGTTTGGGGATTATGATACAATGTTGATGACAAAAGAATGCAACACTATAAACAAACAATAAACAACAACGTCCCAGTATAGGTTCCACTAAGACACAGGGTCTAGGGAGGTTCAAAAGTATGTAGCCTTACTCCTAGCTAATTGGAAGGTTATTTCCCATACACCCACATAGAAAAGAAAAAAAGATAAACGGTAAAAAAACAAAAGAAATAAGTCTTTAAGAACTGTTTGTAGGAAAAAAAATAAAAACTACAATAAAAAGATAAAAAAATACATATAATATATAAATTATAAAATACAAAATAAAATAACAAATAGAAATAATAAAATAAAATAAATATTAAAATAATAAAAATAAAGGATAATAGTAAGGATAACAATAACAATATAATTACATATAATTAAATACTTACAAATAAAAGTATAAAATAATAAAATAAATAATACAATACAGGCAGAACAAGAAAAAGACTAAAAATATAAAATAAAATAAACATAAAAATAAATAATAATGACAATACTAATAACAGTAATAATAAAGATGGAAATTAAAAAATAAAGGTAATTAATTAATATAAACAAATGTAAGTATAAAATAAGTAATAAAATAAATATTACAATAAATATAGAACAAAGTAAAGTATAAAAATAAAAGATAATATAAGTAAATAAATACACAAATAAGAAAGAAGTTAAATAAATAAATCAATAAAGTAAGTCATTATATGAGAATGATTAGGCTAGGTAAGCAAATGGTTAAGCTAAATAACTACAAGGAAAGTAGTAAAAAACATGAGGTGCTTTAATTAATGTTTAATAAGGAGAACTTACTTTGAGAGTCAATAGTGAGAAGGTGGTGTTCAACATATATAGAACTCTTTAAAACCCAAATGTGTACTAACTTGTAACATAATTGATATAATTTTTTCTTGTGTGGCAACATCTTACTTCTTTTCTTTCAAAAGATTCTCGGTTGACTTGTTTAGAAGGTATGGATGAAATTGCTTATATGAATGTTACTGAGTTATTTGTGAAGAAATCTCTTGAATTTTTTAAGCCAGTGAAAAATGTTAAGCATTTTGAACCTCTATTTCTAGTTGAAACTATTGATGATGTGAATGATAAGAATGATGCTTCACTTAAAATAGATTTAGAACCACTGATTGAAAATTTGAAGTATGCATTTTTAGGTGATCATTCAATATTGCCTATCATCATTTAATCTTCAATTTCATTATTATAAGAGGAAAAGTTGCTTAGGCTATTAAGGGAATTTAGATCTGGAATTGATTAGTCTATTAATGACATTAAGGGAATTTGTCCCTTAATTGTGAAGCATAAAATTCTTATGACAGATTCATACGCCTCTTATATAGAACGTAAGAGAAGACTGAATTTTTCCATAAAAGAAATGACTAGTAAGGAAATTCAAAAATGGTTAAAAGCCAGCTTAACCAATCTCGAATAGTTCAAGGATTAGTCCTACACAAGTAAAGAGATGTGGAATCACCATAGTGAAGGATGAAAAATAAGTAAATTATTTCCACTAGAACTATCACTACTTGTAAGGTTTATACAGGTTAAATAAAGCCATAAGAAAAGACCACTTTCCATTACCTTTCATTGATCAAATGCTAGATATGCTTGTACAGTATGAATTTTATTATTTCTTGGATGGTCATTTAGGCTACCATTAAATAGCAATAGCTCTAGAAGACTAAGAAAAGACCACATTTACATGTCCATTTAGTACTTTTTCATTTAGGAGGATGCCATTTGGTCTTTATAATTCTTTTTCTATTTTTTAGCATTACATATGACTATCTTTTCTGACATGATTGAAATTTTTTTGGAAGATTTTATGGATGATTTCTATATGTATGGTGATTCATATGATAATTTCTTACATTTCTCTAGTGTTGAAAATATGCCAAGAAACCAATTTGGTGCTCAATTGGGAGAAATTATACTTTATGGTGTCAAAAGGAATTATTTTAGGTCATAAGGTGTCCTCAAGCGGAATTGAAGTAGATCGGGCCAAAACAACATCCATTGAGAAGCTACCACCTCCCACTAATGTTAAAGGAATCTAAAGTTTCTTTAACTATGCAGGGTTCTATAGGTATTTCATTAAAGATTTTTCAAAAATTGCAAAATCGACAAGCAATCTCTTAGAGAAGGTGTTGGCTCCGGGTCTCAGTCTTTATTTCGTGGCAACAAGGCACCAAAATTGGGGGACTTTTAATAATAAAATAAATAAAAATAAGATAAAGATAAAAAGAACTCATGGTGGGAGTAAAACAAATACATAAACACATAAAATAAAATAAAATGGCATAAAATAAAATAGACATGAAAATAAATTGGATTTGGAAAACAAACAAATGAATAAATAAAATAAAAAGGAAAGGAAGAAGTTCAAAAGTCACAGGCGTGACTTTTGAAATCTCACGAGCATAAGAGGGGGGTGTCGCGATCGTGCAAAAGCACGATCGCGACTTTTGGTGAACAGTCGCAGATCGTCACGACTTTTGATGAATAGTGGTTCGTCGCGTGCACGCTCGCGCTTTTCTGTCTGCATACTCCTATTTCAATTCATCATAACTTTCAATCCCAAAGTCCAAAAATTTCAAACTTTATGTCGTTAGAAAGTTAAGAGAAAGAGCTACAACTTTCATGAAGAATTTTTATCTAATTCTACTTAGATCAATACAGTTTATTCATTGGAGTTTCAGAGTACATTTCTTCCCCCTTTTTCCTTTCTGTTATCTGTATGAACTTCTATGCAATTTCCTTTCTACTATCAATAAACATTCTTACAAAAACAAAAGACCTGAAAACCAATAGTACAATCCATACATACAAAACTCCCATTTTAACCATTTGTTTAAGAAAATCTATTCAAAAGCTATTAAACAACTAACAATTTTATTTCCAACAAAAAATATAACAATTTATCAGAAGAGGAATTTGGACATAAACAGAAAAAAAAATTCTTCAACTTTTACTGTCATTCACTTCTCAAATAAAATAAAGTATGTACATTGCTCCAATTTCATATCAAATGCCACATCAATAGCATAATACAAAACTACGACATGGATGCTTATGCCTAACATGCTTATAAAGCTACCAAAAAAATGATACAAACTAACTTAGTTACAAAAGATGGAAAATTCTTGGGGATTTATCGAAGTTTGCAAGGTTCACTATTGATATGCTGATTTTTGCACTTGAGAAGTGAAAATGATGAGGTGAGCTAGGAAACTCAGTGACTAATATGTTTATAGCCATTAGTGATGAGCCACACAAACACACACAATTAAGCACTTATATATACACGAATCCAGTTCACAGAACACATACTTAAAAATTTCATTCACATAAATCATATCATATATGTTTGTTTTCAATCATCATAACGAAACATTAAATCATATATCATGCTCAGCAAATCACAATGAAACACACAAACAATATGGCTCGAGAGAATCCCATAAAACATAATGGCGAAACTGAAGTTAACACTATGAACAAAATGAGTCCATTTTTCGGAGCTCATGTGCTATAAGCGGGCAGCCGGGAGAAGGCTTTAGGTCAACGTGCATGTGATGAACACCCACATAAGCAAATTTTCCGAAGGTTACTTATTCCATATCATACTCATACTTTCATGCCTTTTATGATTTTCTTCTGTTCATTAATACCAAATACAACAAAATCTTTCAAAGCAAACATGATAACAAATCATAGTGCATTTTTCCCATATTCATAATGTTTCAAAAACAAGCATTTAAGCACACATAAACATATAATATATCAGTTCATCATCACAATAACTGTAAACATATTACCCACCTATTTACTTGTAACTCCAAGCTCAAACTTGTCTTTCCTCTTGTTTATGATTTCGACTTTTCTTAGTTTCCTTCAAACAAACATATTTTTCATTCAACAACATATACGAATATATATTCCTTAAAGCTATATTATAAGCTTAGACTTAATCTACTCTTAGTTTATCTAACTAGAAGAACTAAGATCAAGTTAAAAGTTCATGAAAATCTAAGAAAGTAATTCTCTTGGTTCTCTTCTTTCTCTCTTTATTTTTAGCACATAAAAACCTAGTTTCTCTACTTCCTTTTTTTATCAAAACCAGAAGAATAGATAAAAAGGTTACCTAAAATTCGGCTAAACCTTCTTCTTCCACTTCTTATCTCCTTTATCTTTTTTCCTTTTTCTTCTTTTCTGGTTCAATTTCTGCTTCTCTTCTTCTACTTCCTTCTACATTTTTCTTCTCTCTTTCTTTCTTATTTTTCACTACTCTCTCTTTTTTCCTAACCTCTCAAACACTTCTCTCCCTTTTTTTCTTGTTGTTACACGACTCTCTTCCTCTTTCTCTAGTTTCTTCTAGGTTCTTCTATAATTTTTCTCTTTCTTTCTTTCTTACACGACTTTCTTCACCTTCTTTTCTTATAAATTTTAAGACAACTTCTAGCTTTCCAAACTTACCCTTCCATATTTACTCCAATAGCTTCTAACTCCTTAACTTAATTCTAACACTTCCATTTAATCCATGCAACCACATAAATAATATATATTCATAAATAAACTCAAAAAAATTCTAATTCAAGAATTCTAATTTTTACTCATGACTAAATGCCAACAATTTCTCATTCAATAATTCTAAATTCTAAGAAAACTTCGGGGTCCAGTGGAAGGATGATCACTTTCATTTTAATGACGACTATATGAAGCTTTTGAGTTAAGTAAGAAGAAGCTTGTGTTTGCTCCGTTGGTGATCACTTCTAATTGGCAACAAACTTTTGAAATAATGTGCGATATAAGTAATTTTACTATAAGGTAGCTTTGGATTAAGGAAGAGAAAATGTGCAAGGTGATCTACTATATAAGTAGAACACTTAACAATGTCCAGCAAAAATACACCACTACAGAGAAGGAAATGTTGACTGTGGTTTTTTACAATAGAAAATTTCAAATCATATTTCACTGGTTCAAAGGTTGTGATATTCACAGATCATGTTGCCATTAGATACTTTTTAAAGAAAAAAATGCAAAATTAAATCTTATTAGGTGGATTCTCCTTTTTCAATAATTTGATATAGAAATCAAAGATAAGAAAGGTTCAACTAATGTTATGGTAGACCATCTTTCTCGATTAGAGATGGATTAATCAATGTAATAATTGCTTATTAAAGAATCTTTTCCAGACGAGAAACTATTCAACGATTAAAGAGAACTCCAATGATTTGTTGTCATTGTTAATTACTTAGCTTCTCGGTTGTTACCTGTCTTTCATTTAGTCAAAAGAAGAAGTTCCTATTTGGCATTAAAAATTACTTGTGGGATGAGCCTTCAATCTTCAAAAGGTGTATCAATTAAATTATTCGGAGATATATACCTGACGAAGACTTTTAGTCCATTCTTAAGCATTTCCACTCCTCTCCTTTTGGTGTACATTTTGGTCCAACAAGAACAACAAAGAAAGTTTTACAATCTAGATTCCATTGGCCAACACTTCATAAGGATTGTTATACTTTCACCAAAACTTATGGTCGATGTTAACGAATTGGTAACATTTCCAAGCGTCTCAAACTTCAATTGACCATTATTTTTGAAGTTGTGTTGTTTGATTTATAGGGAATTGACTTTATGGGGCCATTTCCAAAATCATGTGGACACTCTTACATCCTTTTTTTGTGGACTATGTTTCCAAATAGATAGAGGTAGTAACTTCAAAAAAAAAACAATTCCAAAGTGGTGTTTTAATTATTAAAAAGAATATATTAGCAAGATTTGGGACACCAAGAGGAATAATAAGTGATGAGGGAACTCACTTTTGTAATAAAATCTTCTTAAATATTTTGAACAAATATGAAATTCATCATAAAGTTGCTTTAACATATCATCCACAATCAAACGACCAAGCTGAAATTTCAAATAGAGAAATCAAGGATGTTCTTGAGAAGATCATGTTTGAATAGTGTTATTTTTTAATTAAAACATGTTTATGCATTTAATTTCACATAATGTTTTTTATATTAAACCAAAACGAAAATTTTGTAACTTTATGGCCTATTATGGTTATAAAATTTGGGATTTCCTAATTTATTCATAGTTTGGATAAATTAAGTTAAAATGGCTTCTAATTAATGAAATTGAGAGTTAATTTAAACTTTTCTAGATCTTCATTTCTTAAACACTTCCAATTTTGCATAAAATTAGTATATTGATAACTTTTCATATTTAAAAATATGATATTTTCAAAATTATAGAAAATATTCCACATTTCTATAAAATTGAAGATTAGTTCATTTAATTAGGAGTATTTTTGAGTTTTCTAGCCTAATTTTGAAAATTCTCACTATTTGAGCATTGTTAAATTTGTATATTTCTCAATATTCTCTAGTTAATTGACCCCAATTAACTATTAGTTTATATTATTAAAGGTTTAATTGAGCTCATGCATAATTAAACTCATTTGTTTGTGCTTAATTATATATTAATTTAATAATTTTTTTTGCAAATTTGCATAATCATAAATTTTTCAATATTTTTTTGAAATTTTTCAACATGAACAAAGGACTTATACTTTTTTTTTTTACCTATTATGTGATTGATTGAGGCTTAATGAAGTTGGTTGAGAATTGGTGTTCATATTAGAAACTCTTTATTTTTTAGGTTAAGTTGTGGATACCATTTGACCATTTATCCCACCAATATTCATTCTAAGGGCCCCTTTTGAAAAACAAAATTTATGACCAAAACTAAGGGAAAATATTTGGGGAGACTTAGGTCTGTAATTCAAATATCCATCTAGTTAAGACTTGAGGTCCCCCTCTACTTCACCTACTACATCTTCTACTAGGAAGAATGCCTAATTTTTTATTCGTTTTATAATTATGTCCAATTTAAACAGGTTCACCTATCATTTATGGTAGTATAACAATGAGTAGAGTATCACTTCTACAAGGATCTATTAATAAATAAGTCTAGCTCTCTTATTAATATCTAATAAGCAATAAAAGAGGAGATAATCTAATTTAACCTTAAAATTATCCTAAAGTAGATTAAGATTCCACTAAAATAAGACAAAGTAATAATATAAAGAAGAATATCAAATGTGGAGATATTATCCCTAGTATCACTTTTATATTCATGATTTAATTATTTTAAAAGATCTTATAGTCTAGGCTACTGACAAGTTCACGATTTAATGAATTACTCTCTCTTGAATTATGATCACCTATCCTTAAATTGATTAATCAATATCACAATTTGATTAAAACCTCCAAGGACAATAAGGTATGTGAAATTAAATAAAATTTTAACCCTAATACCAGAAGATTTATGCAGTCTATCTTGGGAACCTTTGTAAATCCTAATATTAGTGGCTTAGTCAATCTACAAGCATCTTTTCTCAAACTTTTTCATGTAAAGTTAAACATGATTTGTTTGATATATTTTATTAAATTAGCAATAAGAATAACAAAATTATTTCTTAAGTATAAAGCTTTTCCATAAATAATTAAAATCAATCCATAACAAAGAAATACTAAGGATACTCTTATTTAGAAATTTAAAAGTTAGTTACTTGTCATCATTGAAATAATAAATATGAACAAAAAATTCATAAATGATTATAATGGTTGTGTGTTTGTGGAGGTCCTCATTATGATAAATATGTGTTCATTAAACTGGCTCGATTATGATGATCATGAATGAAACATTACTTATGTGTATATGGATGTCTTTATTATGATATTTATATAATTAATCCTTATACTTGAGACTACCAAAGTATCTCATATGAGAATTAATATACTTTAATACTACTTATTCCATTTAGAGTAGCTCATATAGTAATATTTAGATATTATATCAACTATATGAAGATACCTAAGTAAGTCAATAAAAAATTGGTCATTCTAAAGTAACTAAGGAAAATATTATATTATTCTTGATCATTAATAACTTAGGAATTCTTTTTCTAACGTGAATTTAGATTTGAAAAGGTCTAAATTAATTATTAATTATAAGAAAAATATGATTGATTTAAGTAGGTAAATACCAATTACATACTCTATATCCAATTAGAACATTGGATGGAGAAATAATTAAATTATAAGTTATAATCATGCATGGATAGGTTAAATCAAACCACTTTGATATTCATAATATTTGAGTGACCATGAAATATTGTTAGACATTAATATTGATATATGATTATAAGTTGTTATATTTTAGAATTAAAGATAAAATAAAATAAAATATTTAATTTATCTAATTGTGGTTTTGAATTAAATTTAAATTTTATAATTATTGTCAACATATTATGAATATATTAGATCACACATATAAAGAAATTAAAGAGATAAAAATAATTTAAATTAAGTTAGACTTAATTATAAATTTTAAGAAGCTTTAAGGATCAAATATATTCAATTATAATTTTATTAAGATTAAATTCTAACTACAATTATTAGTTAGAATTTAATTATAATTTATACTTTAAATTTAAGAATTAGGAAAAAGAACCTTTATCTGTCTCTATAAAAGGGAAATTAAGAAGGGAGCTTGTATTCATGTTAATGCCTCTCAAAAGTAGAGTTCTCTTTTTTTTTACTTTCTGAATATTGTTAGAGGCTAGACAATTAAACATCTTATAGTTAACTACTTCATCAGAAAAGTAAACCAAGTTTTATAGGATACTCATATTAGGTTTTTTTAACCCTTTTGCTTTTCAATTCTTGCTTTAAGTTATTCTATTAGGATGATATTTTAGAAAATTGTAAAAACTTTTATGTTGTTGTCATGATTTGATTCCAATTATTTTTTCATAACCAAGACATGAATCCTCACTTTATCTCTTTCTATCTCACTGGCTCAATCTTTGTAATCCACTCATTTAAAAGCCTTAAGTAGTCACAACAACTAAGTTAAGGAGATGCCTTTTCCTTTCCCAATTTCACTTTCTCCCCCATTTATCTCTTTTTTTTTTTGTGCCTAAAAACTAACTTCTGTGTGTGTGTGTGTGTGTGTGTGTGTGTGTTTCTTGTTGATTGCTAATCACCCTCTTTTTGTGTTTTCTTTTGTCAGTACTATCGTGCTATCTTCAAATTATTATTCTCCATTGTTATTGTCATCCTCCTTCCCTTTGCGCCTTACATTTTTTCTTTGTTCACTATTTATGCTTCTTTTGCAATTTTTTAATGTTTGTTTTCTCATTTTCTCTACTAATTTGTTATGCTTTCTTTTTATCCTTTCCTTTGTTCTCCCTACGTTGTTATATGACCCTCTCGGTCTTTATTCTTTTTTTATCTCTATCCTATTTTTGTTGTTTTCTCTTCTTATCTCTTTTTGTGTTATTTTTCTCTATTTTAAAACTTTTTCCTTTATTTTTAAAAAATTATCAAATTATAAAAAAGTAATTAATATAAAATTGAGACAAATATTAATATAAAAATTAAATTAAAAATAACTCCTTACAATTAGAGCTAAACAATCATAATTAGAAATAATTTTCTCTAATTAGAACTAATTGAAATTAATATAATTAAAAAAATATTCCTAACATGAAGAGATTTTGATTAAAAATGGAAATGTTAAAAAAAGATCAAAGCTAAAAAGAGATATGAAACAAAACTAAACTCAACTAAATGTAAAAATATTAAAATATTTTTAATTTTTGAACAAATAAATTAAAGTAAACAAAAACTATGGGACAAAATTTACTATTTATAGGTGCTAACCATAAAAATCTTTTACATGTCCAAGTAGGCCCTTGAAATGAACATCGATCATTGGTTAATTTCTTTCGTAACTTGTTGCCATAGATTAACCCATGCAATTGTTCATCTTTTCAATGATTTTGTGCCAAAAATGAGTTCTAGTTTATACTTTCTTGGTTATGTTGACTTATCACACCAGTAAATTGCCCTAATTATCTAAACCAATGTAAGTAAATCGCCTTAATTATCTAACCCACTGTAAAATCAACACTTCCACCAATTATTCCTTTGAGTAAAACTTTTTTGACATAATTAATGTCCACTCTAACTAGATAATAAAGAGGAATAATGCTTTTGACTCTTAACTCTCGCTTTCCCTTCCTATTCTTCCTTTAAACTATTTTTTTCCCTTTTAGTTACCATTAACTAGGCAATTTTTTCTACCTAGTTTTATCATCAAGTTCATTTCCCTTTTGGGAAAGGAACCAAAGAATCTCCATTGGCCTTTCGTTATCTTCCCCTTGTTTGCTATGATATTTTCTTGCTTTCTCACCTTCTTTCCTCCTTCATTCTCTCTTTACGACTTCCTTCATTCCCCCTCCCCTTCCTTATTTCCCTAAAATACTCCCCACCTGAACTTAGCCCTTTCCTCTAACTTGGCCTTCACTCTCTTGTCTCTAAGGTCCCTTTAAACTTAGAAACTTCTTCAATATATATCAATAATTCTTGGAGCCAAGTTATTGGAGACTCGTCTTCCTTTGGCAAGCTTGGGCACCTCCCTTCTTCCCCAGCTATGACTCTAAGTAACTTCCTCATTGTCACTTCTCCTCTAGAAATTCTCAAACAAGGTGTTAGAAAAATAGGCTAGCATCTTTATTTCTTTCTTTGTTGATAAGCACTTGTCTTTCCTTGTCGTATAAAAACAGAATCACAACAATTAGTCAAAATTTAGATTAGAGGATGTTCTTATAATGAATAAGACATATTCCTTTTTAAGGTTGTAAAGGAGTATAATTTTAAGAAGATATTAAAATAAAAGCCTTGAAAAATTCAAGGAAAGCTTCTATTTTTTATCAAGTTGAGACCTATTCAAAATATAAAAAGAATGAAACTAATACAAGTTCTAATTTAGAAGAAATTCCATAACTTATAACTAGAACACTAGTACATAACCAAGTTAAGCTATATTGCTAGCTCTCTAGCCAAGATTCTCTACTTGTATAAACACACAACCATCCAAAAAGAGGGTATGTTTTGCAAGAATATACATTAAAGTGGATGTGAGTGCCTCACTTCTTGGATCTATAAGAATCATAAAGCTAAGTGAAGAAGGTGAATTATTTAAAGATGTAATCTAAGTCAGCTACTAATGGAGACTTCCTTCTCTAAATGAAAAAGAAGAATGAAAAGAAATTAGTAGGAAATTCCAAACTCTAAACTAGTCTTTTAGCTGAGCTTATATAAGATCATGATAATCCTTCTAACTCCCAGGTCCTTGCCACTAAAATTACTTCTTCAGCCAATGAAGCATCTCACTGCCTCTTATTTCTTAACATAGGTATTATAACTCCTCCTATATTGGAAAAAAAATTTTGTCTGCAATTTAACTTCATCTCTTCAACTAACTAATATCCCTATTAATTTTCCTTCCTCAACTGTTGTTAGCTTACCTACTCCACCTCAAAACCTAATAGATCAAACCCTGTCATTTTTTAAAGCTAAAGATGTTATAAACCTTGAACTTATTATCCCTCTTCCTCATTTTAAAACTAAATTTTCCTTAATTAGTAGCAAAATAATAAGTCACAAAGTAAAAAAAAGGTCTAATGCCACCTCTCTATTAAAATAAACATTTTAAAAATGTTATAGACAGCAAAAAATCCAAAATCAATGAATAATTAGTGATTACCTTAAAAGCAAGAAACATATTTTTGTTGCTCTCCTTAGAGCTAAGTCAAAATCATACCAGCTACCTAAGCACCTTTGGTTTCTTCCTCAAGATTGGTTGATCATAGCCAATCATAAAAGTCATTATAATGGTAGAATTGTATTTGCTTATAATCATAAGATTCTCTCATTAAATCACCATTAATGATTTAACCAATTGATCCACTTTAAACTAAATCTTTTACCTTAAAACATTCAAATGAAAGTATCCCATTTTATGCTTCTAACTTCAATTATAACAAAGGCAATCTTCTGGAGGACATCAATAAGCTACATATTTTCTCCATTAATGTTCTTACGGGATTTTAACTCTACACTTTTTGTAAATGAAACTGAGGGTCTAGTAATATCCAAGAATCATGAAAATGATGGTTATAGGAGTTGCATTACCCTCTTAAGGTTAACTAATATCAAGAATGATAATCAATTGTTCATACAAAGCAATAAGAAAAAAAGGTTAATGGCATATTAGCCTGAAATTAGATCGAGTTATAGCTAATTCCTTTTGGCTAGCTCTGTTGACAATTGTAGAGCTCACTTTAATCTCCCATTATGATTAAATCATATGCTTGTAGAAGTCTACTGGCAAAATAAATATAACAATCCTAAGAACTCTCCTTTTAGATTCTTCAACTTCCTAGTAGATTCTCCTGACTTTGATGACATTATCAATAGGGACCTTAACACTCAAGTTGTAGGTTTTGATTCATAAATATATGTCAAGAAGCTCCAAGGAATCAAACATGAATTGAAAATTCTATACAGAAGGAGTATCACTAATATTAAGGAAGCAACTCTAAATTCTAAAGAGTCTATAATCTCAATTCAAAAGGACTTAAGCCTCTTTCCTATTGACTCTCAAATTCTTATGAAAGAAAAGAATTACTCTATCTATTTACATCGAGGCATTAAGAAATCATAACTTCTTAATCAAATAAAATTTAAGGTGGAAATGTTGAATGATGGTGATAGAAACACATAGTTTTTCTATAACTTTATCCTCATATAAAGGAATTATCACATGATTAACTTATTAACCATCATGGGGAAATCTTTTAGAAACAAGAATAACTTTTTGATTATATTATCAACTTTTTTAAGGAAACCTTATCGTCCCTAAGCCTAGGTAACTCTTTACTCTATATAATTCATTCTTTCATTCTCGTCTATATCAACCAAGACCAAGCTTCTTCACTCTCCAAACCATTTTTAATTGAAGATGTCAAAAATGTTCTTTTTAGCTTCAACCCAATGCTCTTGAACTTAATGGCCTAAATTCCTTTTTCTACTAAAGAACTTGGGATATCACTAGCGAGTTAGTTACAGAACTTGTGCTTGAATTTTATAAAGTTGGTAAATTGCTCAAGGAGATTAATAAAACTCACATATGTCTTATCCTCAAGTTCACTAACCCCTCAAGTCTCGTCAAATATAATCATATAGTATATTGCAATGTAATTCACAAAATTATTTCCAAAATACTTATAACTAGAATAAAGGGTACATTAAGCAGCTTAATCAACCTTAGCTAAAGAACATTTTTCCAAAGGAGGAGAATTAGAGATAACATCTTAATTGTCTAACAATTATCTAAAAATTATCATAGGAAGTTGAAAAAAGAAAGTTATGCAATCAAAGTGGATGTTTACAAGGCTTATGACTTAATCAATTAGAGTTCTCTCCTCCATACTAGACTGCTTTTATTTTTTTTGAGAAATTTATCTCTAGAATTAATCAATATATCATAACCTCTTTCTATAGCATATTGGTCAATAGAGAGCCTTCTAAACTAATCAAAGGAGCTAAAGGACTGAGATAGGGAGATCTTTTATCTTCTTATCTCCTCATTCTTTACATATATTTTTTATAAGCCTTGCTTCAAAAAACATCCATGTAAATAGATCATTCAAATATAATCACAAATGCAGAATCATAAGGCTCTTCAATCTTTTTTTTTCAGATGACCTTTCATTTTTTTTACAGTTTTGACATCAACTCCCTTAAAATACTAGTTGATTCCTTAAATCACTTTAATAAGAAATCAAGGTTATCAATTAACCACTCCAAAAGCTCCCTCTATTCCTTTGCAGGTGCTTCGTCAGTAACTAAGTAACTTACTTAAATATTAGGTTTTAAACTTTAATTTCTACCTTTTAAATACTTAGGAATCCTATATCTACCTGATATGTGCTAATTATATTATACTTTAGTATGATTTTGAGATCATTATGTGTTGGACCCCAAATTTGTTTTGGAAGTTAGAATTCATAAATGAGAATTTATTAGCGTTTTTTCCTGACTAAATTGTATTTACATGTGTATTAAATGGAAATGTCAAAATTAAGTTAAGGAGTTAGAAGATATTAAATCAAGAAGGGTAAGCTTGGAAAGATAAAAAAATTGTCTGGAATTAATAAGAGAAGAAGTAAATGAAGGGTGCATGCTTGAGAGACGTGTAAAAGTAAGAAAGAAAGAAAAGAAGAACCTAGAAGAACCTAGAAGAAACTAGAGAAAGAGGAAGAGAGTTGTGTAAGGGAGAGACATATTTGAAAGGTTAGGGAAACAGAGAGAGTCGTGTAAAATAAGAAAGAAAGAGAGAAGCAAAATGCAGAAAGAAGTAGAAGAAGAGAAGCAGAAATTGAACCAGTAAAGAAGAAGAAGGAAAGAAATCTAAAGGAGATAAGAAGTGGAAGAAGAAGGTTCAACTAAGTTTTAGGTAACCCCTTTATATATTTTCTTGTTTGATAGAAGAAGAAAGCAGAGAAACTAGGTTTTTATGTGCTGAAAATGAAGAGAGAAAGAAGAGAAACATGAGATTTATGTTCTTAGATTTTCATGAACTTATTAACCAGATCTTAGTTCTTCTAGTTAGATAAACTAAGAGTAGATTAAGTCTAAGTTTATTTTTGGATAATAGAGCTTTATGGAAGTTCCATTCGTATATGATGTTTGAATGAAAATATATTTGTTTGAAGGGAACCAAGAAAGTCGAAGGCAAAAATAAGAGGAAAGACAAACTTGATCTTGGAGTTACAAGTAAATAGGTGGGTAATATGTTTATAGTTTTTGTGATGATGGGATGTATTAATTGATTTTGTGTGTATAAATGCTTGTCGTGAATCATTGTGAATGTTGGAAAAATATTTTGTGAATTTAATATCATATTTTCTTTGCAAAAATTTTGCTACTTTGATGTTAATGAAAAACAGAAAATTTAAGAAGCATGAAAATATGAATATGATATGAAATGTGTAAGCATTGGAAATTTGCTTGTGTGGGCAAGAGAGATACTATTCAGTTCGTCACGTGCGCGTTGACCTAAAGCCTTTTCCCAGCTGCCAGCTTGTGGTATATGAGCTCTGAAAAATGGATTCATTTCATTCATGGCGTAAACTTCGATTTCACCATTCTGTTTTATGGGATTCTTTCGAGTCATATTGTTGTGTACTTTATTGTGATTTGCTGAGCATGATTTATAATAGAATGATTTGTTTGATGATTGTAAAATATATGATATGGATTATGTCGTTGTAATTTAAATTAAGTGTTCTGTGAACTGGATTGATGTATATAAATATGCTTGGTTGTGTGTGTGTGTGTGTGGCTTATCACCGATAGCTATAAACGTATTAGCCACTAAGCTTCGCAGCTCACCCTATCATTTTCCACTTCTCTGATGCAAGAATCAGCAGATCAATAGTGAAGCTTGTAAAAACTTCAACTGACTCTAAGAATTTCTATTTCTTTTGTGACTCTAAGAATTTCTATTTCTTTTGTAACTAAGTTAGTTCAGAAACTTTTGATACTTTAGAAGCATATCAAGCATAAGCATTCATATTGTATTTTTGGATTATTCTACTGTTTTGACTCTTAATATGTAATAGAATTTATGTATAAACGTTACGTTGATTAAGAAATGAAACTCTGTTTTGTTTGAGAAATGGCAGTAAGAGGTGAAGAATTTCTCTTTTGTATATATGCAGAAATTTCTTCTCTGTTAAGTGTAAATTATGGTTGGGAATAAAATTTGTTAGTTATGTGATAGCTTTCAGATAAGTTTTCTTTAAGTAAATTGTTTAAATTGGAGTTTTGTATGTATGGTTTATATTTTTGGATTCGGGTCTTTCGATATAGGTAGTAGTTTTTATTGACAATAGAGAGAAAAAGGGGATGAAAATGTATTCTGAAATTTCAATGAATAAATTCTATTGATCTAGGTAGAATTTAATAAAATTGTCTTCATGAAAGTTGTAGACCATTCTTTTAGCTTTCTAACGACATAAAGTTTTCATTCTTTTAGCTTTACAATGACACAAGGTTTATAATTTTTAAACTTCGGTATTGAAAGTTATGAACATTAGAAGTGGGTGTGCAAAAGCTACACTGTTCATCGAATTGCACAATCGTGCACAAGCACGATCGTGCAAATCCTATTTTTGTTGGAAGTTCGCGATAGTGCATAAGCACGATTGCGACTTTCACTTGTCACGCCCGTGACTTTTGTTGTCATGGTTGTGTCGTTTTCAAATGCACGACTGTGACATCCTTATTTATTTATTTATTATTTATTTGGGTATTTGTTTTTACTCCCAATCGTGACTTATGGTTATTTTATTTATTTCTGTTTTTACTATTTGGGGCCTTGTCGCCGCGAAATAAGAACCGAGACCTAGATCCAACATTATACTTTTTTTAGGTACTTCCATATTATTTGATATTTAAATGATTTATAGTTTTATTCTAGGTCTTATTTATCCTTTTAAAGGAAAAAAAGGAAAGATTTAAGTCAATTTGGAGTAATTTTGGTATAATTGAAGAAAAGACTCAGAACATAATAGCAACATGGTAATGATATTGGCTGTGTTCAAATATGTCCTATTTTACTTCTCAATAAGGATTTTACCCAGGTAACACAACACTATGCCCCTGTGTTTAGATCACATTTAAAGTAGGAGCATTTTATTTCTGTAGAAAACTATGACATGCCCCTATGTTCAACCCATGATGACCAATATGGTGGTGACATAAAACTACATTCATCCTTGTGTTTGAGATGATTTTTACATAAAATTTTTAGAAAAATAGTTAAAGTAACATGAATCCTAAGATATTCTTGTGTTAAGGTTGTACTGGATAAAAAAAATTAGGGGTTTAAAAGAGAGTTGGCTAGAAAATATTAGAAAAGAATATTTTTGGAGCAAGAGAATTACGTAGGAAGCAATTTAAGTAGCTAGAGATCAATAGAGGCAATATTCATAAAAGAACCAAGAAATCCATCAAGATTTAATGAAAACTTAAATATTCAAGAACCATGAGGATGTTTTCTTTGTCTTTTGTTCTTTCTTTTTTTATCATAAACTAGTTAAGATATATGTTTAGGTGAAATGGAAACTAACATTTGATGTTTTAAATTGATGCTTTGATTTAATGAAATTTTTAGTTTTTTAAGATATGTTTATGTTTTTATACTGTGTTAAACCGAAGGAACGAGAGTTTAAAGTTTAATAATTGGATTCATACATTGAGGCTGAGAGTTGATTTTTATGTTCATATCACAATATAAGTGATGATGGTTAAATAGGTTTCTTAAGAGATAACCATATGATCTTTTTAGATTAAGGTAAAACCTATTACGAGAATTCATGAAGTGAATTAATGCACTCTTAGGTTATTTTGATTAGAAAGAGATTTTGGTCAAATAAATTTACGACTAGGGACTGCTTTGCTCAAGAGAGTATAGTTATAACTTAAGGATTCTTACCAATCTAAGAAGTTAGAATTGATTATTAAGTTAAAGTAAATTCAAAGTATAGATAAGTTCTAGGGAATGTCTTACTTGGATCTAGTTTATTCATAAGTTGTTTTAACCTTGTTACTTTATTTTGGGGTGTTAGAATTATTTATTTATTTTCTTTCAAATCAATCATTATCTTTTTAAAATTAGAAAATAAAAAGAGAGTTATTACTAGTAGTCATTGTCTATATGGGATCATTAATCAATTCACTTAGATTATACTATTGAAATGATAGGTACACTGACCTAAATAATTTCATTGGTATTTTTTTGTATTTGCTTTATTCATTCATATATTTTTACATCACTATCATAAAGCTAAACCATAGAGACTATTAGACTCTACATGCGACGATCTATAAAAGAATGGGAATATAGAACAATAAGTTTGTAAGTCATGCTAGGAGAGGTATGCTAATTAATTTAGTTATTACTAGTACTAATGTCTATTAATGCTCAAACTTGCCTATCCACATCAATTAGAATATAACAACTAAAAGGATGTTCAAGAATGCTCTTTGGATTGGGAAGAGAAAAGACTTCTTTAAAGCTAAGGTTAGAAGATATGAGGTCTTCTCCAATGTTAGAGGGCTAGGAATCAAATTCGTTAGGATTTAGAACAAGGTGTTATTGGGGAAAATGATATGCAAGTTGCTCAATGATGAATAATCCCTTTAAGTAGTAGATTCATTCCTAATTTTTGAATGGAGATAACTCATAAAAAATTCATTGGGAAGCTCTACCTTATGGACTACGAGATTAATTCTCAAACTAAGAGACAATATTATACCTTAAACAGGGGTCAAGATAAGGAATAGAGCAAATATTTCTTTTTGGTATGACTATTGGCATCCACTTAGATCAATTCCAACTTTTTAAATGCTATCTCTTTGGTGCGAGTCATACCTAAAACTGTAAAGTTTTAGCTATCATTTATAATAACACATGGTGCTCTCCTCTCTCTAGAGGCTTTAGTATTATATTTAACTTTGTCCCTTTTTATCACCCAATCCATCTTTCAAAGGACAAGTTTCTTTAGTTGAAAAATATATCAAGTAAATTCACTCATATTTCATGTTGGGATATGTTCATTGATAATAAATAGTAGGTGGAGTGGAAGAATCTAAGTTGACTTCCCTAAAAAATCCTAGAGTCTCTTTCATCCTATGGTTGGAAATTAGAAAGATTATTCACCAAGGATAAGATCAAACTTTCTTAACCTTTTACTACTATATGTGTTCTTTGTAATTAAAAAGGTTAATCCAATGAACACCTCTTCTTTAAGTGTCAATTATGAACTTATCTATGGAATGGAATTTAGTCTTTGGTAGACACAAGATAATTGTACTCTCATTAGAAAAGAGATCATCATAGCAGCATAGCTAAGAAAAATCAAAACAGTATTACCCAAGGAATGACTTCAAGATGAAATATCTTAGAATGGGTTCTCTCACTACGATTTCTCTCTTCCTTCTCTCTACCCTGCCATGGATTGTCTTGCTCATTTGAACTTTCTTCTCTCGCTCTTCCTTTGACACCCACTGATTCTTTATTTTACTGCTTGTTTTCTTTGATATCTTACCCAAATTATCTAATACACAGGTCTAACATTTTACTATTTCAGTAAATGTCACCCGATTCCACCCTTCTATTAGAGAGTGAGGAGTTTCCTCCTCTCTCAACATCCCAACAAACACCTTCCCCAAAACCTCATAAATCAATTTGGAGTTGAGTAGTAGGAGACCCAAACACTTTCGGGAAGCTTCACTATGTTGTTGGTGCAAAGGATGAACCTATATCTCCTTTGACAAACATTCTTCTCAAGGGAGCAAGTAAGTGGAAAACCTGCTAGTTAGGTATTTTCTTAAGAAAAGAATTGCATTCCCAGTAGTCCAACATTGCACAGACACCAATTGGAAGAAGTTGGGTCTTCAATCCACACTTATAACCGAAGTTGAACTATTCATCTTTCGATTCTCCTTAAAGGAAACAGAAGGTAAAGTACTAGATATGCAGCCCTGACACATTTAAGATAAGCCATTGTTTTTACGAAAATGGGAATTAGGATTCAAGCTAGCCAAAAATGAGATTATATCTATTCCAATTTAGGTGAACATGCATAAAATCCCTCTTGAATATTTGTCAGGTTTGAGTTATTTGGCTAGTTATATTGGAACTCCTTTAGCTATGGATGACAATACTGCTAATATAAAAAGAGACAATTATCCTAAGGTGTGAATTGAAGTGGAGCATAAGTAGAACATGTCAAATAGTATCCCTATCATGAAGTTCAATTTGGTGGAGAGTTGGTGGAAGACAAAATTATGTTATTCTATTTATGGAAGCCATATAAGAAACCCAGTACCAAAATGTGGATCCCTAAGAGGAATATTAATGAGGTAGTCAATGAAAGTAAACAACAGTTATGGGCACCCAAACCAAAGCAAGCAGATTGTGATGTGAGAAATGTAGTAATTCCACAAATGACTAATCCAGTGAATTTGGGAAAGACACAAAGTAGTCTCATGGAAGTATCTGAAGTAGGAATTGTTTAGATTGGTGAGGATCCAGTTGCAGTATCTAATGACAATCTTAGCTATGTTGAAGAGAATGGTAGTAAGTTTAAGATATCCTCTGAAACCTCCATGCAATGTGCTAAATTAGATGATAATATGGAAAATTAGTTGCAAGAGATTGCTGGAATCCAACAGAATGATGTAGAAGACATTATACAAGAGGCTAAATCTTAGATTCAACAGAAGAAGGCCAAAGAAATAGTGAATGGAAACAACATTTAGGCAATCAGTCATAAGGTAACTGCAGTCACGAACATTGATAGATTAGCTACCCTAAGGGCTATATATATTGTTTATAAAGAAAGCAGTTATGAAACTAGTATTCAGTAGGAAGATTGGCAGGCAACGAGAACTAAAATTTGAAACACTAAGAGAAGGACTAAATCCTCTTAACCTTAATGATTAGCATAATATAGAATGTCAGGGGACTAAATTGTCTAATAAACAACTAGCTTTAAAGGATTATCTTCAAGCTAGTTAGTTATGTTTCATTGGTTTGGTTAAAAATCAAGATCAAAGAGGAAAATTTTCTAAATGGGCTAAAGTTTATTCTAGCATGTTGGAAAACCTTGAGCAATCATACAAAGCATCCTTATGGAATGATTATCGTCGCAATGGATCCATCTTATCTTGCTCTCTCCAGCTAGTATTCCACTAATCAACTATTGAATTGTGAATTTATTTTAAAGTCACTGAGCATTCCTATAGCTATAACTCTGGTTTCTGTTGCTAATTGGGATTTTCAAATGGTTAGCTTGAAAGACTTACAGGATATTGATCTAAACATGTCAGTCTCGTGGATGGTGACAGGGATTTTAACTGCTTATTGTCTTCTTCTAAAACCTTAAGGACTATAAAGGTTACTTATGTGAATACTAAAGAACTGACCTCATTAACCTCTTCTATGGGACTTGTTGATCTAAAATATCAAAGGCCTATATTCATATGGAACAATCACCATAAGGGTAATAAAAATGTTCAAAGAAAGCTGGATAGGTGCTTAGTAAACAATAACTGGCTTAATTAAGTGACTGAAAGCTATGCAGTGTTTAAGGAACCTTTATTTTCTGATGATACTCCTATTTGAATATGCATCAATGGGAGCTCGTTTAAACGAATATCACCTTTCAGCTTCTTCAACTCCCTACTCAAACACGTTCAACTTGATTTAATTATTACAAATGCTATTGGTATGAATGTGAAGGGTTCTAAGACTTTCCAATGTTTCCAGATGTTGAAATGTATTAAAGTTGAATGCATTAAGCTCACTAAGCTTAATACAAATCCTTTGAAATTCAATAAAGAACAGGCCCTCAAGAATCTGTCTTAGACCTAGAAGCTTTTAGCCAAAGATCTTACTAATTCCTCACTCTTAGAGAAAGAGAAATCTGAACTGTGTAGTTATTTGCAGATCATTAACGAATATCGAGAGCAACTAAAACGGAAGTCTGGAATCCAATGGTTGCAAGAAGGGGGTAAAAATTCCAAATATTTTTTCAATGTGATTCAAAGCAGGAGAAAAAAAAACAAGATAGTTTGTCTTGAGGATGAGAATGGTACGAAGATAAATGATTAAGAAGAACTCAAACGAGTGGCCAAAAGTCATTTTCAAGCAATAAATAGGGTATTTACTCACACTGTAAGCCTTCTTAGCTGCCTAATCTACTTTAGTTAGCTGCTAAACTAAAGCTAAATACTAAAGATAAGATAAAATTTCAAATCTCAGACAAGTTTTGTCCTATATATGTTAGTGAGGAAGAATTAATTGACCATATCTTTTTCAAATGTTGTTACACAAGTCCACTGTAGAAAAAATTTCTCAACCTATTTGAGCTACAAGAAATGAACCTCAGTTGAGAAGACTATCTGTATTAGATCAATAAGTTAAAATGGAAAAACAAGGAGGATCTAAAAGTGTTCAAGGCTAGATTTACAATGCTTGTATATTCCATATAGATGGTGAAAAACACTAAGATATTTAAAAAATCCGAACTTTACAGTAAAGTTCACCTGGACGGAGTTCTATCGCAAGCTAAGGATGAGTATTTTGACAAAAGTTTCATCATCTCATCTCATCAGTATCTAATGAGAATATAAACAGTACATGTATTGTTAATGAATTTTGTAGTTAGCCAATTTGTACATACATGATTATCACTTCTTTTTTGTAGCTTTTACCTTTCGTGAATGAATTTACTATTAATTTTTTTTAAAAAAGATGAAATATCTTTGCAAACTGGAATTAAATGCTGTCATCGGTTTGGATCTAGGATTGTCAGGCCCCAAGTTCTACACTAGTCCCGCATCCTCTATGATTTATGGATAGGCAGCGGACAATACCCGCCATCTATAAACCCACAACTTGTTTACCCGTACACAAGCACACCCCGAACGCCATCTGTATGCTTTCTTGATATATAAAAACACACAACGAACGCATCTACATCCAAAAGCCACCACCGCAACCACCGTATTCCATCCATCTCTTTAATAACCTAATATTTTCTTCAATTACTTTTCACCAGAATTTACTCAGAAAATAGGGCATCAAAATCAATCAATCACCCGTTTAAGAGAGACTTTTGTTATTTAATTGAATTTGGTAGGTTAGGCGTAGGGTGATTATTTGGTAAAAAGATGGGTAAGAAGAGGAAATCCATAGCTACGAGCCTCGACGAAGTGGATCGCACCATGTACGCTTCGTTTTGCAGCGGGGCTAACTCTCTTTCTCAGCTCTATACGCAGGCCATGAACCACCAAAAGCTCTCCTTTCAAGCCGGTGAAAGGCACGGTCTTGTAAGATCCTTTTAACCCCTTCAATTCTGTTTTTAAACGTTCTCGTTATTTTTAATAATCCATTTCTATTTGTGTGTATGTTCTCTACGTGGATACCTGGATACAGTTTTTTTATTCATTTTGTTGGGTTTTATGGGTGATCAAGCTCAAGCATATACCTCTTTTATCTATTGGCTTTTGTTATTGGGTTTCACGTACATTAGGGACGACACATCCATTTTCAATCTGGTGGTTTCTAATTGTTCATTGGGGCTATTGCTTCCACTTTTCTAAACGAATTTGAAGCGTACATGGATGGACAGACTGATGTTTAGGTGGCTCAATTTGTGGAAGGTTCTTATTAATGCAATCATGTTGTTTGGTGATGCAGTGATAATTCATCGTTGCTCGCGGTTAGTAATTAATAGAACTGAAACATTGGAACAGCCTCTAACTTCACTTGTTTTAGGGTGGTTTTGATGGTATCTGTTTTAGCTTCTAATGGCATTAGAATATTGTGATTTGAGTATCGGTATACTCTTCTGCAGTGGACAAGACTGTATGCATTGATCTTTGTAACATTGAAAAGGAAGTTTTGACAGTACTAACTTTGGATCCTCTGTTTGATCTTAACATTGTCAAGATGAGGTTTAATGCTGTTAGTCTCTCTGGGGTTTTAGGAGTCACCTGAATCTAAGTATCAGATTTTTAAAGAAAGCTTCACACTTCCCTACTAAAGAAATTCCCCCTTCTCTTTCACAAACTAAAATGATAAAATATGATAAGATTCTTCGCAACAAAATCCTTTCAGTATGTGAATTCTAACTCGTTGCACCCTAGTAATATTAAATGCTAATGAGAACT
This sequence comes from Erythroxylum domingense, assembly GCA_025594535.1. Lineage (NCBI taxonomy): Eukaryota > Viridiplantae > Streptophyta > Magnoliopsida > Malpighiales > Erythroxylaceae > Erythroxylum > Erythroxylum domingense. The sequence goes on from JANQBM010000003.1 coordinate 22,509,587, forward strand.
TAAAATAACCTATTCTAATTTAACTTCTAATAAGGAAAAGATAAGTAAATGTATTGACTAAAGCTTGCTATTTTAAATAACACCTAAACTAATTCCCAACTTCTTTAAAAAACGAATTAATACTTGTTTAAATTATATGGATCACATATTACTTTTTGTTCATTTTTGGATCTGGGATCTGGGATTTGGGATTTGGGATTTGGGACTTGTATTTGGTTTCCTTTCTAGTTACGCTGTGAGAACAGAATCTAGCTCTTAATATTTTCTTTGAATTTCTTAATTTGATACTCATGTACAAAATCTAGAGTTAAATGCTAGCTAGCCTTGTAGTACCATTTGGGCTATTAAATAATGCCAAGCTATGAATGTTCTAACGATAAATGATACCAATGTGCGTCTTTTTTTTTTTTTTCAATTGAACTTAATTATTTGTTCTTTTCCTAACACAATCTTTATTAATTTGTCTCTTAAAGAGACTTTGTTGAAAGTCTGAAACTTGAAGGTTCTTTTCTTCTTCTCTTCTTCTTGTTTTAATGATAACTAAGCCTTTATTACTTGATGTAATCCAAACACAGGTCGTTACTCAATTTATTGCAGCTTAGCAAATGAGAGTATCTTAGTGCACTTGATCAACTTCTTGGAATTTTTTTTGAATAAACCATTCAACAGTTTCTTGCTCTGTAGTGATGTATTTTGTCTTAAATGGAACCTTGTTCGGTAATTATATGGATATGTATATATATTGTCCCTAAATCTTTTGGTGAATTTGGATGTTGAAAGGTGCATGGCCTCTAGTGCAAATTTATTTGAAAATTGTACCAAATTTGTTATATATTGTTGTATACAACTTTATATCACTGAGATGAATGTGATTTGAAATTAAGAACCTTTCATGCGTATCTTACCACCACCTGTCCTTTCCCTCATGCACTAAATAAAAAAAGTACGAACAAAGATTATTTTCACTCTTTGTTAGCACAAGTCATGTTGACTTCTTTGGCCTTTTTCCTTTTGGGTTCCCAAATTAAGTTTTTAGCTTGGATGCAACAATGATGCATGAACTTTAAACTTTCAAATTGCATTGATTATTTTGCTTTAGGTCAAAGACTGCACTTGTTTGATATGAGCTTTCTTTTTGTTTCTGTTGTGCTTAGGAAAAGTTATATCAGTCCATTAGGAGACAACAAGAAGAGGGATCAAAAGTTACAACCATTGATATACTCAATTATATACAGGTTTGTCCCGATTTATTAATATTTTCTTTTTCTTTTTGATGATATCTTTGTTATAATGTCCAATAATTCACTATAAATGAGCACCTTTACTTGCATATCTACCTAAGCAAAGTTGCAGCTATTTTATTTGTTTTAATGCATGTCTAGATATTGCTCCCCTTAAAACTATGTGCTTGTAATCATGAAGACATTTCAATAATGTCAAATCCTAACTTTTTGGAGATTTTTTTAACATTTGTGATGCAAATGCACAAGGAAATGTTAGTTATCTAACAGTTCATTTATATCAATTGCAATATGAGCAGTTTCAGTTTTCTAATCTTATCTGCTTTGGAAATAAAATGATGACAAATCTAACTAAATTCTCTATTATTAAATTGAAGGGCAACAATTGATCTTACGAGATAAATTAATTCTTCTAAATTGGTCACCTATTCTACAAGGCACCTTCTTACTAATGCTACAAATATCTAGGATAGTTGTTTGACAATAAGATTTAAAGCTTTGCAAATTACTAGTGATGGGATTCATGTGTTATTGTTGCAAATTGATAAAATAATAGATATATTTTCCTTTCAAATGTCTAGTTAATTTTTTTATACATTTTGGAGAGTGACTTGAGCAAGAAAGCTAGTCATGGTGAAGCAAATCAGTCTTCTTTCATGATCGTAAAGATAAGAAAGCCACTATAGTTGCAATTTTAAGTTATAGGTGAAACATGCTTTTGGAAGTGGTTTATTAAACACACTTTATATAAATTTTGCCCCAAGCAATCATGTTATTTGAGAATTAACAGTTTGATACATGGTCAGTTTTTTATGATGATTTTTTAGAAGTGCGAGTACATCATTGAACTTCAAAATATTTTATTAAAACTGTTTAAATTTATGTTTTTTTCAAATTGATAAAAATTAGTATTAATTATTATTAAAACAATATGAAAATTTTGATTCAAATATTAGTGTTCTACGAAACAAAATTCATGCTATAAGGTTCTAATTGGAAAGAACCCTATACCATAGAGGATATTGTTACAAGTTGAAACTATGAAGGGGAGAAAGTTCGATACAACTTCAAAGAGAAGGCAATAATTATGTAGCCAAGAGTCGAACGATTTTGTAGGATCAAATGTATAATTAGAAGGAAAGGGCAGGTGTAAATGAACAAATGTTTTATTTCCAACAACTATATTAGCCATTAGATGTCAGATTATAACTAATTTTTGGAGTAATATTTGATTCTTTTTAATCTTTCTATCTACTTTTTCATTTAACCAATTCAACATTCACAAATTTTCCAAATGCAAAAGTTAGATTCTTTTGCTTGAATTGTGACATATCAAGTTGGTATTAAACTGATCAAATGTATAGTCAGAAGGAAAGGGCAGGCGTAAATGAACAATGGTTTATTTCCAACAACTATATTAGCTGTTAGGTGTCAGATTATAACTAATTTTTGGAGTAATATTTGATTCTTGTTAATCTTTCTATCTACTTTTTTCTTTAACCAATTCAACATTCACAAATTTTCCAAATACAAAATTTAGATTCTTTTGCTTGATTTGTGACATATCAAGTTGGTATTAAACTATGTGATTCTCAGCCAAGGAAGTAGTTGGAATGCAATAATATGGCGGAAGGATGGCAAGATGCTTGGCAGTTAGAGGAAAATATGAAGGCCCAAATGCAAGAAATGGAAGTAAGATATGAAAACATGATTGGAGAATTGGAAGAAATAATTTTGCAATTGTGTCAAAATAACATTCAAAATTGGAGGAATATGGAGGGTAGAAGACTGTTGGAGATGGTAGCGAATGAGTTTCCAGTAAATAATGGGTATACTATGCCTACTAGGTTTAACAGGGTGGAATTTCCATCTTTCAATAGATAAGGCCTTTGTAATTGAGTCTTTAAATGTGCGCATTTATCTTGGAAGCTTTATCATGGTACCAATTATACTTGGAGAATAGCTTGATGGTGGAGTCTCCCAGTTGGGGGAATATTTGATAACATTGGAGTAACGATTTGGTGAAGCTATGTTTGGTGATCTGGTGGGGGAACTTGAGAAATTGAAGCAAATAGGTAGCATAAAAGATTATTGTGCAAAATCCAACTTTCTGTCGCATAAATTGGTAATGCTGGAGCCTTATTCTCTTTTAAAGGAGTTGGAACCTGAAATAGAATATCCATTGAGCTTTTCAATACGGGAAATGTTATAGTTAGTGTATGAGGTAGCTAAGAAACAATAGCTAGTTTTCCATCATTGTTTTGCAGTGTACAAAACAAATTGGTAAAGTTAGTAGCAGAATATGCTAGTTTCATTGCAAATGTATAAAGTTCAACATGGCCTTCTACTAAAACGTCAATCAACTGAATGCGATGTCCAGTGGATGGAGTTGGAGGTAATAGGTAGTAGAGAGATGATGGGAGAATGTGAGTCATTGAAGCAATTATTGAAAAAATATACCTCCAATCAAGAAACATGATCTTTGCATTGTGTTAAGGAGGGAACTGAGGTAGTGAACAACATGCCTTGTAAGTATGTTGGGGTGCATAAAGGGGCTATGGTGGAATTATATGATGTAAAAATTTAGATGTATGAAGAAGATTGTTGTCATTATGCTATAGACCCGTAGGTCCTTATATAGAGCTAGGGTACATAGTTTTGGTAGTCTTCCAAGTTAGGAAGACTCCTTGTTAGGAAATATTCCTAATATAGCTAGATATTACAGTTAAGAATAATCTCTAAGAATAATCCCTTAATTATGGGATTATCTACAATTACGGGATTGTCTACACTCCCCCCCTCAAATTGGTGCAAAGATGTCTATCATGCCCAACTTGCCAATTTGCTCTTCAAATGGTTGTTTTAACAGCCTCTTTGTGAAGACATCTGCTCTCTGTTCTTTAGTAGGAACAAACGGAATACATATGCTTCCCTCTTCCATTTTTGCCTTGATAAAATGCTTATCAACCTCTATTGTGTGCAATATTAATGGCTGCCTTATTGTCGCAATACAACTTCATGGGAGGCTTAACCTCCAAGTTTAACTCAGACATAACTCTTCTGAGCCACAAGACTTCAAACACTCCTTGAGCCATAGCCATGTACTCGGCTTCTGCACTACTCCAAGCCACTACATATTGCTTTTTACTTCTCTATGTCAACATATCCCCCATAGATAGATGCAGTAGCCTGATGTTGATCTTCTGTCAGTGATTGAACCAGCATAGTTTGCATCCGTATAAACTTCTATGCTTCTTTCTTCCTTCTTCTCAAAAAACAATCCCTTGTCGGGACAACCCTTTAGATATTTCAAAATTCTAAAAACAGCTTCTAAGTGTTCTTCATATGGTGAGTGCATAAATTGCTTACTAGACTCACTGCAAATGCTATATCTGGCCAGGTGTGAGATAAGTAAATTAACTTCCCAACTAACCTCTAGTACCTCTCCTTGTTTACTGGAACACCATTTTCGGGTTGTCCAAGTTTCTTTCCTGGTTCCACTGGTGTATCACAAGGCTTACATCCACTTAAACCTCTCTCTTTTAATAAATCCAAAGTGTATTTTCTTTGAGTCACCATAATTCCCTTCTTGGATCGAGCTACTTCCATGCCAAGAAAATATTTGAGCTGCCCCAAGTTTTTTACTTCAAACTCCTTCCTGAGCTGTGCTTGTAACTTTTCTATCTCCATAAGATCACTCCCAGTAATTATGATATCATCAACATACACTATTAGGACATCAATTTTACCTTCCCCAATCCTTTTAGTAAACAAAGTATGGTCTAATTGGCCTTGGGAATACCCCTGACTTGTTACAAACTTGGTGAATCTGTCAAACCAGGCTTTTAGGGACTGTTTCAATCCATACAAAGACCTAAGTTTGCACACCTTGCTTCCAAAGCTCTTCTTGAACCTAGGAGGTGGCTCCATGTACACTTCCTCTTCCAAATCACCATTCAAGAAAGCATTTTTTACATCTAGTTGGATTAGAGGCCAGTCTAAGCACGCAGCCACTGATAATAGGACCCTGATAGTGTTCAATTTTGCCACTGGAGAGAATGTCTCAGTATAGTCCACCCCAAATGTTTGAGTGTAACCCATTGCTACTAACCAAGCTTTAAATCTTTCTATTGAACCATTTGCATTGTATTTAATGGTAAATATCCATCGGCATCCAACCAATTTTTTTCCGCTTGGCAGGTCGGTTCTCTCCCACGTGCCATTCTTTTCCAGGGCCTTTAATTCTTCCAAAATAGCCTCCCTCCACTTAGGAACAGCCAAAGCATCATGTACATTGTTTGGAATTTCTGCACTGGTTAGTGTGGAAATAAAGGCAGAAAAAGTTGGAGACAAGTTTGCATTAGAAACAAAGTTAGAGGTAGGATATTGTGCGCATGATCTTTTCCCTTTTCTCATTGCAATAGGAAGAAAAATATCACCAGGGAGATCATTTGAGTTACCTGGTTGGGTAGTCTCGGATTGTGAGAAGTCAGGACTCAGATTCGGAGATGATAATTGGGTTGTAACGAATATTACTTCACTTGCTCCCCTGCTATATATTGCACCGTGAAATTTTTTTTGCTCTACACTTCCTGCTTCCTTCTCAACATTGTCTTCTTCCTGATTTTCTTTTTTCTCCCCTTGACCAGTAAGCTTTTCTGCTACTGGTCTTTCCAGATTCAACATCTTAGTTTTTTTCCACCAGACCTCTCATCTTCCTTACTAAAATACTCCCCCTGAAGATGAGTGCGGTTGTCATAAGGTTTACCTTCAAAAAATGTAACATCCTTAGAGGTGAAAATTTTCTGGGATGTTGGACCAACAAAGATGCATTTGATCACTTTAGGATCTAGTTTGGATTTCTTGGAATCATGATTATAGACAAACACTGTGCTTCCAAATATTTTCAGAGGGACAGGCGGGTTTGATCTTGTATTAGGAAAGAAGGAAGTTAAGGTTTGTAATGGGGTTTGAAATTTTAAGGTTTTGGAGGGAAGTCTATTTATCAAAAATTTGGCAGTGAGAACTGCTTCTCCCTATAGGTATTTCGAGACGTGTTTGAAAGCTGATTGCTCTAGCCACCACTAAAAGATGTCTGTTTTTGTGTTCAGAAATCCCATTCTGCTGTGGGGTGTAACTGCAGGAGGTTTGGTGGACAATTCCTTTGCTATCTAGGAAGAAGTTTAAGGCCAAGTTCACATACTCCTTCCCGTTGTCACTTCTTAACATTTTAATCTCCTTTTGAAATTGAGTTTTAACCATGTTATAGGACATAAATGTGGCACAAACATCAGACTTATCTCCCAAAAGAAATACCCATGTGACCCTAGAACAGTCATCAATGAAAGCGAGAAACCACTGCTTTCCATTAGGTGTTTGAGTTCTACAGGGACCCCATAAATCACTGTGAATTAACATAAATGGCTTCGTACATTGGCTGTTTTGAATAAGGTAACAACTTCTATGAAGTTTAGCTAATTCACAACATTCACATTGAAACCTAGCACTTTTATTGATAGATAAATGAGGTGACGCAGACTTCAGATATTGTAAACTAGGATGGCCTAACCTATAATGCCACAACATTATTTCTTCCTCCTTGCTGACAGTAATGTGACAGCTCCCTTCTTTATGTTTCTTTCCTTCTTCTTGCAAGATATATAAGTCTCTAGTAACCTTAGCAACCCCAATCATCCTCCCCGATTCTGAATCCTGAAACATACAATGAGTTGACCAAAAATTAGCTTTGCAATTCATATCTTTGGTTAGTTTGCTAACAGAAACCATGTTATAGGAAAGATTGGGAATGTGAAGTACATTTTTTAGTGTTAAGGTATTTGAAATAGGGACTGTCCCTTTTCCTGCAACTGAAGCTAGGGAACCATTTGCAATTCTAATTTTCTGGTTCCCTGCGCAAGGTGAGTAAGAGGGGAAAAAAAATGGAGCTACCGATCATTTGATCTGTTGCTCCAGAGTCAATTATCCAAGAGTAGGAGGGTATGGAACAAACAAAGGCCTTTGGAAGGATTATAACTGACTGGACTAAAGAACAAGAGGTTTTTTCGGTATTCTCAACTGGAAGTAAAGTGTATAGATGATCAAGTTGTTCCCTTGTGAAAGGGAAGGTCCTGGATGAGCAGGATTTATCCTGGTCATGACTAGAATGGTTCCCAGCTTGCAAAGCTTTCCCGTCTCCTGCTCCATTAGTCCCTTTTTCTTCCAGTTTGCTGGTTTGCCATGTATCTTCCAACATGTATCTTTTGTATGCCGTGGTTTTTTGCAAAACTCACATCAAGTTTTTTGCTTGCTTCTACCTTTATCACCCTCATTGTCACTATTCTCTGAGACAAATGATGATCCTTCATTCTGGAAGTCCATGGTGTATTTTTTCCCAACATGACATTCTTCTGAGCTTCCTCTCTTCTGACTTCAGAGTAGACTTCTCGTATTGAGGGTAGTGGCCTATGTCCCAAAATACGTCCCCTGACTTCATCCAATTTTGCCTTCAAGCTAGCAAGAAATACAAACAATCGTCCCCTATCAACTTTCTCTCTATATTGGGTTGCATCTTCTGGATCTTTCCACCTTGTTTCCTTAAACAGATCTAACTCCTGCCATATTATAGTCATTTCATTATAATATGTAGTTACATTTTGCTCACCCTGCTACATCTTCCACATTTTTGAATTGAGTTCAAACAGCTGCGCATAGTTTTCTAGGTCTGAGTATGTTTCTTTGACGGCTTCCCACACATCTTTGGCTGCTGGGAGGAAAATAAAGGATCTTCCAACCCCTGGTTCCATGGAATTGATGAGCCAAGCTGTGACCATGGCATTTTCCAAGCACCACTAGTCAAAAATAGGGTCTTTTGACCTTGGAGTTTGGATTGCTCCTGTTATGTACCCTAATTTCCCTTTTCCAGTAATCACAAGACGGGCTGAATGGGATCATTCTAGGTAGTTTCTTCCATTCAACTTCTGGATTGAAATTTGTAGGGAATTTTCTGGGTGTATGTTCATTGAATCAGGTTGATTTCCTGATCCAGAGGAAGGGGTTGCATTGCTGGTGGTCGCGAAGGATGAAGATCGAGACCTTACCATTGCAGCTTTGTAATTTATGGAAGAGTGTGAGGCTCTGATACCATGTAAAAATTTAGATGTATGAAGAAGATTGTTGTCATTATGCTATAGGCCTGTAGGTCCTTATATAGAGCTAGGGTACATAGTTTTGGTAGTCTTCAAATTTAGGAAGACTCCTTATTAGGAAATATTCCTAATATAGCTAGATATTACGGTTAAGAATAATCTCTAAAAATAATCCCTTAATTATGGGATTATATACAATTACGGGATTGTCTACATATGATGGAGCAAAGAATAATCAAGGAGAGCAGATCTCCATTTTCTTCTTTGTTAATCTTGGTGAAGAAAAAAGATAACTCATGGAGGACATGTAGGAATTATCTAAAAAAATGTACTATGAAGGATAAATCCTGCATTTCATTGATTGAGAATTGCTTGATTAATTTTATCGTGTATATACTTTTCTATGTTGGATTTATGGGTTGATATCACTGAATTTGTATGTTTAAGGAGGATGTACATAAAACAACCCTTAAAACACATGATGATCATTATGAATTTTTGGTAATGCCTTTTGGCTTAACCAATTCATCTGTAACAGTTCAGAGTTTGATGAATCCTATTGTCAATAAGAAATTTTGTTTTGGTGTTCTTTGATGACATTTTGATTTATAATATTTCATGGACATAACATCTTAGCAGGTGTTATAGATTCTAAGAGAGCAACAATTATTTGTGAAGGAATCAAATTATTCTTTTGGATCAAGTCAAGTGGACCCTTGGCCATTTCATTTTGCCAAAAGGAGTATCATCAAATCGTAGAAAGATTAGTGCAATGCAAAATTGACCCATTCCAACTAATTTGTGGCAATCAAGAGGATTTCTAGGATTAGCTAGATATTATAGGAGTTTCACTAAGGGGTAAGGCCAACCAAGTCATTCATTAACTTCCTTATTAGTGAATAATGCTTTTGGGTGGCATAAGAGGCTGATGATGCTTTTAGAGCTATCAAAAGGCATTAGTGTCTTCACCCCAATTTAGCCTTACCAAATTCTAATAAATAATTTATCATTGAAGTTGATGCAAGTAGGACTGTTTTCGGAGTTGTTCTGATGCAAGGAGGTCATCTTATTGCTTATGTTAGCAAAGCCTTATTGTAGGGGTGCATTATGTTGATAGACCACAAAAGCTTGAAGTATTTGATGGAGAAAAAGATTACTACTCCCTTTCGACAAGCATGGTTACCAAAGTTATTAGGATTTGACTTTGAAATCTGATACAAAAAGGTGGTTGATAATGTAGTAGTTGATGGATAGTAGGGAGTTATATAATCTAGTGGTCTCTCCAGTGTAAAGCAACTTATTATGAGAGATCATTAATAGTTGGGAGGAGGATGCAATAGTACAGAAAGTGATTCAATGGCTTAACCTATTTAACCTTAATTTATAGCTTATAATTGGTCTAGCGACTTGTTGCAATGGAAAGGCAGGTTAATGGTTGGTGCTAATATGGAGTTGCGCAACAAAATCATCTCCTTATTTCATGATATGGCTGTGGGTGTTCATTCCAGTTATTCGGGAACGTGTACGTGACTACATAGGTATTTTTTCTAGAGCAAAATGCAAGGAGATGTTCTAGAATTCATTTGTAGGTGAGACATTTGCCTGATTTACAGACGCAATAGCTGTTGCCTATTTCATATTAAGTGCAGATTGATATTATTCTCAATTTTTTCGAGGGCCTAACTAAATCTAAGAGTTATTGTGTGACAATGACTGTATTGGATCATTTTAAATACACTCATTTTATTCCTCTGTCCCATCCTTATTCTACAGCTAGAGTAGCTAGTTGTTCATTCAATATGTGTACAAGTTGCATGGTATACCAGTGATGATTACGAGTGATACGGACTTGATTTTTGTTAGTACCTTTTGGCAAGAATTCTTCAAGGCTCAAGGGGTACCGTTAAAGATGTTGACTGCCTATCATCCTCAAACAGAGGTTTTGAATTGAAACTTGGAGACCTATTTATGGTGTATATCTAGCAATTGTCCAACTTATTGGAGTAGTTAGTTTCCTCTTTCAGAATGGTGGTATAATACCACTTTTCATTTGGCTATACGATGTTCCCTGTTTGAAGCCTTATATGTATTTATCCATCCTGTGCATGCTCCTTGTCTTGCGGTGGATTCCAAGTTGTTGATGGTGGATGAGGCATTGATAACTTATCCAGTTCCATATTAAAGAAGCTCAAAACCTGATGAAGCAATTGACAAATAAAAAGTGCACTGCAGAGAGTTTGCAGTGAATGATTTAGTGTATGTAAAACTTCTACCTTATAGGCAACTAAGTGTGCAACAGCAGATGAATCATAAGTTGTCATCTCTGCTTTTTGGTCCTTTTATAATTCTGCAAAGCGTGGGTAAGATGGCTTATCATTGGGTCTTCGGGAGAACTCCAGAATCCATCCTACTTCCTTGTGTCTCAATTTAAACATGTGTCAGATGCAAGGAGAGTTCCACCACATCTTCCTATAGCATAATAGGATAATGATTCATAATAGGAGGATCAAAAAACAGGTCAGCTGTTAAAGTCTTGGTTTGGTCATTTTTGGTCGCTTGAAGATGAAGGTGATGGTACATGGGAATTTCTTAAAGATACTGTTACAGATCTTATGGGAGAACCAACCCCAAAAGCTGGCTTGAAAGGTGGGAGAGCCCATAAGCCTATAAACCTCACATCAGTCTCTTTTATTATCGATGTGGAACAATTAGACCGTAACAGATACCTTGACATCAACCTTGTGGAATTAAAGAGGAATTTTTGTTACAGTTGAAACTATGAAGGGGAGAAAGATCTATACAGCGTGGAAAGAAGAGAATTATGTAACTAAGAGTTAAATGATGTCGTAGAAAGAAGGGAGAAGTGTAAATGAACAACTGGTTGATTTCCAATGGCTATAGTAGCTGTTAGGTGTTGGGTTGTGACTAATTTTTGGAGTAATAATTGATTATTGTTAATCTCTCCCTCTACTTCTTTCTCTAGGTAATTCAGCATTTAGAAATTCCAAATACAGAACCCTAATTCATTCTCTTGAATTGTGATGTATCAGATATCAGTTCTTTTAACATTAAATTAGATCTATGAGTTTCACATTATTCTTGACATATGCAACATCAAAAGGAATTCAGAGTTGCAACTTACTCTCTTGCTGTTTTATAGATATGAATTGGTGCAGCCGGTTCCACAAAACATCCTAGCAGCTATAATGCTGGAGGGTTCGGATAACCGTATTCAACCTACCTGTCAAAGATCAATTCTGTTTCAATCTCAAAATACAAATTACAGCATGAGAAAACTTGATGAATCAGGCGTGGTTAAATGAAATTCAATTCTTTAGTTTTTTAAACATCCTTGGGTAACCATTGTGAGGGGGGATTGAAATTTCTACTTGCGAGGATGTTTATGACGGGAAGAGAGTGGCAGCCCTTGTGGTATTTTTTATATGGACTTTTCTAATATCATCACCTAATTTTCTTGGTGAAGGAGACCCAGTTTTTAGGGATACAAAATATTCAGCATTGATAGTTCACAACACCATTTTGTTCAAAAACCTGTTAACATGTATAATGTAACTTGGCTATATAGTAGAAAGTTTCTTACAAGCTAAAGTTGTCATTGGTTCAACATTGCTGTTTGCTTTTACTCTCTTTTATTCATACCATAAGAGTTGGGAGTAGACCATTCAATGGGATTCCATTTCGTTTTGATTGTCCATAAATACTCTGAATTTTGTTCAGCATGGTTTATAAAGAGATTATTCTGTTCAATTGACATTTTCACTTTAATAATGATGCAGAATGAGCTTGACTATTGTGGGGAAGAGCCGTCAATGTCCCCCAGGGCACCACACCAACATCAGAATTCTCAGCCAATTCAGTTCTCCAACTCTGGTTTCTTGGTTTCTCCAGGTTCGTCTGGTCCAGTAACTGCCAACCAGCACTGTGATCAACAAACGAAGAATGCGGTTTTCTCGAATGCTTTGTCAAGCCCTATCCGCAGGAGTCTCCAGAATTATCACATTACTCAGGGAGGATACTGCCAGAACAGGGAGTCCAATGATTCTTCGATGGACATGTGAGACGACAGTTCTCTTAGGCAGCTCATCCTGTGATATTAATGGGCCTAGAAAGCTGTTGATACTTCACTAGTGGAAGATGATTACATCGAAGAGATTTTCGGAGTGAACGGGTTAGGATGATGACGTCAAACATGTGAGGAAAAGGCTTGGCGTGAGTTTGGATTGGCATATGCTTTTTCTGGGATCAAAATAGCCTATTAGCTTATCATCCGTCTCTTAGAAATGCCCCTTAGTTTGTGTCTTGATCAAGTTCCCTACCAGTTGGTACCCTATGTTGCTTGTTATCAATCATGCTTTCGCTTAATGTGTGTGCTTGTTTTACCGTGTAAATTTGTGTTTTATGTAGCTGCCTGTATCTCGCGCTGTCTGGTTTATTAAAATTTCGTTGAATTCTTCAAAGCTCGATCAATGATCCTCTTGTGCTGTCGTAAGGAGCTTCAAGTACGTTCAGCAGATATTAGGGTGGAGAGGAATGGCAAAGTGTGACCGACAGATGTTAGGATGGAGAGGAGTGGCAAAGTGACTACTGACTACAGAAATAAAGGCTAATACTAGAAATATATCTTTGAAATTGACGAGTAATTTACTAATTTGCAGAACCTTTGAACATAAATTTAAATGGAGAACTTAATTGATCAATAATTTTTGGAATATTGAAACAAAAATTTAAATGGAGAATATTACTAGTTTACTTTTTGAAAAATAGACTTCTATCCTTATATAGGACGGTAATGAAAAATTGAAAATAGGTTTTTGACCAACACAGAAAACAAAATAACCTCAGGTAGATTTTTAATAATCAAAGCATGCACCTATTTACACCTTCAGTCTTTTCTTCCTCTTGTTATACTCTTAATTCTGTACATCATTAATATCATCCTCATTATTCCCATTAAGATGACATCAAATTCCATCACTCTTTTCCTCTTGCTTTACCATATGAAATACTTTTCATGGAGGGCAATTACGAAATCTATGACTAGCTTGGTTACACTTAGAAGCATTTCTTAGGAATTGATTTAAGGATTTATAATGCTTTGTTCATCCTTTGTTTCTATCATCTTCTTTTTCTCACTTTTTTCTTTATGATAATTAATATACGTGAAATATATGCATATTTTCTTAAGTTTTTTATTTGATTTATATGTTTTACTTAGTTTTTAATATATTTGTAGATAATAGTGCACATTTGGCCTTGGAATGAGATTTACCAAGAATTAGGACCTATTTCAAATAAAAATTTACAATTTACAATTTTTAAAGAAACTTGGTTTTGCGTATGTTCCTGTGCCAACCCATGCATTATATGAATCAAGTATAAGAGAGAAATAGACTATAAAATGGATTAGAGAGTGATTGAGTGTCATTGAAGAAAATTCATCGACTAATATAGCCTAAATTATGGTCATCTCTTAAACCGTGTGCAAATCACAGGAGAAATAAAAGTATCCACAATATGGGGCGTAAATGTGTCAGAGATAATCTCTATCCCCAAGAGGAAATAAGAGGATCCATGTTTAGCATGATTTTGAGGGCATTTTGCTTGCTTTGAATGATTCTATAGGATTTGATATTCAATTGAGTTTATACTTTGTTTCCATACCTTGATATAGTTTTCTAATAAGGAAGCAAAGAGTTCGGGCAAATTTAAGTCAAAGTGGAACAATTTGATGCAAGTTGGAGCAACACAAAATCTATGTATGATGAACATGTATCCACGTTATGCTAGTTAAAGAGTGTTTAGAATACGAGACAAAGATAGATCCATATTAGAGAACTGTGTTGGTTATTTTTTATGCAAAGTAATAACTTTTTTGGAGTTGTTAAGAAACACGAGACCTATATAGGTCTATGTTGATGGTTGAGACACTTCAAACTTTATAGAGTTTTGTGAGAATAAAAGGTAACTTTTAGGTTTATCCAATAATACAATAACAGGGAGACAACTTAGAGCATCATCAGAAAAGAATGAAGCAATTTAGCAAAGAAAAGAAAGTATTTTCATCAAGATTCAAGTGAAGACCTTAAAATTTCAAGATCTATAAGAATGAGTTCTTATATTCTTTCATGGTTATTGTTGATTTTCTTTATCTTAGTATGAACTAAATTGGGATAGATCTAGATGGGATGAACTATAGAATTATTTATTTCGATTAATTATTTGATTTCATGAAATACTTCAAGTTTTAGTGTAAATTACTCAGGTTTATTGATTTTGGTTAAATAGAAATATGCTATTATTTTGATTCAATTTTTTATTTCATATATAGGGATTAAGTTATGATATGAATAAATAGATCGTAACATGAATAATAAGAGTTATATGAAATCTCCATATAAATCTTTTGTGTTAGAGTCAAATATGTTAAGGGAATTCACAAAACAAGTTAATACATTCTTAGGAGTTTTGATTAGAAAGATATTTCAATCAATCAACTAAAAGACTCTTATGAATTGAGAAACAATAAGATTGTAACATTGGAGTTTCTATTGGTCTACAATAAATAATTGAATCAAGATAAATTCAAGCATAGAAAAGTTCCAAAGGGATTCTACATCTAGATTTTGTTTATTAATTGATTATTTCATTCTTGGTCATTGCTTTGGTTTATTATTTTAGATTAGTAATTTTAGTTGGTTAATCATTCTTTTTATGTCATTCATCCATTTTGTTAGATTAAATAATAGAAAGATAGTATTAGTACTTATAGTCTTTGTATGATTAAGACTCATATTCACCAAGTTTAACTATAAGAACAAAAGTCGCACTTCTCTAGTGATCTTTTGTATTGTTCAAATTTACAAAATCAAGTTTTTGGCTCCATTTTCAAGGATTAAGAACACTTTAGTTTTATCAATATAATCAATTTTATTTATTTATTTTAGGATTTTATTTCTTGACCGTATTTTTGTTTATTGAATTTAAAGATTTAGATACTTGATATTACAACTACCAAACACCATACAAGATAGGGATAACATTATAACAGGGGGCATTATGCTATAAAGTTACTTATAGAGACAAAATATAATATTATTAGAACAAAAGTAGAGGCTATACTTTTGAGATCAAGCTTAAAGTAATTTAAATGGTTCAAAAACTTGTGTAGTTTAATAGCTTGTTGAATGAGGATCCAAATACATATATTGCTAAACTTATGAAGATCTACGATAGTTTCAAGATTAATGAAGTTTTTGATCGTGGGATTCAGTTGAGATTATTCCCTTTTACATTGAAAGACAAAGCCAAATTATGATTGAAATCCTTACCTCCTAAATCTATCGCCACTTAGAATGGTTTTGCTGAAAACTTTTTAGCCAAATAAATTTTAGCCAGCATGAATAGTCAAACTAAGGAATGACATCTTCATCTTTCAAAGATTAGGGAGTGAGAAGTTAAGGAATGAGTGTCTTCGTTTGAGCAATTTGGCATTGAAACATTGTATGAAACATGGGAGATACCAAAGGATTTATTAAGAAAGTTCTCATACTCTGGTCATCTCACATGGATGCAAGTCTAGACCTTCGATAATGGTTTGGTCAACTTTATAAGGTAGAAGATATATGTTTTAATAGGTGAAACCTAACTAATAAAATTTCAAAGGTATCCTAGGAGTTGATAGAAGAGATGGTAATAAATAATTACTAATGGTACAGATAAATTAAGGACAAACATAATAATGAGAATTTATAATATTGATGTTATAATCATTCTAACAGCTTAAATGGAGGCAACAACAAGAAAAATTGATAATCTAAGATTGCCATTAAGAACAAATCAAGTAATGATTTGTGAATTCTATGGGGGAAGACACCACAATATAAAATTGTAAGCTAAAATTCTATGAATGATTAAGTATAACAAGTTGATTACTTAAGAAAATTCTATAAGAAAAACAGTCTCTATAGTTAGACAAACAATTCAAGATAGAGAAATCATCCAAGTTTCTTATAGAGCAATCAAATAGCTAAATGATAACCCTTGCCAAAATTTCAACAATTTTTGTAAAAAGAGAAGTAGCCAAGTCTAAAGGAAATAATGATAGACTTTATACAAGTAACCTCTTCTCGATTACAAAATCATGAAGTTTCTATGAGAAACATTAAAGTACAAATCAGTCAACTAACAAAGACAATAATTGAGAGACCACAAGGATCATTTCAAAGCGATACAATACCTAATCTAAAGGAACAAGTTAAGGAAATTGTCCTAAGGGATGAAGAGGTGATCAATAATAAAAAGGTAGAAAACAACAAGGTAAAAGCACCGATGAAGGAATATCAACCAAGAATTATTTAACCTATAAGATACATAACACAACGAGGAAGAAATCGACACTCATAAGGAGTATAAAGAAGATCTATAAGAGGAAGATACAAAATAGGAGGACCCATAATGGGATGTCTCAAAGATAAAATCAAATGAAGTAAACACCAATGTCCTCCAAGAAGCATTATGACCAATGCTAGACAATTAGGGGAGATTTAATATTTTATAGAATATTAATGATGCATATATTAATAAGGAATTAGCAAATCTAGGAGCTAGTAACAATTTGATGTCTTATTCCAAGCTAGAAAGACTTGAATAGGGATAACCAAAACTCATTAAAAGAGTATTGAATAAAATTTCATGATAAAAATTAATAGGTTTATATTCCTAGCTAATTTTTATATTTTGGATATAGAAAAAGATAAAGAAAAATCCATAATCCTAGGAAGACCCTTCCTTTCTACAATAGATGTAATCACAAATGTTAGGGAATATGGATTAAGACTTAGGATTAGGGATGAAGAAATTCCATTTTTAAATATTAACAATTAGTTTATCCTCAATGATAACTCAGAATAAGCTAATTGCTCTAATTTTATATGAATTCATAATGTGTGGAATCAAGGTGCTAAGCAAAGCTGAAAAAAAAAGAGAAAAAGTAAGGAAGATAGTTAAAATAAGAGATGAAAACTTTTTAAATGGCATTTCCCATAATCCTTATGCTGAAGGAAGCAACCATAATCCTTAACTAGGATTGAAAATCATATATTTGGCATATCCATACAATTGGGTCCTCGGAGTTTTTGAAATAGTGCATAAGGGATTGCTTTTAATTATTGCTATTTGACTTTGACATGTTTTGAAAATTAAAACGTCGAGGCATTGTCAATTGTTTGTTAATACAAAAAAGTCAAGTAAACCTTATTAAATTATTCCAACGTTGAACCTTGGACATATAATAGTTCCAAATAGAACCTATATGGAAAGAAGCTCCTTTATCTCATGGTAGTCCACTCTAGTCTCCTTATAAAACTTTCATTATTGGGTTAACCATAACCTTTACATATTTTTAATGATTCTCATACAACGCATGAGAATGCCCTTATTGATGATCCTTTACTCATGTGTTGGGATTTTTACACTGGGTAATTCCCTAACCCTTCCCCCTCATACTAAGACTATAAAATATGCTTGTAAGTTATGGTCAATATAAAATATATAAGCTATGATTTCAAATTTAGAGGTTAATCATATTTTAGAAATTATACACAAAGCAGAGTTTGGATTTAGGGGTGATAGTGAAAAATTTAACAGATAAGTCATCTTTACCACCACTCTATAGAAAAATAAATGAGATTTTCACCTCATACGACTCCTTATTTAATTCTTTTGAAGTTAATGGATCCTTTTCATCCTTCGAGAAGCTTCGCCCTTCATCTACTTAATCTTGAAGAGTAACTAGGACAAACCCAGTGACATTTTTATGTTCCAATATAGCACTTTTTCTTTTTTATTATTCTCAAAGGAGAAAATTTCTTTTTCTTTACCATACGTAAATCCAATCATAATTTTATAAATTTCTTATAACTCATAATAAGAGTAAGAAATCTTTCTCGATCAATCCCTTTTCCCCTCATTCTTTAAGAATTAGAAAGAATTTTTTCATGTTTGAATTTGTTCATTTAGAATTTAAGCACTTCTACTTCATTTTTATTTTTATTTATATATTCTTTATTCTTTTTATTATTATAACTTTATTATCATCTTGTTTGACTTCCTTATGTTATTCCTTAAATCTTATAGGTTTAGTTTGATCTTATAGAATCGAAAACACTTTTCGCATTAAGTGAGAGGTATTAAAAATCATATTAATTTTTTTATCAGAAAAATATTATGTAGAATCTTTAGTTTTTTCCTCTTTTGCTATCTATATCACATAGGTATAACATTTGAATCAATACAAAATCTCTTCTTCTATATTTATATAAATTGATATTATTACATTTCAATTCCTTCTTAACACCATCCACCATGCGCTCATGCACTCTTCAAATAGGAATCTATTTTTTGAAAGATCATGGCTTTCATGCTTTAGTGGATCTCCTAAATCCTTTCGATAAACTATATCATGTTGAAGGGTATCTAAATGATTCGATTGATTGTGTAAATCATGTAGTGGTAATGAAACTGGGAAAACTATACAAAAAAGATGATTCTTTTCTATTCATCATATTCTATATTTTATTTGTAGCACCCCCACCCTTATCCGACACATGTCCGTACGCCCTTCGGACTCACTTACACATACTCGACAGAAATGGTGTGCTAACTATTACACTTTCACTATTTAGCATGGCATCATAGCTATATCATAATTAACACAAAGTTTAAAAACTCAAAAATTTCTTCATATCATTTCATAAACCATATTTACAATGTAGCATTACAACCATCATCCATGTTTGTACAATATCAACCTATCAGAGTCACAACTCTGTCTACAAAGTATCCTACATGCACAAGAGATTAAACAAACGTTAAACAAATCCTTCAGTCCTAACTGACCGATCTTTGAGCCATGTCCTCTATCCAACAGCTGTGCAAAATCTCTTCTAAATAGTCTTAGAAGCTAGGTCGTCGCTCCCTCGAACTTGAAAATATCAACATTGCAATTTGGTTGAGTTTTGCGAACTCAATTGAGTAACCATCCTCGATGGTTCACTCTTGTCATGCAACACATAATTTATGTCATCACACAATTCAAATCATCTCAATTTTCATCATTCCATTGCAATTATGCAGATTACAATCATCGATAATCAATCACACATATCATACAATAAAAGTTCTCAAAACATTGCAATCATTCAATTAATTCATATCATACGTATATGCAATGCTTATAAGACTCAGCTTCATTTAATTATGTTGTTGTGACCGAGTGCCTCTTTCACTGTCCCTTATCTGTTGTGGATACTGGGATCTATCATACTGTCCTTTATTCGTTGAGAATACATGACTCCTTATACACATTGAGCCATAGGCTCTTACTACAGATGTATGAGCTTTAAGTTCTTTTTCACTGGCAACTCCGGTCACAACTGCCTTTATATTTCATGCATTCATCTAATAAAATGCACCACGCATATTCATTTTGTCACATTTGCATTCTTTCTCATTCATATTTGTCATCGGACTTTTAGTCTAGCATTCAACATAATAGTTGAGAATAATTTAGTCAATCACATTCACATTCAAGTAGTACTTCCAATGTTCTATTTATGCATCAAAATGCCTTGGACATTAAATGTCCAGAATTTAGTACATACACATCATATTAATTCAGTACACAATTTAACAAACACTCAAGGTGAGACCATCTTAGGTTACTCATAATTGCTTCTTTCAGTTTATTGTCTTGAAGTTCTGGTAATGTCTGGAAGCGGTAGCTCAATGTGTTCTTCTATAAAATGCAATCATATACAAAATTTTCACATTCAGATAAAGAGTCAATCATTCATGAATGTATCATATATTATGCATGTTCAATGACAACTTTTCAGGTATGTTTCCTTAATATACTTTATAAGCAATTACAACACCTTCCAAAACATTCTTTTTACTCCTTAATACCCTTTATTCACTTTAATCCTTTCATTAACATCAATTAAATTCATTTAAGAGCTCATTTAAACCTACATGCCTAATATGGTAACATTCTTACTTGAATTAGGTGAAAAAATATCCAAAAAAACACCCTTTGATAAAGCCTGTCAAGTTGGGATCGTGCCTGTGCATGATCGTGACTTTTCTTCTTTTCTAGAGAGCCATGATCGTGCTGATGCACGATCGAGACTTCCATCATTCTTCAGCAGATGACCTGCTATATTTTCTTCCTTCTTTCTTGCCATTTTTGACCTAGAAATAGAAGTTTTCAGGAACACTTTCTTCTAATCAAATGTTCCTCTATGTCTTAAGTTTCTAATGACATCAAATTCATACATTTTGGTTTAATATCGTGCAAGTTATAATCAAACTACCGCATGATGTTCTCATACCTTAACAAAACTTAATTCTCAACTTCAAGCCAAATTTCAAGACTCTTAAGGACAGAATTCAAATTCGATTCCTCATGAAAAATGTATCCATATGTCTATAGTTTACTCTAGATCAAAATTCATCCAATTTGGATGTTCACAGATCAAGTTATGGCCAAAATACAAATGTATATTCATTAAAACACTGCATATAACATACTCTAGCACAATTCATTGTCAATGTTCTATTACTTCTCTATCATTTCTCTATCCTTTCACGTTGATGATTCAGTTATAGCTCAATTTTCAATTCAATAACCTCTATACACAATTCACAAGTTCATGAAAAATCACAACATAAAAATAGAACCTAATTCATACTTGTATATATCACATTTTCTGCACTTCACTAATCTTCATTTAACTTCGATTATCACAATCCTTTATACATTTTCTGCACATTTTCTACTGTTTTAAATCCATTATCACTTTACTTACATCTCAGAATTTGCTTCTTCCTACATCACTCACATATGCATCCATTCATCTTGCTACACCATTCACGCATGCATCCATTTTCAAACATGAAATCATCATTAAAAATCATTTACTCTACTATAAAACTTAAAGCATAACTTACTTGATTTTCACTTCAAATCCTTCAGTAAAATTTCAAAAATGGGGAGAGCAGATGAGAGGCTTCGGTGGATGAAAAAAAGATAAAAGTAGAGAAAAACATAACAAAATATAAGTTGAAATCTTTGTAAGATATAACGTGGATAAGCTAATAACAGAAAAATAAGCAAAGTTAGTGTTTTGGTGATGGCAAAGCAAGAAGGAAGGTTTAGATGATTTCGGTGAAACTAAAGAAAAGAGCTACATAAACCTTCCTTGCCTAACAAAAAACGTGACTTAGGTGGCTTGACTTAGCTTTGCCATATGTCCCTAATGCATGTCTTGCATTTGTCATCATATGAAGCTACCAAATGTTACTTAGCTATTGCTCCACTTGTCACATAGTAATTTGTCCAATTGTCACACATTCACTAGTCCATTGGTCACACTTCTATTTGTCTTTTATTTCTATATTTTTCTTAATAAAAAAAAACTCTAAACATTCATAAATTTCCGAAATGTCTCAAAATGTCCCCAAAATTACTAAATCAATTTTACTACACACCAATTCAATTTTCAAGACAATTAATCCATAATTCACACTTTAATCACATTAAAATCACGTATACTCAAAAAATGTCAGTGAATACATGTACAATTATTTTAATGAGCAGCAACATTATTCACGTGTATGTATATGCCATATGATGCTTGAAATGCACTTCCAAATTCTTAGTACACTCTCATATATAATTTCCTAGGGTTCTAACCCTAATCGCGGGATAATTGGATGTTACAATTCTCCCCTCCTTAAGAAATTTCATCCTCAAAATTCTTACCTGATTGATAAAACAGGTGGAGATATTGCTTTCTCATATGCTCCTCTTTTTCCCAAGTTGCTTCCTCACTCGAGTGATTTTTCCACGAGATTTCACCAATGGAATTACATGATTCCTCAACTGTTTTGTCTGATATCCCACTATCTTGATCGGCTCCTCAACATAACTCAGATTTCTAGCAATTTCAATCTCTTGAGCCGATAATACATGCATTGGATCAGATATATACCTCCTAAGCATGCTCACATGAAAAACATTGTGTATCTGAGACATTTCACTCGGTAAGGCTAATTTATATGCAAATGGTCCTACCCTTTCTAGAATCTCATAAGGACCAATGTACCTAGGGCTCAACTTGCGCTTCTTGCCAAATCTTAACACTCCTTGCCAAGGCAAGACTCTCAGAAATACTTTGTCTCCTACACTGTATTCCATATCCTTTATGTGCTGATCTACATAACTCTTATGTCTATCTTATTTTGCTTTTATTCAGAGTCGGATCAGTTTCACCTTATCCACAGTATCTTGTATCAATTCAGGGCCTTCTATCATTCTCAAACGTTCCTCATCCCAATATAGAGGCGATCGATATTTTCTACTATATAATGCCTCATAAGGTGCCATTCCAATACTGTTGTGGTAGTGGTTATTGTAAGCAAATTCAATCAAAGCTATGTACTGATCCCTAGCTCCTTGAAACTCCAATACACATGCTCTAAGCATATCCTCAATAGTCTTGATTGTCCTCTCATTCTGCTCATTTGTTTGAGGATGAAATGCAATACTGAAATTTAACTTCGTACCCATAGCCGACTATAGACTCTTCCAAAATCTCGAAGTAAATGTGAGATCCCTGTCTGATACTATGGACATCGAAATCCCATGTAGTCTCACTACTTCATTCATATACCTCCGTGCTAACTGATCTAGTGAGTTATTCTCTCTCACTGACAAAAAATGGGCTGACTTAGTCAATCAGTCAACTACAACCTAGATAGTATCATTTTGCCTCAGAGTCTTAGGCAATCCCATAATGAAAACTATTGTGATTCGTTCCCATTTCCACTCCGGAATAGGTAATGATTGTAACTTCCCAACTGGAGCTTAATGCTTAACCTTAATCTGTTAGCAAGTTAAACACTTAGCTACATAGTCAGCGACTTGCTTCTTTATCCCTGGCCATCAGAAATGTTGCTTAAGTGTATTATATATCTTGGTAGTACCAGAATGCATAGTATAAGCTACTACATACGCCTCCTCCAGGATTTTCTTTTTCAATTCATCCACATTAGGCACACACAACCTCTATTTTAACCACAATGTTTCATCTTTCAATTCAAATTCAGAATCTGGATTCATCTTAATTTTATCAATCAGTTTCACCACTTCAAGATCTTTACTCTGAGCTCTTCTAACTTTCTCATGCAACATCGGTCTCAACTTTAGTGTAGCTATCAATGCTTTATTTTGATCTAAATTTAACTCCACATTCAAAGCTCTCAACTGAATTAAGCTCGATAATCTCAATAACTAAATTTGAGCTACATTGCTATTCGACTTCCTACTTAATGCGTCTGCCACTATATTAGCTTTCCCCGGATGATATTCAATCGTACAATCATAATCCTTTAATAGCTCGATCCATCTTCTCTGTCTTATATTCAACTCCTTTTGACTCAACAGATACCTCAAGCTCTTATAATCAATGTATATCTGGAATGTCTCTATATACAACTAATGTCTCCATATCTTTAAAACAAAGACTACTACTGCAAGTTCTAAATCATGTACCTGATAGTTTATCTCATGAGACCTTAATTGTCTCGATGTATAGGCTATCACCTTTCTATACTGCATCAGTGCACATTCCAATCCTTGATATGAAGCATCACTGTATATTACATAACTACCAGTTCCTGATAGAATAGTTAACACCGGCGTTATAGTCAACTGATGTTTCAGTTTCTCAAAACTTCTCTGACACTCATCATTCCATCTAAAGACCACATTCTTCCTCAGAAGTTTAGTCAGAGGGGCTGAGATCAAAGAAAACCCCTCGACAAACTTCCGGTAATATCCGGCCAATCCTAAAAAACTCCGAATTTCAGACACATTCTTCGGAGCTTCCTATTTCATTATTGCCTCTATCTTCTTTAAATCCACTTGAATACCTTGCCCACGTACTATATGACCTAGAAACACTACTTGATTTAGCCAAAACTCACATTTACTGAATTTAGCATATAATTGTTTCTCTCTCATAATCTGTAATATCACTCTCAAATGCTCAGCATGCTCTTCTTTGCTCTTTGAATACACCAAAATGTTATCATAAACACTATCACAAAGCGATCCAGATAGGGCAAAAATACCTTATTCATTAATGCCATAAATGCAGCTGGTGTATTAGTCAACCCAAACGACATTACTTAAAACTCAAAAAGTCCATATTTTCTCTTGAAAGTATTCTTTGGTACATTAGCCTCTACTATTTTCAGTTGGTAGTACCCAGATCTCATATCTAACTTAGTGAACACCTAAGCTCCCTGTAACTGATCAAACAAATCATCGATTCTAGGCAACGATTACTTGTTCTTCACTGTGATCCTATTCAGTTGCCTATAATCGATGCATAGTCTTAACGTTCCATCCATCTTTGTTACAAATAAGGCTAGAGCTCCTCAAGGTGAAATTCTGGGTCTAATAAATCCTTTATCCAGCAACTCTTGTAACTGACTTCAACTCCATCAGTTCCACAGGTGTCATCCTATATAAGGGATAGATATAGGAGCATCACTTGGAACTAGATAAATTATGAACTCTATTTTTCGATCTGGAGATAAGCCAGGTAACTCTGCGGGAAATACATCTAGGAATTCCCTAACCACATGAATGTCCTGCATATCTTGCTCAGTTCGATTATCAAGGACGTGGGCCAAATATGCCTCACATCATCCTGGCATTAACCTCAAGGCACTCACAAATGAAATCAGCCTGGCTGGCACTGCTTGGCTAATACCTTTGAAAACTACTCTCGGTTGATTAGGAGATTCAAATATTACCTTCTTAGTATAACAATTCATGATGACCCTATAAGTAGTGAGCCAATCTATGCTTAGGATAACATCTATTTCCCTTAGCGGTAACACAATCAAGTTTGCATCTAATTCTGCCTTACTAATTCGGATCAAACACCTCTTGCAGACCTCTCCTATCACAGTGGTACTACCTATTGGTGTACTCACCTCTAATCCACATCTCAATAACTCTCTATCACAATGTAACCTAAATTCCATATGCAGTGCAATAAAGGAATACTTAGATCCAAGATCTAGCAATGCATAAACTTCAAATGTAAATATGAATAACACACCTGCAATGATATCTGGAGACTCTTGAGCCTCTCGTCTCGTCATGGCATAAACTTGGGCCTGAAACTGTGGTTGATTGCTCCGCATCTCAATCCTACCAGTAGCACTCCCAGAACTCATTCTGCCTCTGCCACGACCTCTCTATCTAGACCTACTGGCTCGGCTCTGTTGAACTGTAGTTCCTATTGCCTCACTTCCTCTCCTACTAGACTGTGCTCCAAACACAACAGAACAATCCCTAATATGATGATCAAATGAGTCACACTGAAGGTAGGCTCTTGTCAACCTCCAACATTTATCACTGTGCTTCTTCCCACAATACTCGCAAGTCGATAACTGACCCGATACTACACCTCTGCTATTACTAGACTAAACAAAACTACCCCTCTGTCTAAACCCCAGCTGTCTTGATCCAGTCAGTGGTCTGAAAGCTAGGCTTTGACGCTTGTTGAACCTTCTACCAGAACCACCCTGAGATTCATTGGGACTCTTCTGTCTAGACGCTGATCAATGTTCCACCTTACTATCCTTCAACAACTGCTCAATGCGGATCGGGGTAGCTTGTAGTTCTGTAAAACTACCCAGGTTAGAAAGAGCTAACCTTTTCCGGATCTCCATATTCAGTTTGTTTTCAAATCTTTTGCACTTGTCTTCCTTAGTAGGAATCAAGGCAGTAGCATATCCCATCAGCTCATTGAACTTAACCTCATACTCTGCTATAGACAAACTGCCCTACTTTAGATCTAGAAATTCCATCATCTTTCTATCCATGTATATCTTAGGCATGTAATTTTCCTTGAAAACTCTCAGGAAGTCTTCCCATCTTAGACTACAAGGCTTGATGGTACTAATTGGAGCAGTTTTCCACCATTGATAAGCTGGGCCTTGCAGTAAAGACACAGTATAGTCGAACCTCTCATCTTGCTCACAATCCATTTGGTCAAAAACTCTCTCTGTTCTCTTTGGCCATCCCTTGGCCTCTCCAGGGTCTGTACTTCTGTAGAAGTCTACAGCCCCCTGCTTTTACAGTTTATCGTACCTCCTTTCCTTTCTCAGGAATTCTTGGAGGCAGTCTCTTAGGTCGAGACACAGACGACTCTCTATTGGCTCTTTCTGATCATAGGTCAGCTGATTGTTCCACTTGATCACCTATGGCGGATAACCTATAATAAACAATAACTTCAATTACCATCCGAAATTCTCACAATATTTCATGCCTAACATTCCTACATATACCTATGAATGCTAACCATGCTCTAATACCACCAACTGTAGCACCCCACCCCTATTTGACACGTGTACGTACGCCCTTTGGATGTACGTGCACATATCCGACAGAAATGGTATGCTAACTATTACACTTTCACTATATAGCATGACATCATAACTACATCATAATTAACACAAAGTTTAAAAGCCCAAAAATTTCTTCTTATCATTTCATAAACTATATTTACAATGTAGCATTACAACCATCATCCATGTTTGTACAATATCAGCCTATCAGAGTCACAACTCTATCTACAAAGTATGCTACATGCACAAGAGAGTAAACAAAAGTTAAACTAATCCTTCAGTCCCAGCTGACTGACCTTTGAGCCATGTACTCTATCCAACAGCTGTGTAAAATCTCTTCTAAGTAGTCTTAGAGGCTAAGTCGTTGCTCTCTCGAATCTAAAAATATCAACGCTGCAATTTGGTTGAGTTTTGCAAACTTAGTTGAATAACCATCCTCGATGGTTCACTCTTGTTACGCAACACACAATTTATGTCATCACATAATTCACATCATCTCAATTTTTATCATTCCATTATAATTATGCAGATTACAATCATTGATAATCAAGCACACATATCATACAATAAAAGTTCTCAAAATATTGCTATCATTCAATTAATTCATATCATATGTATATGCAATGCTTATGAGAATCAACTTCATTTAATTATATTGTTTTGACCGAGTGCCTTTTTTATTGTCCTGTATCTGTTGTGGATATCGGGCTCTATAATATTGTCCTTTATCCGTTGAGGATACAGGACTCTTTATACACATTGAGCCATAGGCTCTTACCACAGATGTCTGAGCTTTAAGCTCTTTCTCACTGACGACTCCAATCACAACTACCTTTATGTTTCATACATTCATGTAATGAAATGCACCATGCATATTCATTTGGTCATATTTGTATTCTTTCTTATTCATATTCGTCATCAGACTTTTAGTTTGGCATTCAACATAATAGTTAAGAATCATTTAGTCAATCACATTCACATTCAAGTAGTACTTCCAATGTTCTATTTATGCATCAAAATGCCTTGGACATTAAATGTCCGGAATTCAGTACATACACATCATATTAATTCAGTATACAATTTAACAAACAATCAAGGTTAGACCATCTTAGGTTACTCACAATTGCTCCTTTTAGCTTATTGCCTTAAATTCTCGGCAATGTCTGGAAGCGGTCACTCAATATGTTCGTTTAGAAAATGCAATCATATACAAAATTGACAAATTCAGATAAATACTCAATCATAAGCACATTCATGAATGTATCATGTATTATGCATGTTTCAATGACAGCTTTTCGGATATGTTTCCTTAATATACTTTATAAGCAATTACAAAACCTTTCAAAACATTCTTTTTAATCCTTAATACCCTTTTATTCAATTTAATCCCTTCATTCAACATCAATTAAATTCGTTTAAGAGCTCATTTAAACCTACATGCCTCATATGGTAACCTTCTTACTTGAATTAGGTTGAAAAACATCCAAAAAATTACCCTTTGATAAAGCCTGTCAGGTCGAGATCATGCCTGTGCACGATCGCGACTTTTCTTCTTCTCTGTAGAGTAGCGATTGTGCTAATGCACGATCGCGACTTCCATCATTCTTCAGCAGAGTCACGATCGTGCAGATGGACGATTGCGACCTGTTGTGTTTTCTTCCTTCTTTCTTGCCATTTTTGACCTAGAAATAGAAGTTTCATGTAACACTTTCTTCTAGTCAAACGTTCCTCTATGTCTTAAGTTTCTAATGACATCAAATTCATACATTTTGGTTCAGTATCATGTAAGTTATAATCAAAATACCACATGCTATTCTCATACCTCGACAGACCTCAATTAACATTTTAAGACTCTTAAAAACATAATTCAAATTCAATTCCTTCATGAAAAATGTAGCCATATGTCTCTAATGCACTCTAGATCAAAATTCATCCAATTTGGATATTCACAGATCAAGTTATGGCTAAAATACAGATGTATGTTCATTAAAACACTGCATAAAACATACTCCCAACACAATTCATTGTCAATGTTCTATTACTTCTTTGTCATTTCTCTATCCTTTCACATTGATGATTCAGTTATACCTCAATTTTTAGTTCAGTAACCTCTATACACAATTCACAAGTTCATGAATAATCACAATACAAAAACAGAACCTAATTCATACTTGTACATATCACATTTTCGTCACTTCACTAATCTTCATTTAACTTCAATTATCACAATCCTTTATACATTTTTTGCACATTTTCTACTGATTTAACTTCTTCATCACTTTACTTATATCTTAGAATTTGCTTCTTCTTATGTCACTCACGCATGCATCCATTCATCTTGCTATACCATGAACGCAAGCATCCATTTTCAAACATGAAATCATCATCAAAAATCATTTACATTACCATAAACCTTAAAGCATAACTTAATTTTCACTTCAAATCCTTCAGTAAAATTCTAGAAATGGGGATAGCAAATGAGAGGCTTCGGTGGATGAAACAAAGATAAGAGTAGAGAAGAGGCCGAAGTCTTTGTAAGATGTAACGTAGATAAGCCAATAACACAAAAATAAGCAAAGATAGTGTTTCGGTGATGGCAAAGCAAGAAGGAAGGTTTATATGATTTCGGTGAAACTAAAGAATGGAGCTGTAGAAACCTTCCTTGCCTAACAAAAAACGTGACTTAGGGCTTAACTTAGCTTTGTCACATGTCCCTAATGCATGTCTTGCATTTGTCATCATATGAAGCTATCAAATGTCACCTAGCTATTGCTCCACTTGTCGCATAGTAATTTTTCCAATTGTCACACATTCACTAGTCCATTTGTCACACTCTATTTGTTTTTTATTTCTATATTTTTCTTAATAAAAAATACTCCAAATATTCAAAAATTTCCAAAATGTCCCCAAAAATACTAAATCAATTTTACTACACATCAATTTAATTTTCAAGACAATTAATCCATAATTCACACTTTAATCACATTAAAATCACTTATACCCGAAAAATATCAATGAATGCATGTACAATTATTTTAATGAGCGGAAACATTATTCAAGTGTATGTATATGCCATATGATGCATGAAATGCACTTCCAAATTCTTAGTACACTCTCATATATAATTTCCTAAAGTTTTAACCCTAATCGCGGAATAATGAGATGTTACATTATTAGTATTAGCTAGCGATCCTGACTTAGAGGGTCCCTTTTCATAATGAACTATTAGCACCATTCCGACATTTTATCTCTATGAACCAAGAAGAAAAAGGATCATTGAGAAGATGATTGTAATATAAGAGAAGCAAAAAGGACAACCTCTTTTAAATATATAATATGGATTCTGATAATGCAATATAGTTAGACTCTCATATCGATCCAAATGAATCAACCTTTCCACGGAGGTCAGTCTTTGCCGATTAGGCATGAGGATTGCAGGTTATAAATTTGCCTTGATTGTATAAAAATGTATTTTATTTCAATTATCATGAAATTCCTAATTCATAAATGAAGTAATTTGTAACACCCCAACTCCCGCCGGACCCGAACCCGATATCGACAGTGATACCCGGATCCGTGCCCCGCGAAGGTGGCATGTCACATCACTTAACA
>JANQBM010000003.1:22540194-22556073 GCA_025594535.1 Erythroxylum domingense
AGCATGAGATGTGGTAATTTACCACATCTGGATCCGTTTCTCTGGTCCGACCCGTTCTCTGGAAACGGGATGTTACATAATTAATAAATGAAATAGTCAATGATGGGTTTACATTAGCCTCTTTTTTATTTGTAGTAATGAATCTTGTATGTTTTCTTAAGAAAAGGAATTTGTCTAGTGTTTTTTTGGGATTCAAAAGGATGTATAAACACATAAGAAATCTTCAATGGAAATGAAAAGGAGATGTAAATCCAGGTATTTTGAAAATAGTAAGCTCTTTGACGCAAGAAGGGGTCAATCTATATCATTTTAACTTGGTTTTGATTTCTCTTTTTTTTTAAGAATAGAGAGTTGAGGTCCTCTCTCACTCATATCGAATTTGTAAACATCATTTTTTTACTTACTTTTCTATAAAATAGTTTGAGTCGTTTTATAATATAAATTAAAAATTATAGGGTTAATTATAAAAAGAAACCCAAACTTTCGGCAATTTTTTAATTATAGCCTGAACTTTAAAATGTAACAATAAAATGCCCAAACTTTTAATTTTCTTCAATTCTAGCCCGACCTTATTTGTTGTTCTCCCTTAGCCCTCAACCCTTTGTTTTCTGTTTGTTCTTTTGACGTCCCAACCTACTCTTGCATTATAACGTATTGCATTAGTAAGTTTTTCATTTTTAGTTCATACTCCTGATGCCCTTAATATGAGGAAGTCGGGGCTGTGTAATATGAAAATTGAAGGGTGAGGGCATCAAGAGAATAAACTGAAAATAAAGGGAAAAATTGAAATCAAAACGTAAGGTTGTTGAGACTGCATAATCTGATTTAGATCATTTTTAAACAACGACCTCGTTTTAATTATGCGAATAAATGACGTCGTTTCATTAATTTCATTTGTTGCGTTAATTTTGGCTAACGTGTATTAATAGTTAAAATTTTTGAAACACGAGGCAAGTCATATAAGCAAACTTAATAGAAACACTAATGTCGGGCTAGAATTAGAAAAATTGAAAGTTTGAGTATTTTAGTGCTATTTTTTGAAGTTCGGGCTATAATTGAAAAAGTTGAAAGTTTGAACATTTTATTACTATTTTTTAAAGTTCGGGCTATATTTGAAAAATTGACGAAATATTGGGTTTTTTTAGTAATTAACCCAAAATTATAAACATTTTTCTTATTTACATTTCTTTTTTGGTATTAGTTATATTAAAATTATTATAATAAAAATAAAATAATAAATAAATAAAAAGGCAAAAAACAAGAAAACCATCCTAAAAAATTCAACAAAGAATTACAAGCCAGACTACACCAAATGAGAATTGCTATAATACAAGCTGGAGTGAGAGTTAAAACATAAAAAAGTGCTGGAGCAATAGAAGCCACTGACATTATAAAAATTAAGCAAAGGTTGGACTTGAAAAGCACCCATTAGACTTGCAAACAAAAGCAAGCTTTATCTTTTTCTCTATTCCGTCATTACCACACCCCAGACCAGAAACTTACTTTATCATTCCGATAACTACTAAATAAATAAAAATAACAAAAGAGAAAAGAGAGAAAAGGAAGGCAATAATATACAAAGGGGGCCCATCGCTATCATGCGCCATGGAGTCACTATCGCTATCCATCTTTAAAGAAATCGAACCAGAAGTAAACGTAAATCTTTATAATTCTCCATTCCTCCCTCTCCCTCTCTCTCTCTCCCTCTCCCTTTTCTTTTTGATTTTGGTTTGTAAGTTCTCAGGATAACTGAGCTTATAATTTCTCAGTAATATTTTGGCGCCGCCATTTTAGACTCGGAGAATCTCTCTCAGATCCATTGCGTCGCTCTCAGGTAGGCTTTCTGTTTGGTTCTCGAGAAAACGGGAAATCTTTTGTTTGTCAAAACTTCATTTAACTGGCTTTGTGGGAGCTGTTTTGATGCATTCGTTTATAGCTTTTTTATCTACTTTTCTGCCAAACTTTTCTCCTGCCTTTTCTCTTTAGCCAAAAGCAGTGAACTACTGTGTGATAGTGAAGCAATGCACATCAATATTGTCGATTTACTTGTTTCTGCTCTCTATCCGATTTATTTTCATAGTATACTGGTATGAGTGCGGTTAAATTATACTTGATTTGCATGAATAATATAATAGTTAATTTTCCTTTTTTTTTAATTTCAAGTTATTGTTTTGCAAATCAGTGATGATATTTAGATGTTGCTCTTTTTTGCTTTCTTAAATAAAAATCCGAAAGATACTCGGTTGATTTATGTTTGTGCTTGCTTGCAAAATATAAGATGCGATTCTTATGATCTCTGTCGTACTCCTTTTTTCTTTTATTCTTTGCTTCGTTTTATTTTTGATGTCGTTTTAGCATGGTGATTGGAAGGTTTTGTAGTTAGATGTGCTGTTGCACTTGTTAATATTTTGGTTGTTTTGGTTTCGTGAGTTTGAAACAGTTTATTATGTCAAAGAAATGTGCCAGGCATTAGCGCATTTAATTGATTTGGAATTTCTGTGTTGAATTTGGGGATGTAATAGAAGTAATTGGAATTTATCTGTTTCAAGTTTTGGGAAATCTTTAGATGGAAATGATTAAATATCCAATATCAATTTTAAGTGTATTTGTCTCATTTCTTCGTTGCTATCTTATTTAAATCTTACTTCTGGCTTTGGGATGTCTTACGGCCTGCTGCAGGATATTGGTAAACAAAGGGTTGGTGCCTTTGTGACTGAGAGGGAGCTGAAGAAACTATACAGAGTCTAGATCTTGGAACCCGATGATTAGAACTGATGTTATTGGCAGTGGAAGGAGGAGGGTTCTTCTCTTCTTCAGCTTCTGGGTATAGCAAGGGCCTGACCCTTCTTCTCTTGGGTCAGAAGCACGAAGACAGGCCCATGAGAGTTTCGCCGTGGAATCAGTACCAGTTGGTGGACCAAGAACCAGATCCTGACATCCAGCTGGCTTCTGTGAAGGACCGGCTCTCCCGAGGTTGCGCTTCTTTTGTCTGCTTTGGTCGCGCTTCTGCAGGGCTTGATTCCCCGTCACATCTCAAAGTAGGCCCTGCCCAGCAGCAGGATGTGTTGCCAGATCCTCTTGTTGATTATAAAGGAAAGAATAACTCAGTAGATATCGCAGATGATAATAATGCACAAAAGATTTCTCTGAAGAGCAGCTTGAAGAAATCACAAAGTGGTGTTCAGAGTCCTCTTGGGAATGTCAATCAACGTGATGCATCAAGTGGCAAGGAAAATGATATTACTGGTCATACAGAAAGCAGAAAAGTACAGTGGACTGATGTTTGTGGAAATGAGCTTGCTGAGATCAGGGAATTTGAACCAAGGTATGGATATATGTCCTGAATCGAGATACATTTTATAATATGCCTTAATTTGGATTTAATGTAGTTCCCCTCCCAACATCTGTTCATGTTGAATCCCTCTGTAGCCAATAAAAAAAAAGGACAAAACAAAGAAATAATTCACATTAGAAGTTTGTGTAAATAGTATTCTGATCTCTCAAATGTGTTTATATCTATCCATGGGCGTCTTGACTTCACATTCTCCAGAAGCTATGAGTTCATACTTTACTAATTTCAGAATCACAACATAATAAGAGTTCAATTGCTATATACCTAATATGCTTAATACATTAATAGTATCTGCATATTTGATCGGATATAGCATGCAATTTTCTTTTACGTCCTTGATCTGTGGGAAAGTGGCAGTATCATGTCTAATAACTGGGTACAGTTGTAGAAGGATGAGTTGGTAATCTGAAAATGCTGATAAATGGGAGGTTCTTCAAAGCAGTTATACCAACTGTACTTACAAACTTTTCTAGAAAATTCACATGGCATTTCCTACATTTTCTTCTCCGAAAGTTGTTCCTTCTCTCACCACCTGCTCTCATCTCTGTTCCTCTCTCTCAAATAAGATACGTGTGCTTAGAAATGAATGAGAATCTTTTACCTATTGCAATGCTCAGTATTGATATTTATGTTTTTTAATCTTTCAATATTTATCTTTTGGTACAATTGATCTCCCATAGTTGTCTGAACTAGTTACTGATCTATAGTTGTAGTTTGTAACAAACAGTTTACATTTCTGTTTCTATAATTGAACTGAGAGAAGGTTTTTCGCACACAAAGAGGTCAGATTGATACATTGGGATGCAGTAATTTTAGGTATTTCATGGACTTAATGTCTGTGGCACTGGAACAGAATGCTTTTCGGAGGCAGATTTTATAGGGACATTAGAGGTATTGATTTGAGTGATGAAGAACAATTATACTAGACACAGTTACTGTTTAATTGTGCATGTGTGAAAGGTTTAGTTGTTGCTTCCTCTTTCTCTCTCTCTCACTTTCTTTCCGTCTTTTCTTTACCATTGGTCCCTGTGGAATTTTTACTCAATTTATTCCTGCATAAAATGATCTAGTGTTGGGTTGTCATGAACAAGTAGCTATGTTCTTGGTTTCCTTCATGTTCTTGTCAATTCTTTCACCCAGGATCAAGGTTCAATTGTTCAGTTATTGCATTCAATATTTTAAGCGTTGAACTTATTATTCCTTCTTCGAAGTAACTGCAGGCTTTCTTTGGTACAGTGAAATTTCACAGGCAACTTTCAATTTATGAATAATATTCAGCGGATTTGTACCATATCATTTTTGTTTTGTTTAAAACTGATTATCTCGTTTACAATTCAGTGGAATCTTTCTGGTAATCTCTAAGGGAACTACTATTTGATGTTGACTCTTTAAGTAAAAGTATAGGATTGTCCAAGGATTGGCATGAGATGCTGATATCCTGGTAAAAAACCTTTTGAGATTTTTCTATCAAGTTGTCTAATCTCTAAGCCATATAAATCCTTTGTTATGTCTGAGTTGTGCCTACCAAGTACTTTTTTGTTTGAGGATCAAGGTTGAATTTATATGTGCTTTACCAATATAAAAATCTAGTAACTTGCAGTTGTAAGTAAAGCATTGTTACCTCAGAAACTTCAACTTATAGCAACGCACTGTTCTGCTTTTTCTTCCGATATTCCCACGCTGAGAGTTAAGTTACTTCAACTTTGGTGTTGTTTGAAATTGGGTGTCTCTTCCATGATCCCACCCATAATAACGACAATGTCTGGCTGTTTTGGTTCCTAGGCTTTCTTTTCGCTGGATATGTAACAGAAGTGAAAGGGGCATTGATTATCGTGTATTTCTGTGTTTGTTATATACTCCACGGATAGGGTATTCATATTTTCTGGTTCAATTCTGACGAATGGATTCCATTTAGACACTTTTGTCCAACATGCGTCATGCATTTAATCATTAGCAATTATGTTTCCTTTAATTGGCCTTTCTTTTTAATACGTTTTCTTGTTATCCATCGTAACTTGAAATACGCACTATCTAATTACAGTGAAAGGGGCGGATCAGATGATGAACTAGAGAATGGAAATGAAAGAAGTTGTGCATGTGTGATTATGTAATAGGATTGTGCCAGAACTCCAGGTTTCCCGGAAGTGCAACAACGTACCATGTAAATTGCTACTAACAAAGGCCATTCCATTTGTTCCTGGGTCAATTTGATTCTTTTATTAGGAAAAAAGAATGAGTTCCAGAGGAATGTTTCCAAACAAGGAAAACCATACTCATCCGACCTGATCTGCTCATTTTATGTCCATATTGAATTGATGAGGATCTCAATTTTGTTAATCTGATTTCCGCTTATGTTTGTTTCATTACTTCTGTACTGGTGATTGCATTTTCCATTGTTAATGTTCTATATTAGTTTTGGCTCTTGACTTTCTCCTTTCTTGTGATTGCCTTGTCAATTGTTTTGTCTTAACTCTTAATTAATGCATCAAATAGTTTCCATTATTTCTTGCTGAGTATCATATCATTCGTGGTGTTTAGTACCTTACAATTGATGAACATTGGCTTTCCAACGTGGATGATTATAAAAAGAACCATAATGGTAACAAAGTAAATACTGAATTTGATTTTATTGTAATTTTCTAAAATTATGGAATAATTTTTAAATTTTATAAATTTGTAAAATGATTCTTCAGTATATGGTGTCATATAGTTTTTAATTTTACTTTTTTTTTTCAAAAATTATAATAGTAAAATCACAATAATATAAATTTATTATAATTTCTATCTTTATTCTTATTGACATTATTTTCTCATTTTTATATAAATAATAGTTACAATTGATTATATCAAAATATAGGCCTTTTAGCCGTTTGATTCTTCAAATGGTTATAAATGTTGTTTGGAGAGTAGCTGAAGCATTGGCTGTTTGTCTTCAAACAGTCGAAATTGAAAACGCTCGTCAATCAACTAACTATTTAACCTTTAAAACTTAATTATACCCTTTCCTATGTAATAAAAGAGAGGCAAAGCTTACTAACTTTTTTTGCTAATATAAATAGTAGAAATATAAATTTTGTTTATTAATAAAATTAATTAACAATTAGTTATAAAATATGTCTTATAAATAAAATATGAGTAATTTATCATCTTATATATTAGTATTATTATGTAATAAATAAAAACCGAATAAAATTTTATTTTATTATTATATTGATTATTAATTATTAATAAAATTAATATATTTTATTTTATTATCATATTAATTATTAATAAAATAAAAATATATATTTATTAATTAATAAAAATTAATTAGCTTTACATATTTAAAAATTATTATACTTCTATTAAAAATAATTATATGTAAATTAATACATCAATTAATAACTTTTCTTTTGATGCGTTTAGCCCCAATACACTACCTCTTGGATATAATTGAATATACTTAGACTAATAGAAATGGTTAAAAATCAAACTTGCAGGGACAAGATAAACTAGTTTTTCTTGTATTTTTTTTAGATAATGTCTTTAGAAGTCATTTTACATATAAACAATTAATACTAAACAGCTAATTTTACCAAACATCTCTAACAAACAACTAATGCAATCCGCTGGTCAAATCAGCTGATAGAATAAGCTATCAGCTAACAGCTGATAAAATCATCTAACAGTTAATGTAATCAACCGATTGCCAAACAGGGCCATAATATAATAAGAATAATATAGATTTATAAGCATAATAAGATTTCGCGTCAAGCAAAAATAAAACTTGAGACAAAAATATAAGTAGTTAGAAGTTTTATATTTATATTGCCTATACAAATTTGAATATTCTTTTCAAAAAAAAATTCAACGTATAGATCAAATATAAGTCAAACTAAAAGAAATAAAAAAATTAAAAATTAAAATTTAATGAACGACACATTCACTCAATTAGCATTATTCATAAGCAAAAAAATGTTTCATAATTAATATCATCCGTGTAATGCATTGAATGATATGTTAATTCTCCTCTATCTAAGATTATTTTTTAAGTCATTCTCACATTTTTTACAAATTCAACAAGGTAAATTTAATTTATAAAGCTAATTGTTTATTAAGAGTCTTAATAAACAAATAAAATTAAATTATTAATAAATTATATTCAATTTAATAATGATATAAAATATTTTTCTCAAAAATTGAAATTGTGTTGAAAAAACCATATTATTTAATCTCTTGTATTCCAATCTATTTCTTTTTGGGATGAATTGTTTCAAATTTTTTCTAATTCCTTTTACATTCAATTGTGCTCATGAAATGATCAAGAATTTAAATTGCAAAACTTTCTAATTATGGAATATTGCTTCAGCATTGGTTCCACAAACAACTGCAAGATAATAAAAGTAATCTTATAAATAAAATAAAGTGACATTTAATTTTAAACAAATAATAAAAGTTAATAAATATATACCTTAATTAATTTTTTTCTCTTTGATGTATTGCAATAAGCATCCTAAATTTATATACACATCCTTGTATATCTCCATTTGTGAAATAAAAAAATATTACATCATCTGACGTAAAATAATTGTTGTGATAGTAAATACCATTTCTTTATTAACTTCATTTTTTTTTAATGAAATTTGGTTTAAAATAGACACTTGAATCCAGGAATGTCCTAATATCAAAAAACAAATGGTAAATTTGTCTTCATCATCTTTCATTAATGATTGTAAAATAAGTTATGTACAAGGATGACCTATTGTTTTGCTTAGTCTTGATTGCTTCCTTCAATTTTTTCCTTCTCTTCACAATCAATCAGATGGAGTACTCTCACCAAAGACTCATAAACTAGAATAAAAAACTGACATTGAGACCAAAATTCATAATCTTCAAGTGTAATCCAAAAAATCTCTATTCTATTATTAAACCTATCATGTTAAGATGCAATTCATTTATCACTTGTAAATATTTATCTTAGCTCCTTCTTTATGTAAACAAAATATTTAAATGAAAAGAAAATTTTCACAAATCTTATAATGATAGGACAAAACAAATTCCCACCATTGGTGAAATACTTGCTTATCAAATTTAGAACCTACACACAATTATAAATGTTTGTCACTTTTTCTTACTTTCTGTATAGTTTCATGAATGATAGGAAAGTATCTATCATCTTATATATTTTTCCAACGTCAGATCAATGCAATGTGCAGCACAAAGAGTCTAATAGAAATAATTATACTTGCTTTGTAACCTCTTCTTTGCTACTTTATAGGTAGCAATATGGTTAGTAATGAATTGTATAATATTTTCTAACCTAACTTCATCAAATATCTTTAATAGAGTATTAACATTCTGTACAAAGATAGATGCATCAATTAACTTTAAAAAAACCATGATCCTTTTAGCATAATAAAACAAAAAATTCATAATGGGCTATTTTCTTTTATTTGTCGAACTATCACACATGATTAAACACCCACAAATTGTTTAAGTCATTTTTATTTATTAAAACAACTTTTTATTTCACTAATGTAAATGTTAAAAAGATAATATCTATAGTCATCAATTGAATGGGCTTTATATCTTGAACTATCATAGGCAACAACATCCACAATAAGTTGGCAATAATAAGATTGAGCAACACTGAATGATGCACCTATATCATTCCACCATTTAGTTATTTTCATGTCCATATTATGAGTTGCTTCTTTAAATTGTATACATTACTAATAGAAGGTTGAGCTCTTAGAGTTATTCTTGGAGCTAAAAAGTTAGATATTTATCTTCTTCTTTTCCTTATATCAGTTACAATGATCCCTTCTTATTGGATATGAATACCAACTTTAGTATTGTCAGTATTATCTTGATCACTGCAAAATGAAATTCCACTTCTAATTTATAGTTCAGTATTTGCCTTCTTTCTTTCTTATTATGATCCTTTTCAAGCAAAGTTTTTATCTATCATTTTACATCATGACTATCTTTCTTACAAGACTTCATATCACTTTTGATCCCAACTAAATGTTTCTTTGATCTGGTGATTTTCCCACATTTCAAATATTTATTATCATACAAACAAATAGTATGATATGTAAAACAAATAGATACATATGTAAAAAATAAAATAAATTAATAACTTCATATCAAAATAAAGTTTTTGCATGTGAAAGAAACAAAACACTAGTTTGACTGTAGAATAAAGAAATATTTTTATATATGTATAATGTTGATGTATTATAGAGCAATAAACCAATTATAGTCATTGGAACTTATACGAGTTTATGGTGTCCATTTGCAACATCATTACTAGCTATAATAATTCAAAAGTTTGTTCCGAGAAGATTGACCATATGCCAATACTATGTATTACCATATTCATAACATGTTATGGTTATAACAAATCCAAATAGATTCTTCGCTAATGTATAAGATACAATTCGGATTTGGACATGTTAAAAAGTTAAATGGATATTGTAGAGAAAACTGCAAAAATTATGTAGAGGTATATTAAAAGTATGTAATAGTTTCTTATATCTTATATATTTGCTTTGGCAATGTACGTTACGAAACTAACTATATTATAAAAATTAAAAGAAAAATATCATTACTTAACTATTCATAATATGTTGAGTATACCCTCATAATACTAATGATCATATCTTAAAAGCCTCGTCTATATGCATTAAATTGGCAAGGCAAATCATTAAGTATTATGCAGGATAAAGACCATTCTCAAATATACAATATAGTGACAGATCATCACTTTAAGGGTTGAAAATTAAAAAAAGCCTCGTCTATATGCATTAAATTGGCAAGGCAAATCATTAAGTATTATGCAGGACAAAGACCATTCTCAAATATACAATATAGTGACAGATCATCACTTTAAGTATTGAAAATTAAAACTATGTCATATAATTCAAGTTTTTCTTTATTAGTATAGACCTTCAAATTCAAACCATAATTCAATATAGAGTTAAAGAATGAAAAGTGCTGAGGAGAGAAGTTGATGGCACTGTAAAGAGAAAAGTTGGCAACAGTAATCTGGCAGTAACAATCTAGCGATCGGAGAGTGCGAGCTAGTGAACTGGAGCTAAGGAAATAATGGAGAGAAAAGTTTGTGAACAAATGAGAGTGAAGAGGAGAGCTAGAGGTGAGAAGAAAAGATAATTGTAGGAGAGGATTGAAGAGATGACAATTGAATGAATTGCAGTCTCGCAAAAAAAGGAGTAAAAGGACAAAGGAGACGAGGGAAAAGCTTATGACATTGTAAGAGGGTCAACAACTAGAGTTAAAGTTTAGGACAAATTAGGGTATTTTTTCAATTTAATCCATATTTTTTTAAAAAAATACATTTCTATATTAATATTGATTGATATTTTAAGTGCCAACTGATATTAAAAGGATCAATAATAATTAACACCTTAACTTGATATAAAATAAGATTTTTATTTCATTTTATGACTCGTACAACATTCTTTTCATAGATAGTAAAAGATGGACGTTAGACTTAACTCTTAAAACTATCTTTTAGCTTGGATGATGTTAAAAGTCTTTCTAGAAACCTTTTATATTCAATTTTCACTTTCTTATTCAATGCATTTAGATTTAATGGATTAAAATTTAGATGTTTTTAAATCCTTTTTTTATTAAATTTATGTTAAATTTGATGACAAATAACAAATATGATGATTTTTTTTCACAAAATCATATCACATGAGACCTGTTAGAAGTTAGCATACCACAAAATTGTAAGTGTTAAAGATAACTAAATTTATTTGTTTATTGAATAATAATAATATATTAAATATTTTATTCATCATATAATAATAAAAGTATATTTTAGCCTTTAAAATTTGCATTAAATTTTAAGCTCGAATCAGACATGTTATTTTAACATTAAAATTTATCTTAATTAAAACTGAAGATAACATTAATAGGCCACAATTTCAAAATAAACCCTCCCCACTAAAAACCATCATCTTCTCTATAAAGCTTATGGCATTAGAAGTCAAATTAGAAGCAAACTCACATCACAATCGTATCCCAATGATAGTCTCATATTGCATGGAGCTTTATATTGTCCATGTTTCCTTTTATAGTTGAAGAAACAAAAGCCAATTTCACATTCTTGGTCTTATGAATTGTTCATCCTTTGATTTATTATAAAATGATAATGTAATTACAATGTAGTCAGTTAAACAAAAACAATGTAAAGAGTGTAGGGAAGAAATGTTGAAAATTGATTTTATAATAGTATAAGAAACAAACCTTACTTATGTCTCTAAAATCTTATTCCAAGTAGGTGAAGAGGAACCTCCTTATAAGTCTATTTATTTGACCAGAGTAACCTTTTACAATGTTTCTTAATGGTGAAGAGGAACATTTTTGAATCAAATAAGCATAAGAAATAACCTCCCTAATTTAACTTTACAAATTCAATAACCTTGTTTGCTCACTCTAATGTTATAGGGCTCACCTAAGTTTTATTAGGCAAAGGCAAAGCAACTGAAAATGGTCAACAGAAACAAAAACTAGACATTGTGATAGCTAGTTCTAAGAGCACTATTGGACTACTATGCTATATTGTTAGACTAGTGTAGCAACCATTATGTTCTTAAAAAATGTTAGTACAAAATTATATTTTCTTTCAAATGACATTGGCCACAAACATGACACACTGGTTGACCATTATATTTTAAGTATATCAAAATCACCTTAGAACCCTAACATAGGTCACCAATATAATATATTAGTCGAACAAACTTCCTAAAATCGTATTTTCAAATATTTCAAGTTTTTCAAATAATCAAACTCATTCATTTGATAAAATTTTTACTTAAAAATCTTTTTATAAAAATTCCATAAATAATGTTATAACGATTAACATGTTTTTCTTTGAATCAAAATCTTAACTCCTTATAATCATTGAAAATATATATACATTAAAATAAAAGGTGATTACATGTGAAGTTATTTCAATCTTAGGGTCCGATTCAATATGATTTTTCAACTATCATATATAAGAATTGAACTACAAGAGAAAAAAATAAAGAAATTTTAATAAATAATAATAAAACTAAAATAAAATAAAACAAAACAAAATGTCTAGTCTAACCACTTTACAATTTTAATATGAACTATGCCTAATTTCTAGCAACATCACCAAAAACTTGGTAATATATGTTTTAAATGTAAGTGCACGGTATAGGAGTAGCTAACATTGTTGAGTACGGGCCGATCCTACTAGGACTAGTTATTAATTACTAATTATTCACAAACTAATTATCTAGACTATTAATTATGATTGATTGAAAAGATAAATAAATAGTAACTGTAAGTACCAAAATAAAGAAACAATTAAAAAGAAAGCAACCTATAAATAAAATGGATTTAGGTAAGATATCCCTTAAGACTTCACTATGTTTCAACTTCACTTTGATTTAATGAACAATTCTAGTTTCTTGGACGAATAAGAGATCTTAAGTTACAATTAAGCTCTCCCTTGAGAGACATAACTCTTATCCTTAGATTAAACCAATTGAAATATCTTTCTAATCAACACAATCTAAGAATGTATTAATCTAATTTATGAACTCTTATGATATGTTTTACCCTAACCTAGAAAGATTTTCTAGTTTTCCCTAGATTAATTAACTCACTTAATCTTTATTATCCATATTGTGATCTAACTATGCAAACTATCTTTCGATCTTAATATTTGAATCTAATAATTGAATCTTCAAATTTGTTCCTTTAATTCAACTAATTATAAGAACATGGATAAATATCAAGAAAACTAGATATTTCGTTAAATCAAAAATCAATTAATCATATTACATCTTAGATTCCATCCCACCTAAATATACATCTCAATTAGTTTATGAATAAACAAGAAATAAAAATCTCAAAATAAGGAAGAGCAAAAGATAAAGAAGTCATCATCTTAAATCTTGAATCTTGAATTCTTGATGAATTTTGTTGACATCCTTGTTCTTCTTCTAAGAATGACTTTTCCCTTGATCTTTCACCCTTGTAACTAAATTCTAAATTAACTATT
Source organism: Erythroxylum domingense (assembly GCA_025594535.1). Lineage (NCBI taxonomy): Eukaryota > Viridiplantae > Streptophyta > Magnoliopsida > Malpighiales > Erythroxylaceae > Erythroxylum > Erythroxylum domingense. The sequence continues at coordinate 22,553,592 of JANQBM010000003.1, forward strand.
CATGCTTTCAAACTTTTTTGTAGCTAAAAGCCTCTTTTTCTCCCACTACCTCTTCTTTTAATAATTCAAACCCTAATTGCCAACATAAGATTAATACATATATATGTACCATGTTATTGAACATTTGCATATAGATTGCTTTTATTTTGTAGAGCCAACATGGAATTTATCTAGTCATTTTGCAAAGCCAACATGGAATTTTCCTAAATCATTCTTAGATCTTTAGTTGCTTTCTAAGAAATGTCAAGGTCTCAATTAATATACATGAAAGCCACCTAATGTTATTAGTAGGCCTTTAAGATTTTGTTGATGAAGTTATTGGTTTGTTAGGATTCAAATTACTTGTTTTACATGTCTTGACATCTCTATTACTATTTTTATACTTAGTTTTAAGGATTGTTCACCCTTATTTAATGTCATTTAGAAGAGAATCGGTACTTGACAAAACAAAATTTTGAGCTTTGCATGGATATTACACCTTATCGTATTAATTTGATATAGATACCACGTGTATTGGTGCTCTCATTTGTTCATTCACACCAATATCACTAAAGCTATAGAAAGGTTCTTTAAGAACTTCCTCCGATCAAGAAAGCTAAAAATATTTCTAAAAGAGCTAAAATTAAATAATTTGAAGTTTGTTAACCTAAGAGTAGAGGAGGATTAAGAATCACGACAATCAACACTAATAATGAAACCTTACTACTGAAGTGCTTTGGAAATTATTCACAAATTAGGAATTTTTATAGGTTAATGGATCTACGCCTAATTCTTGAGAGGTCAATTTAAAGTCTAATATCTAATGAACTCTACAGCAAATATTAGAACTTACAAAGTAGTGAGACCTTATACAATTAATATGATAGGAAAAAACAATAGCATTTAGCCATAGTTCGATAATTGGCATCCCCTAGAGTCATTAGACAAACTCCCAAATGTTAGAAACCTTACGGGAAGTATCCTAATAAACTCAAAGGTACAAGTTATTATTTAAGATAACAGGTGGCCTTGGCTTGTAAACCATACTTAGGGTTGCTCCAACATCATTAATAATCTCTCTTACTACTTTAATATAAGAAAAGATGACAAAATAATAGGGACTAAGCATGCCTGTAGTTAATTTATTAACGCATCATGTGGCAGTATCTTTGAAGAGTGCAAGCTTGTAGTCAATTAAGCTAAAATGGATTATTATGAGTGTCTAAGGAAGAATCTTTTCCTTCATCACAATATCAGCTCGGGAAATTATACTTGGTGTATAATCATATGATATATCTATGAGCATAAAGGGACAGTGTATGCATCAGTGATGTTTTGGATGATTTGGGGTGTCATGAATATGTGAAAATGTTATTTTAGTTAAATGGTGACTTAATATAACACTATTGGTTCTTTAATGGTCGCATGCCCCATTCTTAGTATGACACGTGAAATTTTAGAGGAATGATGTAACTCGTGACTTATGTGGCCGAGTGAGAGTTATTGGTAGTTGCAAAACATAAATGGCCACGTTAACTTCCAACGGTTATGTTTGTCCTAATATAAAATGAAGAATCGCATTAGTTGCAATAATAAGAAGAAACACGTTAAGCAAAAACCATCAAGGCATTGAGAGTTTGGGGTGTGAATTAATCGGTGACTCTAGTAGCTAACTGTAAAACGAAGACTAGCAATCAGTAAATCGATCCTAATGCTTCCGCACAAAGATCCGAAGTTTCATAGAAAATCTAAGCATAACAAAAGGCGTTATCATTTTGTAAGAGACGTCATAAAAAATAAAGAGGTGCTATAAAGTATATACCTACTAACAAGATGGTAGCTGATCCCTTAACTAAACCTATTCCTCGAGATTCGTTCAAGGCTCATGTGATGAGTTTAGGTTTACGTAAGGTTTAGTTTCGCATTGAATTGTATCTTGTTGTATATTGGACGTGTTTTAATTGAAATGAGCATTTGTTTAATAAAAGTTCTTCTTCAATGTTAATTGATATGCAATTACATGATAAGGCACATTGTAATGTCACCAGGCTTCTGATTGACTTTGTCACATAGGTAATCGCCCTAACGCTTGAGTAGCGTGTAAGACGAGACTTCATAATATTAATATTGAGTGTATGTAATATTGTGTTATCTTCATACTTGTGTAGTATGAATGATAAATTTTTTTTATTTGAATAGTCGCCTTAGTAAGTCTAAGATGAGACTCTGATAAGTCGGATGTGCAAACTTCATATTTCACATTAAAGCCTTAAAAGCCAAATCTTGAGTGTCAAGATTAGCGTTAGGTATGACAATCTAGTGGCTCGGATTAGTTTTTTAGTAAAACTAGATTCATGATTTGTATGGCACAGAAGAGTGACATTCCCAACTTAGTGGGAGCTATGCTATGACACACATTTCATACAGTGTGTGCTATATAACGACCTACTTGTGGAGTGATAGTTAAATCCCTTTCTCTGTCACTGTGTGATCCCATAGACTT
>JANQBM010000003.1:22646294-22665348 GCA_025594535.1 Erythroxylum domingense
CATCGCTGTTAATCAGAACTTTGCCAGTTGCCAAACCAAACGACGATATGTTTGGGACCCACCAAGGTAGGACTAGGACTATAAAAATGAATCATTCACAGGATTTTAATAATTGATTCCTAGTTATAATTAAACCATGTAGTTAAGATGAAAACACAAGTCGTTCCAAATAGTAAATGAAAAGAACATGAACATCTTCATTGATGTGGCACCACTAGCACTAGCACTAGCACTCGCAGGTAAAATCAGAAACTGCAATAGATAGGGATGGCAATGGGCTGGCCCATGGGTCAATCCCCACCAAATTTTTTAAAATAATTTTTTAACAATTAAAAATATAAAATAATTTATTTTTTTAATTAGATTAAGGTCTGGATTGCCCAGATCCAAGCTTACTCGAGGCCTAACTCTTCTAAATAAAACGATATTGTTTTGCTTAGAATAATTGGATCTTGAGTTTGCTTGGGCCTGGGCTTGGCCCATGGGCAGGCCCATTAAAACAACTAAATTTAGACCCATGGGCCAAAAATTGCCATCTTTGGCAACAGAAGAACAAATTAGTAAATGAAAAGAAAATGTAAAGTCAAGAGAGCCCAGAAGATCTGAAGATGTCGTTTTTGAATTTGAAAATAAAATCCAATACACAGATATAATATAAGAGAGAAACAAGCATCGCTTTTTCTTTCTTTTTTTTTTCTCAAGAAAAAGGAAAAAAAAAACAAATCCACACGCTCAAAAATTCCAAAACCTACCAACCGCCATCTCACAGGTCATAATATTCCTTCAGTTTTTCTTTAAAATCTCAAGAACCCCATTTGCTAAAACCCCTGTTCTTTGTTTGCGCTTCTGTATCTTGCAGTCCTTGGTGGGACTTATTGGAATTTTTCTACTGGGGTTAGTGTGTGTGTGTTTGATTTGATTGCTTTTGGTTGGTGGGGTAAGGAGGGTTTTGAATGGGATTTCAACTGAAATGAACACAAAAAGCAAGTTTAAAATCTTTGACTCCGTGCCTGCTTAACGGTGGTTGTTGTGGTGGTGTATTTAGTCTCATGGCAAAACGCGTGTACGAAGTTTGGAAAGGAAGTAATGTAAGGCTCTCCATCTAATCGGGTTTCGTTTTGTGAATATGAGCTTTTCTTTTCATTGGTTTTTAGAATCTGGGTTATGTCTAGATTTGTCCTGTTGCGATACAAAAAGGTGGGACTTTGTTTAGTTTGGTTTGATTATGGGGTTTATTTATTTATTTTTGGTTTTAGGAGCTGAAATTCGTATCCTTTCGTTTATTTGTTAAATTGCGGAGAATTACAGTTGATTGTATTTCGAATTTCGGGACTTGGTTTTTGTTTCTATTTAGCAATGGAGTGTTTTTTTTTTCCTTCTTCTTCTTCTGGGTTTTTGATTGTATGTTCTTCGATGCATACGCGCTGTGGGATTTATCGCATATGCAACGTTTTTGGAGTAAAAAAAGATCAGATTTTGCTGTCTTTTATGTGCCTAGCTAGGAATATCATCGAATATTCCACCAAATTTATCAACGGAGGTATCTATAGTGTTCTTGTAAATTCTGGAGTTTGCATTCATGTAGTATAGTAATGGTCGTCAAAATTCTTCTAGTGGAGCGCTTGCAGGTCCTATAGTACACTTTACTCTCTAAAGTACATTTTCACTTCTGCTGTAAATTTTAAATGCAGTGTCAAAGATCTCTCTGAACATAGTCACTAGAAAATTTTCTTTTAAAAATAAGTTGTTCCAACATTTATAGTCGGAGAGGTAAGCCCTTTGTCTATTTTTAGGTTTGTCCATATCTGCACCTTCTTTTCAAACACCTTAAGGAATTGTGCCATAGGAAGTGCATAGAACTCATATTTTACATGCTTATGGCCCAAGGTCGGGTGTTTTTACTGTTGTTAATCATAATCATCTTGCTTGGGTATAGATATAACTTCTTAAATTTTGGAGGAATTGCTTTTCGAAGCAAGACACTTCAGAGGAAGTCTAATGAGATGTTCATCTATCAAGGGGATAGAAGAAGGGCTTCAAATTGGTAGAGCATATTCTAATGTGTGGGTTGGTTAATCTCTAACTTGGCGGGCGGTTGATATCAGGATTTGCAGAATTTCAATAGTGTTACTTGTTAATCTCCAAACTTCTGATGTTAGCTTTGATACCTTTGATTGAACCATTTCTGGAAAATAGAATATATGTGTGCCTGCAAAGTCGTGTTACTTCTTGTTCTTACTTGGATAATATTAGGTAATGAAAGCAAAGTATGAACTTTATGCCCAGTTATCAAAATAGTGAAATTGCTATTGATATTTTGAGTTCATATTTTATTTTGTTTCTTTGTCTTGTTCTATCTTTGAGCTAGTAGTTCTTTACCAGTGAAAAGTCATTTTATGATTTAACTAATCCCTCATTTTGTATCCTTGTCCATTTGCAGAAATTCTTGCTTGGTGGGAGGTTGATATTTGGCCCTGATGTCAGGTCATTGATTGTCACCTTGCTGCTGATCATTGTCCCAGTTGTAATCTTTTGTGTATTTGTTGCAAGGCATCTTCGCCATGAATTTTCACCATATAATGCAGGCTATTCAATTCTGGTGATTGCAATTGTCTTTACCATCTATGTAAGACTCTTAATCTATTGATGCTTCACAAAATATTACTTTGTTTTCTTTTATCAATGTAAATATGTTTGTGTTGTATTTTTGGTTGCACTGAAAAAGTTACAGAATGGATGAAACTTTACAATTTATTCCGGTGATATCTTCATGAATGTTTATTCGACATTGATTTATACCTTTAGGGATACTTTTGTCAAGAGTGTGTGAGATTTCAACTAATAGCCTAATTTCTTCAGGTCTAACCATTTTTTTTTCAATGTGAATAATGAGCCCAGATCACCATTAAACAGTAACACTGGTAAATATGTTCTAAAATTTTTAATTCATTCAAAGCAAATATCACTTTCGGTTAAAAGTTCATGTACTCCTGATAGCATTATCTTATCTTCTTTTCTTGTTGAATTTGATATTAGGAAAATACATGATCTTTCTAGCTTCTTGAGATTACAAGATATGATTCGCTACTTATAGTTGAGTTTCCTGGAGTTGGGTCTTAAGAATTACTCAATAACGGCCTTAAATTTCAAAATGGGTCTTTTATGAGTGTACATATTTCAAGATCCTGAAATAAAAAAAAGTTCTGTCAGGATGCTTGCTAACTGCATCCTTTATTAATATCCTCTATAAGAGTATGATTGCGTAATATATGAATTTGATTTATTCCTTTTCTAGTCTCTTTTTCTGTTCTTTTGATCTTTTAGATGATTTTGGCAGGTGTTAGTTCTCCTTTTTCTTACATCAGCTCGGGACCCTGGTATTATTCCACGTAACTCTCATCCACCAGAAGAGTTACGATATGATTCATCTATGTCAGCTGAGGTTGGGGAAAGACAAACACCAAGCCTCCAGTTCCCTCGGACAAAAGAAGTTACAGTTAATGGCATTCCTGTTAGGGTGAAGTATTGTGATACATGCATGCTGTATCGCCCTCCCCGCTGCTCGCATTGCTCTATCTGTAACAACTGTGTGGAACGATTTGATCATCATTGCCCTTGGGTTGGCCAATGCATTGGATTGGTATGCTATTTCACCTATGGTGCCAGTTGCTCCTGTTATTTGGGCATCATCATCAACTTTGTTCCGTCTTTCATTGCTCATTTTATCTCCTGTTATTCGTGTAATTAGTATTGTGTTTATATGTGCAGCGCAACTACCGATACTTCTTTATGTATGTTTCTTCATCAACTCTTCTTTGCATCTATGTGTTTGCAACATCAGCAGTCTACATGAAAGTTTTGATGGACGATTACCATGGCACAGTTTGGAAGGCTATGAAAGAATCTCCTGCATCTGTCATACTGATGGCCTATTGTTTCATTGCTCTGTGGTTTGTTGGTGGGCTTACTGGCTTCCATTTATATCTCATAGGCACAAACCAGGTCAGGCTAAGATGCTATTTATGAAATAATGTCAGTCATGTTCAACTGAGATAGAAAAATAGTTTGCGTATAGATATCTGACATGAAGTATGCATTCGTCTTTTGGTTTTGGGGTTATGAAGTCATCACAGTTGTTCAATCAGAGATTCATGTAAAACTTACAAGGACATCTGAATGAATGATGCATATAATCAATTAAGGCATTAAATTGAACTCAACATATCCATTACAGTTAGGATGGTATTTTTGAGCGTCCTCATTATTGAAACTGAACGACTAGAAATAATATATTAGAAAAATGTTTTTTGGAGTCCCATTGCATTCTAGGTACCCAATTCTTCAATTTGGAAACCTGAAGCAATTCAGAACTAGCTCTTGTCTTAGAAATTATTCTGGATTTGTTATTTCAGTTTCTTGTACAAAGAATGGCATTTTTTTTGGATCCAGCTCACATGCTTGGACTATCATACATTTCACCTCACTTGCTTGGACTATCATACATTTCACCTCACTTGCTTGGACTATCATACATTTCACCTCACTTACTTGGACTATCATACATTTCATACTTCTCTGTTAAGGAATTAGGCACAATTTACCTGTTCTTGTGCTGAATTGCCTTGTTTACCAGACCACATATGAAAATTTCCGGTACAGAGCTGACAACAGGATCAATGTTTACAACCTGGGTTGTGTAAATAACTTTCTAGAGGTATTTTGCACAAAGGTCAAGCCTTCAAAAAACAACTTCCGGGCATTTGTGCAAGAGGAGGTACCAAGATCACCTATGCCCATTGCTCGGGAAACAGAAACAGAAGATTTAGGTGGTGATCGGCGTCCTAAGGTTGAAGATGATCTAGATATTGGTGAAGATCTATTGAAGATATCCCAGCGTCGCAATGTTGAAGAAATTGATGAGGACATACGCAGCAGAGGGAGCAATGGTGCCCCTCATAACTCTTCAGAAGTAGAGTCGGTTTTGAGCTCAGATCATCGAGCTCTGACAATTGGATCGGAGACTAGACACTCGAGTTGGGGAAGAAGTGGGAACTTGGAAATTGCGGCTGATGTCCTTGCAAACTCAACAGTTACTGAAAGTAGAAGTTACAGTACTCGTAAGGAGTGCCGCCAATGATGATAATGAGGTAGTAAGCTATCTGCAGAGTGATGCACAGAATTGTTTGGATGCTCTGTTACTGGATTTGACTAGAAACTTACAATTATCTGGTTGGGGATTAAACCAAAACCCCCCCGCCTGGGCGTGCGGACATGTGTTTTGGAGGGATTGTTGAGCTTACTGTTTTAACTGGGAAAGCAATCAACAGGAATGTATTTGTAATTTTCTGGAAATATGAGGATAGTGTCTTTTACTGTTTTAACTGGGAAAGCAATCAACAGGAATGTATTTGTAATTGTCTGGAAATATGAGGATAGTGTCTTTGCAATCTCCAATTAAATTTCAATCGACTAAGATGTATTATCTTTGGTTTGCCATCTTGTGGTTCTGCCGGGTTTATTCTTTGTGTAAATAGTTACACTGCAGACTTTCTAGCATTTACCTAACCAGCTGGTTTGCCCTGTGATTTCTCTCCTTTCAACTCCTTTATGGTCATTACCAAGCCTTATGATCGCATTCGTTTCCTTTTCAAAATCTAGGGTTTTGTTAAGATTTCATTATAGCTTTATGTTCTTGATCTTCTTAACATGTTGGTTAATGATAAGAGCAGAGAATCGGTTGGTGTCACATGAGTTGCTTCTGCACAGCCTACTTAGATATTAATTGAATTTAATTGGTAAAATAGGACAATTGAAAGAAAAATACTGTTTTCTTTTACAAAAATCTAATTGTTTAGATAAAATCATCATTTGAATTTGAGAAAATCTCTTGTGTTAAAATTTTAATTGCTCTTTAGCAATTAGATGAAATTAATTTGAGGGTAAAAGACACAAGATTATCTTATAATTTAAAATTTTTTAGAAAATCTTATATTTGTAAAATTATCAAAAAATGCCTTTTAGTTTTCAATTATTTAAAAAAACACATTATCATGAACCTTTGGTTGAAAAATAATAACAAAATAAGTGCAATATAAACATCAAATGTGAACTAATCAAATGTTATTTATACGATGATTTAACTAAACTTTTAAACTCAAATTGAATAAACTAAATCATACTCAAACAAACAATTTATTATAATTATCTTAAATTATTAATTTAAGCTGAATTTAATTGTTCAAGTCAGAGTTAAGAGTCGAATTAGGTTACTATATTAATGATACTTGATTAGTTCATGTGTAATGCTTATAGTGCTTCCGTTACATCGTTATTTCTTAATTAAAGTCTAAAAGAAGGGAATTTTGTAAAAATCTAAAATGAAGGAGTTTGTTTTAGAAATTTAAAGATTAGGAGATTTTTCTAAAATATCTTCAACTATGAGAGAGATAGATCTCTTTTGCCCTTAATTTGATGATAGTAACCTATAAATGGTTGTATATATTTACCATCTTCCGCTTATATATGATTAGGATTTTCTCATATAAGTCCAATAACCTGTATGAACTGATATATGATGGGAGTTCATTATCATCTATTTATTAAGAATATATGACATCTCAAATAGTCAAATGATTTTTAAGTATATTTAGTATACTATGCCTTAAGCCATTTCTCGAATTTTTAATCTTGTTTGATCTTATATACTTTATCCTGTCACAAATATATTCAATTCTTTTAATTAGAGATAGTGGCCATATTTTTTCTTAAATGAGTCACTAATCGAAAACGCCCCTTTTCATTCCTAAATTCTATTGAATTACATTTAATTTACTTTCATAGAATTTAGTGACTGAAATGGTGGTGGAAAAGTTTTTTAGTAGATCTGAGGAGTTTGGGATGCCTTTTTTTTTGCATGACGAGGAGCTAGCCGGTCGAACACTTTATAAGAACAATTGAGAATTGCCTACACTGCTTGTTGATTCTTCCTTCGAGCCCTAGTGACACACGTGGTTTACTTTTAATGTTTCTTAGTACCCTCCTATAAGATCGTATCTCACGTGATCCAGAGTTGATTATTACTAGATTGGTCTCTTTTTTTAAAGATTCCAAAATTAACCAAAAATTATCTAAGCTGCACAACTTTTTGTATTATCTGAAAATACTATAAATTTAGCTTCTACTGCACAACTTTTTCTATTATCTGAAAATACTATAAATTTAGCTTCTATTATGAATAATGCAATACAAGACTATTTCTTTTTTCTATGATATTGCACCATTGCTGAGTAAAAAAGAAAAAACTCGAGAGAGTACTGAGGACTTTATACCCCCTTATATATATAGGTCGTTGCATTAATAACATAATGCATAATCAATAGTACCTTTTATATACCTCAATATTTTTTTTTACAACTTTCTAATGTGCTTATCGTAGGTTTGACTAATATCTGCTCACTATTCTAAAACTGTAGCAAATATCTATCTTTGTACATGTCATATCATACATTACAATTGCAATTGCATTGAGAGAGGAAACTTTTTTCATTTGTTCCCTTTCATGTGATGTTGATAGGTGAAAATTCTTCCAGAGACCTTCTCCTTTAATAATAGGATTATTAAATATTTTGTAACCTTGCACACATAATTCTTCTAGAATTTTTTGAATATAAATTGTTTGAGAAAGTGAAAATAATCGCTTTGAATGATTTTTTGAAATTTTAACTCCAATAATATATACAACTTCACCCATTTCTTTCATCTCAAATTCAAATGAAAATCAACATTTGATTTTTTTAACAAACTCAAAGTTATTATAAGCAATCAAAATGTCATCCATGTATATATAAATAAAAACAAAAAATTATCTTTGGATCTTTTAATATATACACAATGGCCTTTATTGATATTGTGGAAATCATATTAAATAATTATGATATGAAAATAAATGTACCACTATCTTCAGGAATAATTCAAACTATAATCAATTTTAATAACCATCACACTTTATGTTCTTAGCCTGTCTTAATAAAACCTGGTGTTCCATATAAATATCTTTTTTTAATTATCAATTTAGAAAAGCATTTTTTTTGAAAATTTTAGTGAAATTCATTAACAAAAAAGGACCTTAATACAAAAGGCACTATGTACTGAGTGTATCATACATTGTTTTTTTTGAAGAAAGTATCATACATTGTTATTACAATAAAAATTCCCTTAATAAAAAACCAACCCTCCTAAGATTGAAAATAACCATTGCCACATGTGCTACATATCTGAGGGAACATCACCCCACTGTCTGAGTCTGGATATTCTTTAAGCTTCACTGCTTACTTTTTCCTTTTGCACATAGTAGAGAGAGAAATTCTCATCTCACAGAAGCGTTAACGTACATAGTATTCAGAGAGCATAAAGACACTGTTCTTATAACTTGTACAAGTACTAGATGTTATCCTCCTCACTTTTAAGTCGCCCATCAGGTAAGATCTCATGCTTCCTATAAAGCTTGATTTCTTAAGAAAGTGAATATGAACCAGGTAATGTCTTTTATAGGATTAGTGATAGGTTGCAATTTTAATACTAAATCCTCCAAACTCTAATGAACTCTCAGTCACAGAAATCTACAAAAATTCCAACAATTAGTTCTTGCCTAATATTGCCAATAAATTCATTAAGGACATCCTTAGATCTCTTTCCTTCCATCTAGGACCTTTTCCAGTTTATTTCCTTTCAGATCATTATTGTCTCTCCTATGTCAAAAGTGACTGCCACCTTCATTTTCCATGAAAGCTTTATATAGTCTAGAATCCACTGGATCACTTTAAGGAGCATGTTTGGCATTCATTATAATTGACATAACCCTTTAAGACCTCGCCATATAATTTTATAGTAATAATAATCAAAGAACAAATGATTTTTTTCCCTCCAATACAAAACATAAGATAATTTTTTTTATATTTTAAAATAAGAAGTCTCTCCATAGAATTGATTTTATTCAACATAATTAACCAAAGGAGAAAGCTAACATTAAGTCTTAGATGTTTATCCCAAACTATCTTACAATAATCAGAGTAAAGCCTCTATCTTGAATCCTGTCTAGACACATTCTATTAGTGAGCTTCAATAAGGGAATTCCTTTCCAAAGATAAGCATCACCTAGATTGAAGGTAAGGTGATATGTAGGCTTTAAATGCATTAATTCATCCAACCAATCTATCCACCTTCCATCAGCTATTAAGGAATTTACCTTAGCTCGAGTAGTACAATTTGAATGACTCTAATAGCAGTCTGATTTTGAATGAGGGGACCAAATCCTATCTAATTGTCATATCACATTAAGTCCAATATACCTTTTCCCACCTTATAATAGACGTCAAACCATACTAAATCTCTTAATTTCAATAGTTGTTTAATAAAGCAAGAGTGGCACTATCCTTCAGTACATAGGAATGAGTCCACTTCATCCAAAATGACTCTTTATCCAACAATGTTCTTTAGAATCTCTTCAACATAAACGTTATATTGTTGTTTCTTATGGGTGTTAGACAAAATACACCCTCTTCAATAGGCTTGCATATATTAGACAACTTCCCTTTAGCACTACTAACTCTAGAGTTAGAAGAGGTCCCCAAGAAACTTTCATCATCTTTTCAATAGATTTGAAAATACCCTAATTAAGGAATATGTGAGAACTCCAATACTCGTGTAGATAACTTATTACATTCTTTAAGAATTGAATCTTACCAGCATAGAAAAGGGCTTTATTAGTCCATGAAGCAAGTCTCTTATGAATTTTCTCAACCAAAGGGAAGCACCATTAAAGGTGAGTCTTCTAGTATATATAAGAAGACTCATTGGGAACTTTCTCTTCATATTAGACATATTAGCAATTTTTTCAACTAGATTAGCAGCACTAGAGGATATGATAAATTTTTTTTAATCATTGTTCATCCCTAGGCCTGATAAATTATTAAATTGGTGGAGAGTGTCTATCAACAATCTTATTGAAGGTAAATGGACTTTACTGAAAAGCATAAGATCATTTACAAAACATAAGTTAATGAGGGAGAAGTCCTTATAATTGGTATGAAATTTAAACTTTGGATCCTTAGCTATATTAAAATCTAATAATTGAGTTGGTGCTTCCATACAAGAGTTAAACAAATAAGGAGAGAGAGGGTCACCATGTCTCAACCCTTTAGCACCTATAAAGGGAGTTGTAGGTTATCCATTGACAAGCATCCTAAAGGATAGAGAGCTGACATAAGCGTTAATCCATTTTAAGTAGTTATTAGGAAACTCGTTACCTCCATCAATTGAAATAAAAAGTTCTAGCTCACACTATCAAATGTTTTTTGGAAATCCATTTTAAGGAAGCAATTCATAGGAGATCTCTTCATTGTATACCCCTTGAATAGCTCATAGAAAATTAGGATGTTGTCACCTATCTTTCTATTCTTTATAAAAGGCCTTTGATTCCCACTAATTATACAATCCAGAACTATTTTGATTCTATTAGCTAGCAATTTAACATTGATCTTGTAGAGGAAGTTTATACATGCAATATATATGATATTGGATTAGAAAACTTAGGGACTAGGGATATAAAGGTCCTATTGATCTCTTTAAGTAGTTTTCCACTTAAGAAAATTCATGAACAACTTCCTTAACCATTGGCCTAATGATAGTCCAAGTATTTTGATAGAGGTGTCCATTTAGCCCATTTAGACTAAGAGCTTTTGTACCATTCATTTGGAAAACAATATTCTCAATTTCAGCATCCAAGATAGGCCTAGTTAGATTATTAGCATTTCCACTAAAATCTTCCTTAAATTGAATGAATATAGGACTTGTTTGGTGTAATTATTTTCCATATTACTTCCAATCAATGCTTTAAAGTACTTAACTACTTCTTATTATAGCTTACCTTTTGTTTTTACCATCCTTCTATTCAATAGAGTAATTGTGGACATTTTTCCTAGCTGTTAGGGAATTGAAAAAGAATCTTGTACATCTTTCCCACTCCTTGATCCAATTGACCTTAGCTTAATGATAGAATCATGATTATATACTACCTATAAGTATTCTTTCAAATGCTATTTTTCTTCATTCATTAGCTTAGGATCATAAGGATTGTTAGCTAATAATTTTTGAATTATACAAATCCTCCTTTTAGCCTTTTCATTCATCTTTTTACTGCTTGAGCCTTTTACAGAATTAAGTCTCTTTAGTTCTTCTTTAATTAAGCTTTTGAAAACATATATATTGTTTGGTACATTTGATTTAAAGCTCTAAACCTCTATTGACTGCATTCTGATAACCTTCCAACTGAAATAGGTCGCTCCAAAGGCCATTTCTATGAAAAATTATATTAAATCCATACACAAAGGAAGTGTAGATAGATACCTCTTCCACCATAAACTAAATTCTAGTATGCAATATCTACTCATTTACTCCAAGGTTATCCAACTTAATCAGATTAAAATTATAACAAACAGAAAATTAGTCTTTATATCCATTTAATTTAATTCAAGATCCACTATAGCCAATATTAAATAAATTAGAACACATTTTACAATAGATGAAAATATCTTGTCGTAATCAATTCTCTCATATTGCATATATCCTTTAATTATGAAGCGTACTTGTATGTTTCAATAAACTAGATTCTAAGGTTTTTTTTATGTTTATGATGTTCTAAATCTCTAGATTATTATTCTTTGCTTGTTTTATCACTTGATTATTGTTGAATTCAATACGATATTCTAGTGTGGTGATAATTGTGCATGTCAATAGTTTGACAATAAATCGAGACAGTGAGTCGAAAGTAATCAGATTAGGTTGTGCAATAAGAGTTGGCAATTTAATAAGTCACCCAATTATTAGATTGTGTGAAAACTCAATTATTCAATAGATCACTTGAGAACTGGTTGAGAATGTTAGGAAGTTTTTGTGAATTGAGGGGCTGCAAAATCTAGAATTTTGTAATCAATTAGAGTTAATCAATTAGGTCTTGAGAGAGAGTAATCAATCCCTTAGAAAGTCTAGGATAATCATCTAACTGAGTCAATAGTGGTTAAGGGAACAAAAAATCGAAAGAATAAATCCTAAGCTTTTATCATTGATCATCCTTACATAATTGTGGCAGCTCAATTATTAGTTCATTATTTGCTTAATTTTATTTTTATTTTTGAAAGGTTTGCTTAATTTTATTTGATTGCTTTAATTTCTGTTATTTACTTTCATTCAATTCATATTTCACTACCTTAGACAAAGTTAGGTTCACTTGGTTTTAACTATTTTCTCATGAGATCAACACCTTTAATACTATAAGTTTATGATCCGTATACTTACAGATATTGAGAGTTTTATTAGAGGTAAAACTTGCTTAATAACCAGTAAGAGCCTTATGTGCATTTCTTGCTTCATCATTTCTTGTGAAATAATCATATGAAATTTCCCTTCTATTTCAAAATGTATTTGGTGAATTATTCTATGATTAATTTAATTTAAAAGAGGTTAATGAGAAACAAATTCATGAATGTCCTGATTATTCCCACTAAAATTTGATAATGTAAGTAAACTATCAATAGATTGTGACCTGAATTAACCTTGAGTTAATTTTTTAAGTTTTAGATTGCTCCTATTCAAATAAAGTCTCCTTTTATAATTCCCCATAATAAAATTATTTTGATCAAGAGTTTAATATAAACTAATTCTTCTAATTTCACCCTATTATGAAAGGTTATTTTACAAGAATTGACATCTTGTGATTCAAATTCAATTACTCCTTCATTACCTCATTCACCTATAAACATATGTCTTTTTGATTATTTTGAGTATCTAATAAATATAATTTTTTTCCATTTTTGATTTTGTTTCCCATTAAACTTTTCATGTCGGATTTTCTACCTATCCATAATTTATAGAGAGTGTTTGTAACTTATTTTGTGGGCGCTAAGTAAGTAAGTGGCTATGAGAGATGCATTACTCCCATAGGTGATTGGTAAATTTGCTCATGTCATCATGTACCTAATCATTTGTAATAACATAACACTTCGTCCTTTTGTAAGAACATTTTGTTATAAAGTTCGAGGAATAGTCAATTGTCTTTCAATTTCTTTTTCATCATATGACATTTGGATCTTATTATACAAGTATTATTGTTTTGGATAAGTTCTTAATGCTTTTATTTTCTTGTCTAATTAATTCTCTAGCCAATATATATATTTTATAAAATTATTAATGCTTTTAATTTGTGAAAAATCAAGTAAATGTGACTATGCTAAGTATAGTTTATAAAAGTAATGAAATACACAATTCTACATCTTATCCTTACATTAATTAGAGCAAATATGTCAACATCAATTGTAATGGATAGGAAGCTAGTGTATTTCATCTAAATATCCTCTTCCCTAATCTACATTCTTTTATATACATAGGTTGTTGTCTTGATAACACAATGCATAATCAATAGTATGTTTTAAACAACTCAATATTCTTTTTACTGGCTTGAATTTTCTTAGCCTAGATTAAACTAATATCTACTCATCATTTCAACATTGTAACAAGTATATGATTTTTTACAAATTATAGAATATATGAGACTTCCAACTACGCTAGGATATAAAACTTTCACTTTGTCCCTTTTGTTGGTGTCGATAGGGAGAACTTTTTACTAAGACGTTCACCTTCACCTTTAGCAATATAATTATCAATTGGTGTATAATGTCTCATACAAAATTGTTCTAGAATATTTTGTATATAAGATGCTTAAAAAAGTAAGAATAATGTCTTTAAATGATCTATTAAAACCTTAACTCCAAGAATATATATATAGCTTCACCAATGTATTTCGTCTCAAATTTGGATGACAACCGTTATTTGATTTTTTAATAAACTAACAATTGTTACAAGCAATCAAAATATCATCTACATATCAAAATAAAATCGCAAATTTTTCTTTGGATCTTTTAATATATATATATATATATATAATGGTATTCATCATTCATGTGGAAATCATAAAAAATAATTATGTTATAAAAATGAATCTACCACTATCTTGATGACTACTTCAAACTATAAGTCAATTTTAATAATTTATACACTTTATATTACTAGTCTATCTTAGTGAAACTATGTATAAATATATTCTAATTCTTAATTTAAAAAGTAGTTTTTGCATCTATTTGATGTAATTTAAGATCTAAACTAGTCAATATTAGAATAATTAGTAAAAGTGTCTCATTATAATTAACGCCTTTATGTTATATATATGCTTTAGCCATATGATATACCTTGTATCTTTTACTACTGCCATAAGAATTTTACTACTGCCATTAGGGAGATCAATTGACACCTATACTTGATTTAAGCGTAAAGAAGCCATTTATTCTTTCATTACTTTAATCCACTTTTCTTTAGAATGACCAATAAGAGCCTTATGTACATTTATTAGATCTTCATTTTCTTATAGGATAATCATATGAATTTCCTTTTTAATTTCAAAATGATGTTGGTGAATTAGCCAATGATTACTTTGAGAAAAATGAGGTTCACAAGAAATAGACTTATTAATGTTCTAATTACTCCCACTCGAATCAAATATTTGCAAGTAAACTTTTAGTGGGTTGTAATCTGAATCCATCTTGAGCTAATTCTTTAATATCTAGATTGCTCCCACTTAGATAAAGTCCCCCTATTATAGAATCATTTTAGTTAAGAGTCTCACATAAAAATATGTCTTTTCTTACTATACCCTACCTTGAAAAGTCCTTTTTAAAAATGTGACATCTTGTGATTAAAATTCAGTTACTCCTTCATTACATTGTTCACCTAAAAGCACATATCCTTTTGGTTGTTTAGAGTATCCAATAAAGATACTTTTCTTCTCTTTTGGCCTAGTTTCCCTTATTTGTTAGAGAGGTCATCAATGTAGGCAATACACCTCTATGATCTTAAACTTTTCTTGTCAAGTTTTTAACTTGTCAATAACTCATATAGAGTGTTTGTAACTAATTTTATAAGTAAATGATTAAGTGCATTAGTGTTTATGAGCAATGCATCATCCTTGTAGGTGATTGGTAAATTTTTTTATGCCAAATGGACATAATCATTTATAGTAGAATTCTAATTTGTCTTTTCATAACACCATTTTATTGTGGAGTTCAACGAATAGTAAACTATCTTTCTATTCCTTTTGTGTCACATAGAATCTTGAACTTATTAGATAAATATTCTTGTCCTTGATAAGTTCTTAATAATTTTATTTTCTTGTTTAATTTATTCCTTACCATATTCATATAATTTATGAAATAATTTATTGCTTCTAATTTATGATAAATCAAATAGGCATGACCATACTGAGTATAGTCATTTATAGAAATGATAAAATACACAGTACTAAATCTTGCCTTTCAATTTATTGGACCACAGATGGTATAATAAACAAACTGCAATAGATAGGAAGCTAATGTATTTCATCTAAATTTCTTCCTTAATAAGCATTCATATACCCTTTTATAAGTATATTTTTTCCTTTATAGCACAATGAATAATTAATAATATCTTTTAGATATTTCAATATTCTCTTTACCACTTTCCAATATGTTTGTGCTAGATTTGACTTATATCTGCTGATCATTTCAACAACATGAGAAATATCTAGCCTTGTACATAACATAGCATATATGAGACTTCCAACTTCACTTAGATAGGAACTTTCTTCATTTATTCCTTTTGTTTTGGTGTTGATAGGAAAAAAAAAAATTCTTGCTAAGATATTAACCTTTAGTAATATAATTATCAATTGGTTTGTATTATTGAATACAAAATTGTTATATAATCTTTTGCATATAGGTCACCTGAGAAAGTGACAATTGTCTCTTTGAATGATCCCTCAAAATCTTAAATCTAGGAATATATATAGGTTCACTGATTTATTTCGTCTCAAATTTGGATGATAGCTAGTCTTTGATTAGCCTAACAAACTTAGAGTCATTATAAGCAATCAAAATGTCATCCATATATAAAGATAAAATCGCAAATTTATCCTTGGATCTTTTGATATATACAAAATGGACTTCACCAATCATATGGAAATCACAAAAAAATAATTAAGTTATGAAAATGAATGTACCACTATCTTGTGAACTAAGTTAAACTATAAGTTGATTTTAATAACCGAATATACTTTGTGTTCTTTATATGCCTCAATGAAACCTACATGTTGTTCTATATAGAATTTTTCTTCTAATTCTTAATTTTAGAAAAACAATTTTACTTCCATTTGATGTAATTTAAGATCCAAACTCACTAATATAGCTAAGATTAACGAATTGAAGCATACCTCTTAATAGGCAAAAATATCTTGTCATAATTGATTCCCTTATATTATATATATATCCTTTGGCTATATAACATTCCATATATCTTTTGATATTGCCATCAATCTTTTGATTTATTTAAAGAATCTATTTTTTCTTAATAGCTTTGTGCCTATTAGGAAGATTAATAAAGTCTCATACTTGATTTGTGCTTAAAAAACTCGTTTCTTCTTTCATTTCTTTCATACATTCTTCTTTAGCAAGACTAGTGAGAGCCTCATGTACATTCCTTGACTCATCATTTTCTTATAGGAAAATCATATAAATTTCCCCTTCTATTTTAAAATGACATTGTTGGATTAATCCTTAGTTGCTTTAACATAAATGAGATTCATGAGAAGCAGGATTATGAATGTTCTAATTACTTCGACTCATATTAAATTTTTAGTGGGATATAAATTGAATTGATCTTGAGCTAAATTTTTAAGTTCTTGATTTCTTGCACTTGGATAAGGTCCTTCTTCATGATTCCTTGTAATATAATCATTTAGGTCTTTTCTTGTTTCACCTTGCTTTGAGTTTTCTAAAAATATGACATCTTATGATTCAAATTTAGTTACTATTTCATTACCATTCTAATTACTTCCAATCAGATTAAATTTTTAGTGGGTTATAACTTGAATTGATCTTGAGCTAAAATTTCAAGTTCTTGATTTCTCAAACTTGGATAAGGTCCCTCTTTATGATTCCTTGTAATATAATCATTTAGTTTTTTTTCTTATTTCACCTTGCTTTGAGTTTACTAAAAATATGACATCTTATGATTCAAATTTAGTTACTATTTCATTACCTTATTCACCTATCAATGCATATCCTTTTGATTGTTTAGAGTATCTAATAAAGATAGTTTTCTACCCTAATGGACACAGTTTCCTATACTTTTGAGAGAGGTTATGAATGCAGGTAGTTCACCTCATGGTCCTAAACTTTTCATGTTAGGTTTTCTACCTATCAATAATATACGAAGTGTTTGTAACTGATTTTGTGGATACTCAATTAAGTGCATAAGTGATTGTTAACAATGCATTACCTAAATAAGTGATCAGTAAATTTGCTTGTGCCTTATGGTCCTATTAATTTTTATTATCATTTTATTTTATCTTTCTAGAACATTTTTTTTCTTATGGAGTTTGAGGATTAGTCAATTATCTTTCTATTCTTTTTTTATCATAAAGTATCTTAAACTTATTAGATAAGTATTCTTGTCCTCGATCAAATTTTAGTACTTTTATTTTCTTAACTAATTAATTCTATACCAAATTCATATGCTCTATAAATTAATTTAATGTTTTTAATTAATGAGAAATCAAACAATTGTGACCATACCAAGTGTACTCATCTTCAAAAGTGATGAAATTTACAACCTCATGTCTTGTCATTATATTTATTAGATCACATATGTCAGCATAAATCAATTTCAATAGCTTAACTTGTGTTCCCTTTCTAAAGGAATTTGTTTCCATTTTACTAACTATATAATGTTTACAAATAAGTAGATCTCCTTGCTGTAAATCACATAAGAGCCCTTCTTTAGCTAATTGACTCTTTGATTTTGACCAATATAATATAGTCTAACATGCCATAAAATTGCGTCGTCATTGGAATTACTAAATAACGTAAATAAGGAATAACTTATATTACAATTTGAACAAACAACATCCAGAAAAATAAAACAATCCAACATAAATCCATGACCATAATAAATGGTTCCAAGATACAAATCCATTCCACCACTATAAAAGTTTACATCAAATCTTATGTAATAAACAACAACATAGAAATAAGATTCTGTCAAATCTTTGGAGAAAATAATATCTCATGTTGGATTATGGATCAGCCACTATGCATGTATAATTTACATATTGAATCCCTTCTATAATTAATTTTTCCCCTATATAAATCCATCATATTCTATATAGGATTTCAAACTTCTATGAAGGCATCTTTATCCTTCACTCTATAGCTGGTCACTTCTGAGTCTGTGATCCATAAAAATCTGATTTAGTTAGAAAAATATAACTTGGTTAAAAAATAAAATAGGAGATATTTGTAAAACAAATGTTTATAATATAAAATTGTTTCTTTTTATGCTCACTAAACTTATTTCCATAATTAAAGCATTTAACTCTTTTCAGGTCCTACCTTTTGAAAGGATGATTTTCTTTTTCATGTTAATTCCACATGGCCTTTTTAGAATCTTTAGTGTTATATGTATTTTTCTTATCTTTTTTTCATTGGGGTCCACCATGATGTATACACTTCCTATTCATAGCTCTATATGAGATATAACCAACTGTATAAACCATAAAGTCATTTTGAAGCTTCAATGCATTCTTTTCCGAGCATAAGATGCCTTGTAGCATCCTCTATCGTCTTAATACTCTCATTATAAGCTAGATGCATTTTCATATGACTCAATTATAAGGTAGAGCATAAATCAAATTTTGCATTTGACATTTATCTTTATCCAATAACTCATGACCAACATCCCATAACTCAGTATATTTGAAATATACCTTAAATGATTTTATGTTATATGATCTTGTCACTTCTTGTATATGATAAATCGTATAGTGAGTGACCTCAATTTGGTCACTAAGGTACTTCTAAATCATGTAGCTAAAGTAGACCATATGTCCTCTTTCAAAACTCACGTATTATGTTATTAT
>JANQBM010000003.1:22724488-22737171 GCA_025594535.1 Erythroxylum domingense
AACTGTTATTTTTGGAGTAATGAAAAGAGAAATTTGGTTTTAAAAATCTTGTGATTTACAGTTACAGTTTTAATTTAATTAAATGTATGTGATGCCATGTAGAGTTCAGTAGTGATCGCACGTAGCACTCCCTTATCTTAGGATATGTATCGAAATGACCTACGAGCGTCCCGGTGCGTACCCTAAGGTAAAGGGGTGCCACAATATATCTTCTAAATAGAGTTCCATCTAAATCAGTTGACAAGACACCATATGAAATATGAACTGGTAAAAGACTTGGATTATCACACTTAAAGATTTGGGGTAAATTTGTGGGGTATCCAAAAGAGAGTTTCGGTTATCAATTCTATCATCTTATTGAGCAGAAGGTGTTTGTCTCAAGGCATGCTACATTATTAGAAAGAGAATTTATTCTCAAAGAAAGTAGAGAGAGTGAGGTTGAATTTAGAGAAGTTCAAGACAAGAACCTCAAGTTGATATATGTGATGTACAACCGAGAGTTCAAGAGACACATAGTCCACGACGAACTAGTAGGATAAGTCATTCTCCGACTAGATTAGATCTACATATTAATCAAGGAAAGGATAACGTATCACTCATAGATGATGAGCCTACTACTTTTAAAGAAACAATGTCTGATTTGATTCTTTAAAATGGTAAGAAGCTATGAGATTTGAAATAGAATCCATGTACACTAACTAAGTATAGACTTTGGTTGATGCACCTACTAGTATTGTACCTATTGGATGCAAGTGAATTTTTAAGAGAAAAACTAACATGGATGGTAATGTACACACATACAAAGCAAGGGTTGTGGCTAAAGGTTATAAACAAAAACAAGGAGTTGATTTTGATGAAACCTTTTCGCCAGCATCTATACTAAAATCCATAAGGATCTTATTAGCCATAACAGCATATCATGATTATGAAATCTAGCATATGGATTTCAAAACTACATTTCTCAATGGAAATTTACAGGAGGATGTATATATGATACATATATAAATATATATATGATACAACCTAAAGGTTTTGAATGTAAGAGATTTCCTAATCAAGTATGCAAGTTGCAAAGGTCCATTTATGGACTTAAGCAAGCATCACAGAGTTGGAACATCCGTTTTGATAAGACAATCAAAGAGTTTGATTTTATAAAAAATTTGGATGAACTATGTGTTTATAAGAAAGTTAGTGAGAGTGCAGTCATTTTCTTGGTACTATATGTGGATGACATATTGCTAATAGAAAACGACATACCTATACTGCAATCTATAAAGATCTGGTTGTCTAAGAACTTCTTAATGAAGGATATGGGAGAATCAACCTATATTCTAGGAATAAAGATCTATAGAGATATATCAAAAAGGTTGTTTGGATTATCCCAATCCGCATATATAGATAAAGTGCTAAAAAGGTTTAGCATGAGAATTTCAAGAAGGGATTCTTACCCATATCGTATGGGATTTCTCTCTCACAGAGTATGTGTCCAAAGACACAAGAGGAGAGGGATAAAATGGATTATATTCCATATGCTTCGGCAATGGGATCAATCATGTATGTGATGCTATGCACTAGACCAGATGTTTTTTATGCTTTGAGCATAACGAGCAGGTTTCAGTCTAATCTTGATAAGGGTCACTAGACAACTGTGAAAAACATTTTAAAGTACTTGAGAAGAACTAAAGATTTTTTCTTGGTCTATGGAGGAGATGAACTAAGAGTTAAAAGATAATTAGATGCTAGTTTCCAGTGAGATCATAATGATAGTAGATCACAGTCAGGGTACGTCTTCATTCCAAATGGTGGTGTAGTAAGTTGGAAGAGCTCCAAACAACCAACCATTGCAGATTTAACGATTGAAGCAGAGTACATTTCAGTGTCTGAGGCAACAAAGGATGAAGTTTGGATCAAGAAGTTCATCACTAAACTTGGAGTGGTTCCCAGCATTGTTAAGCCCATAGTATTGTATTGTCACAGCAACAGTGCTATTGTGCAAGCAAAGGAACCTAGGTCTCATAAACGGTCCAAACATGTACTCGGGAAGTTTCACTTAATCAGGGAGATAGTGGAGCGAAAAGACATAGCATTGGAGCGAGTTCCTACTGAAGAGAATCTAGCAGATTCTCTTACTAAGTCATTGTCTCAAAAGAGACATTAAAGACATATGGATGGCTATGGTAGTCGATACATTGGTGATTGGATTTAGTGCAAGTGGAAGATTGTTAGTTTATGCCCTTACAGCCAATTTATTTTGGTTGTAAATGTATTTGTATGACAATATTATTATTCAATAAAAGGCATTCTTTATCTTTATGTATTTGTTAATTATTTAATTATTAATCATAAAGATAAAATCTATGGAATAATTGTTATGCAATTAGAAATTATAATGCGATTATAATTAAGAGATTCAAATTGCATTTTCTGTATTATTCCTAAAATATTCATAGTCGTAGTTTTATCAAGATGGGTTATTGATAAAATGGTTAGACTAGCACATGTTCGTTTCTTTCTTATGAAGAAAGTAACTGATCTCATAGATTAAAGTATGGAGACACTTAAACAAACATGTGAGTGCTTATTAGAGAATAAGTTCACTGAACTTACCCGATTATGAGAATCTCAAATGGAACATTGCTTGTGTGTCTGTGGATTATCTCATAAAGATGGTTGTATAATTGATCCTCAGACTTGAGATTACCAAGGTATCTAGTGTGGGAATTACTGTGTTTTGATGCTACTTGTGAATCGTCCTAGGATAATTCAGTCAGTAGTAATTGAATATAGTATGAACCATATGTAGATAGTTGAGTAAGTTAATATAGAATTCGTCACTCTAAAGTAATTAGAGAGAATATTCTACTATTCTTGATTAGTGACGATTTATGGAATTCTCTGGCCAGAGTGAATTGAAATTTGAAAAAGATATTTTCAAATTCCAATTATAAATCAATTACTAATTAGTAAGAACGAACATAATTGGATGATAAGAGTAGACACTGTATCCATACTCTGTCCAATTAGAATATTTAATAACGAAAGGATTAAATTATACATTACAGTCATGCATGGACAGGTTAAGTTAATCACTATGACATTCCTAATATTTAGGTAATCATGACATGTTGTTAGACGTCAATCATGATTTATAATTATGAATTGTTTAAAAAGAAGTTTTAATTTATCTAATTTTAATTGTGAATTAGAATTATAATTTATAATCATTGCCAATTTATGAAGAACCTAATGGGTCACGCATCAAAGAGCAATTTGTGAAAGAAAAATTAATTTAATTAAGTTAGACTTATTTATAAAGTTTGAGAAACTTCGGGGGTTAGAATTAGAATTAGAATTAGAATTTGATTTTAATTATAATTAAACAAATTTAATTTTATTAAAAAGATTCTTATGATTTTTCTATAAAAATGGAAAAAACTTTTAGAAGCTAACACTTTTTGTCTTTTTCCTCTCAAAGCAGTTTGAGAATTGCTCTGTAGATACCATCAAAGGCTGGACGCTTAAACAGCTAGTGATTGATCAATCGGAAATTTTTTGAAGATTTTTCAACAAGATAGTGATCAAGGTACGATTTCTAAATTGTTTATGTTTTATTCAAGTTTATACAATTATCGAGATCCGTTCAAAATCCATAAAAAATTTTGTTTTCCGCTACGCCCATGATTCGATCACGGTTGGATTTCAACAGTTGAGAATTAAGGATGTAAGTTAGAATCTCGCGACATATTAAAGAACCTTTTTCTTCTAATTTTTAATTCTTCCAGGGATGGAATCAAAAAGAGGAATCCCCTTAGTTAAGTCTAGAAGTGGATATAAATTAGGCATGATAAGTTGGATAATTATTAAGCTATAATGTTAGAATTTACAAAGACAAAAAGTTATCTTTTGGAGCTATTGATTTTCAATCTAAAGAGAGCTGAGAAATAGTTGAGTGATTTAATAAGAGTGCTAACAGAGAGTTTATTAACTCCACGTAGCAAAATAAGATCATTAGCCAAAAACAAATTAACTAGCTTTATAGGCTTGCATTTATAATGGAACTTAAAAACAATTCCTTGACTACTATTATAAAAGATTAGTTAAGTTAAAACCTCAATGTAGAGGGTGAAGATATAATTAGATAAAGGGTCACCTTGTCTAATTCCTTTTTCTTCCTTGAACGAACAGATAGATTTACCGTTCACATGAAGACTTAAGGTCATGCAAAAGATACATTTCTCAATCCACTTAATGAAAATTTTTTAGAAGCTAAAAGCCTAAAAAATGTTTATAATGAATTTCGAGTTTATAAAGTTGAAAGCCTTGAAAAAAAACA
Organism: Erythroxylum domingense; assembly: GCA_025594535.1. Classification (NCBI taxonomy): domain Eukaryota; kingdom Viridiplantae; phylum Streptophyta; class Magnoliopsida; order Malpighiales; family Erythroxylaceae; genus Erythroxylum; species Erythroxylum domingense. Next base: position 22,728,822 of record JANQBM010000003.1, read on the forward strand.
ATCTTCATTGAGAAATTTTTAATTGATTTCTTTTCCTGGTATGCTTTAAATATCTCTTGTGCAATTAAAATGTTATCTATAATATTTTCCCAAGTAAAAAAGGCTCTTTAGGAGGGATTTATCATGCTCTTTAGCATTAAATTTATCTTAGATGTAAGGATTTTTTAGATGATTTTGTAAATAGTATTATAATAAGATATAGGTCTAAAGTGAGGAGGGGTTGGGCATATTGAGGACAAGATATAATAAAGTCTTATTAATCTTTATGAGTAGTGTCCATGAGGAAAAGAACTCTTGAATTTCTTAGATGACTTGGTTACTCATTAATCCTTAATATTTTAAAAAGGAGGCATTGAAACCATTTAATTTGGTGCCTTGTTTGGGTCTAAGCTAAAAGGAACTCTTTTAATTTCTAAAATAGTGATAGGTGAATTAAGAAAATCCATTTTCTCCTAAAAAATTTTGTGATAGATAAAAACTTTTAATGCCTATATAGAATAACTGAAGTTAGGTTCAATCCTTAATAAGTCCTTGAAATAATTAAAAGTTATCTTTTTAAGCTTCTCTTTTTCACAACATAAGTCATTATTAGAAGCAGCTAAGTTACCTATCTTATTATGGTTTCTTCTTTCCTGAATTGCATTAAAGAGGTAAGCATAATGGCTATCCCCCCTGTTAGAGCCAATGAACCATAAAAAATTTTCTGAAGAAAGGAGTTTTGATCTTCTAATTTATAAAGGTAATTGAGAGCAATCTTCCTGAATTAATAATTCTTACAAAAATTTTAAGATAATGCTTTTTATAAAGTAGCCTAACTATTCGCATTAATTATAGCTTTCTCATCAATTTATAAGCTTTATAACTATGAATTTGAAGAGATATTCCTTTTAGCACTGGATCCTCATAAACTTTAACTTTGTTTAGGAAGTAGAAAAACCTTAAAAAAAGCTTTCACTTTTGTACCAACACAAAGCATTTAAATCTTTATAATGTTATAGTTAGATGTAGGAGTAGAATTAAAGAATCTAAAGTTATTAGGAAAAAAGAGAGATCCAAGAAGATTTAACCAAACTTATGTCCAGCCTCTTTCTAATGTACCAATAACCTCTTGTTTATTACTCCATGTAAAGAAGTTGCTATTTTAATATGTTATACATATATTTCTTAACCAATTTCTAACTTCTGCTCTCCATATTTGGACAAATAGGATGAACTTTTAGCCTCTTGAGCATATAGGGTAGTTGAAAACAAATAAGCTAAGAGGTTTAGGAATTAGAGGATAAATTTTTTATGTCTTCTTATCGTTGATTTCTTTGGAAAGTAAGATTAGCAAAATAAACAAAAGTGATATTAATATCATTTAAAATTGAAAAAAATTTGATCCTAAGACCTATAAATTGATCAGAAGTTTGACTTGAAGTACCTTGATGGCTTTAGGATCATAGGTCACTAGGATTTTTCCATTGTAATGGTCTGAATAATTGGATAAAATAATTCAGTCTTTCCTAAAAAAAAAGTAAAATCCCTTGTTTATCTTGTCCTTTTTAAGTTTAGTTTCTAATAGGCCAACTAAAGATGGTTTTTTATAAATGAGATAATCATTAAAGGCATATTGTTTAATGCCTAATATTCCAACAAGAAAATCAATAAAGGTTAAAGGACAAAAAGCCCTTCCCATTATTTTTTCAACCATATTTTCTCCTAGAGATTAATTTAAAGTAATTTCCTTGATTTGTTGAGGGTGGTTCCTAAGCACTTGAGATTTCCTTAGTAGGTTCAAATAGATTAGTAATGGAGTCCTTCACTATATAATCCTTTGGTTAAACACTAGAGTACTCAGAGTGGAGGATCTTGAAAAAATTATAGTAGTGACCAAATTAGATTCATATCTTTTCTTCTTGTTGTTCTCTTAGTTAAAAGGGAATAGTTTATTGGAGGAAGTTTTAGTAAAAGTAACATTTCTTTCTTGATTTTAAAAGAATTCTTTACATAGATTTAATTAGTGTCTAAGTTAGCAATATTCTTCTCTTTGCTCCCTTCATTGTTTCGTAACTTATAAGAGATTGAACTGTATAAAGATTCAATAGGTATTGGTTTCTCCTCTTCTTAAGTGTGATCTTCCAGTGAGAGTTTTTTCTTATTAGGTCTCTATAATTTAACATGGTTAGTCTAACTTGGTTTCCATAGGTAAAAGAGGGACATCACTAAGCTTATTAAATAACCTTCCTCAGTGAATCTCTAAATGATTAAAGTATCAAGGAGTTTTATATACTTTCCCACTTCTACACACACCTTAGCATACCCTATCCTTCTTACAATAGTAGTTTGTTCTTCTAAATGTATAGATTTGCCTATAGAGCTAGTTAAATAGCTAAATCCCACTATAGACCAATACTTGAGAGGAATATTATAGAAATAGACTCAATATGAACAATTTTTAGGCTTTCTTATTAAGGTTCATTTGGTTAAATTTATTCTCTTAACTTTTAGGTATTGTATTATTAGATTTGTGGTTGACCATAATCAATTCAAATATAATGCATAAGGGAAATAAACATTCTAAATATAAAGAAAGGGTTTTCCTTGACTATTTTGATAACTGAAGAGAATAATTATGCTCAATGAGATTGATTAGGATGAATTGCACATCAGGAGTTGGTAATTACCTAACCGAATTTACTCATGTGTCTCAAAAAAGGGCATAGATACCTTGGGTTAATTGTTATTTTAATCTTGATAATTAATCTTGCATGATAATTGGAATTTCATATAAGTGAACCTCGAATCACTAACATTTCATTATCTTGATATTTTCTTATTAATTAATTATCTTGCTTTTATTATTTAACTATTTATCCATTTTTCATAAATTCTTACTTTCTTTAGTTTTAGTGTTTTGCTAAGATTAATAAATTTAATAGTATATTCCTCATGAGATTTATACCCTGGAATACTTCAGTTTTTTGTACTTACTAAAATAGATTATGTTTACTTAAAGACATATTCAATGATAAGGCTAGAAGATTACAAAGAAGATTTAAAACCTATGTTTTATAGATGTAGACAACATCGATGTTTTCACTAAGTATTAACCTACTCAAACTAAGGATTTTCATAAGTTATATAGTGTTAATGGAAACAGTGAGGCTATAAGTCTTGTAATAAAGGAGTCTTTTAACCTTAATGATGTGACCCTACTTCCTTCAAAGGTAATCTTTTTTTCATCTAAGCCTCTTATCTCTCTTTTTTAATATTTTCTCCTTGTTTTTAAGGGTGCAAAATATTTAAGTGAATTTAATTTTCTTTTTTGCATCCTATGTGTTAGACCTGCTTTAGCTTTTAATGAACTTAAAAGATGATCTTAAGTGAAATTATTAAGTCTGTAAATTCTAACCCTCTCTTACCTAGATAAATTAAAAAAGGTTGATTTAACTTAACATACTTGTAAAGTCTCCTTAACAAAATACTTGTCAAGGCTCCTTAATAAATTTTGAAGAAAAATTTAGTATACTTAATAGGCACACAAGGTCTAACTCTCTTGCCTTGAAAAACTTTTAAAATAAATTTTGAATTAGATATACTTATAGAATTGAGAACTCTTTTCCCTTGAAAAATTTTTAAGGAAAATTTAAGTAAACTTGATATACCTATCGAGTCTAACTCTCTCTAACCTTGAAAATTTTCAAAAGACTATTCAAGTAAACTTGGTATATCTTTATTAAAGTTACCTCTTACGTTGAAAGTTTTAAGAGTAAACTTTTGTGAACTTGATAAACCTATAAAGCCTAAATTTATTCATTGAAAATTTTCAAAACAAAGATTAAGTGAACTTGAAAAAACTATAAATTCTAGCTCTATATTTTCTTTACAAATTTTGAAAGAAAATTTAATCAAAAGCCTAAGACTTTTTAACCTACTGTTATTTTATGAAACGTGTTGATAGTCTCATTTGAAGTATTCTCATCTTTGGTGCTATAATTTCCTATAGATGTAATTACTTTTCTTGAGTTGCTTCTTTTGAAACATTAATTTTACGATACACTTTATAGGGATAAAATAGTTTATAATTTAGCACTTTTATGCATATTTTATGTGAATTATATGATATTTTCTTATATTTGATTCAACGAGTTGTAATGATAATTAGATGTGAGATTTCAAATTTGAGTGAACATTCTCCGTGGTTTTTCGATATATGACAAATTGAAGTCAATTGGAAGTTAATACAGTGGATAAAAGCTTTGTATATGATATTAGAGATCAATTTAAGCTTGAAAATGTTGAAAATTGAAGAAGTGAAGAAGTAATGCTAGATATGTAAGAGGATAGGTACTAGACTTATTGATTAGAAATTACTAAAAAACATAAGCAAATTGGCACCAGTTACAAACTTAAGTCAAGTGCTAGTTACATGCTAGTTTAATATGGTTGAAATTAGAACACCTAACAAGCATTGGTGTTATGAATGAGTCAGGCACTTAGCTTGTGACACAAAATTTGAGAGCACGCCAAAGCCCTATTTCACTAATCTTAATACTCTTTTATGTAATCATATACTAAAAATGCCATAATTAGGATTAATTAAGTATAACTTTAGTTGTAACTTTTAATTGAATTCTTGTTTTAGGTTTTACTAGCATCAAAGACAACATATGAGCAAGATTAAGGGAAGATTCACCTCCACTTAGAATCAATTGGGGACTTCTCCTCTAGTTTCTTCTCCTTTACTTTCTTTTATGATAAAATTATTTTGATTTTGTTTGAACATTGTTATGTAGTTAGACCTATAGTTAGAGTTATGGATGTAGTTTATATAGGATGTTTTAAATCCATAATTAAAGTTAGGGATGTAGTTTATATATGATATTTCAATTATTAATGTATGAATCGTTATTGATTAGGTTAAACTTATTCTCTTTGTCCTTGATTCTCAAATTTATACTTGACTATCACATATTCAATTTTAGGGATTATATAAATGACTAAAAGGAGAAGTATAATTTGTTCACTAAAAGAATAAACATTGTAGATCTAAAGGAAAATATGCCATAAACTATAGTGGTAACTAGTATATTAACTATTCTTAATGAGTTTGATTAAGGTTAATTGCATATGTAAGAGATGGTACTTCATTAATTAGAGATATGTCTATGTTCTCAGAGAAAGGGCATAGACCCTTAGGTTAATTATTATTTCAACTTTAATAAATTATCTTACTTAATAACTAAAATTCCATATAAGTAAAAAAAAAAAAAAAGCACTAGTGTTTGTTTATATTACTTTCTTTTTATATTTAATCATTTTTTACCCAGTAGAATGTGAGAGAATACCCCTTTGATTTACCAGAAGTAGAAGATATTAGTAGCAGATTATCAAACTAAATATTCAGGTATCAAATTTGATTTATTTTATATTACTTCTTATTTAAACTTATTAGTTTCTTCATTATTTGTAACAGTTCTTCACATGGGCGGTTGGAATATTTCTATTCCGTACATTGAGCTTTTTGAAATAAATAAAGAGAAAATAAGTGGCATTTTTGAAACAATAATTGGTATCTTTATTACGTTAATTAAAACTTATTTGTTCTTGTTCATTCTTTTTATATTTAATCATTTTTCTTCTGTTAGTTGCAAATTAAATTAATTTTCATAAAATATTTTTATTTTAATTTAATTATTTTTCTAGGATCAATAAGCTTATTAATTGTAGTTCTTGTGGAATCGATAACCTAAAATACTCCTGATTTTAAATTACTGTAATCAATTTTGTGCACTTATAGATTAGATTAAGTTTTAAAAAATTTTGACAAAATTATTTTAATTACTTGTTTTTTAATTTTAGCTTTATTTTAATATTATCTTTCCTTTTCTATTTTAGGTAGTTGACGCAAGATAGGAGATCCAACAGTGAAACTTAGATGACCTACTTTTTATTAATCTTAAAATCAAGTGCACTTATAGGCGAAACAAAGTAAGCTATAAATCAAATTAATGATGTTATTGGTACGAGATAGTAACAAACATAAAGAATTCATTTGGGACAATTCAAATGCCTGTGATTACTGGTCAGTGCTAGCCCTTCATAATTTAGGTTGAGTTAGAGGACAATGAACTATAAGCTTAAATAAGTCCATCTTCACTTACTTCTGACGTTTATTAGATTCCCTAAGGAAAACACCACACATTGATCAAGGAATCCTATTACGTAATCTAAATACTTCCATTAAATGGCCTTACCAAAAAATGAGTTCGCATATTAAATGCTTTCCTGACTACATGAGAGATTAAGAAAAGATGTAGTTGCTTTTGATCAAAATGGATTCATTTGAGGATTGAGACCAATTTTATTATGCCTTTATATCAAGATTTTTTCCATTATATAAAACCACCAAGTTAAGGATACAAACTCAGAGTTTTGCACAAAAAGAGGGAGAAGCATTCCATGAAGCTTAGGAGAGATATAGAGCTTTGCTTAGCCAATGTCCCCATTATCAATACTTATTATAGTTATTTATACAATTCTTCTATGAAGACCTCACTCTGATATTTTTAGACTGTGGTTGGCACAACTACACGAAGGAATATATCTATAAAAATTGTTTAGGAAGTTAAGGAGATCATTGAAAACCATGGCTAAGAATTTGAAAAATAAGGTGGTAAGGGTAAATTGAAAGCTTCCTTTTACGAGGTTCAAACATCTTTAGACTTGGAATCACAAGTTGAAGATATTTATAACCAAATTAAGATCTTACTGAACTAGGAGATGGCCAATAGAGAGGCATTTTATCAATGTCGCATGTATGAGTATCCTTCTTATGCATGCAAATGTGTAGCTTACCTTAAAGTACTACAAAGATGCAACATACATAGCTACCTATGGCGGGAAACATGTAGGCAATAATAATGATTTCCCTAATACTTACAATATGGTGAAAAGAAATCATCAAATTGCTCTTGGAAGGACAAAAAACTAAAGAAAATAGACATATATAACCACCTAGGCTTTAACAAAGACCTCAATTTCAAAAACCATTTTCTTCACAGGAAATGGGGATAGAAGATATGCTCAAGTAGTATATATGTTCCACAATGTAAAATTTGATAATATAGGGAAAATTAAGTCTCAAATGGGACAAATTAAAAAAATGATGTATTCAAATTATACATATATTCGTAACTTAATGACTCAAGTGAACTAAACAAGATGGTAAGTGAAAGAGGTCAATGAAAGCTTTAGAGTAACATAGGGGTAAACCTTAGAGATTAAGGTGAGTCATTATATTGAGAAGTGGCAAAACAGTTGATGTTGTAGCCACTAAGGAGAAAGAGGTGCAAAATTCAAAAAAGGCTTAGGAAGAGGGCAAGAACAAAATGACAAAAATATAATAACACTGATCTCATCTACATTTGGTGTCTATCTTAGGTTGGAGAAAATCCTTTAACTTCTTGTCAAACCATATATGTTATCTATTTTATAATCTCTTGAAAAGGAAGAAGTATGAAGACAACTTCAACAAATTCCATCATTTCTTTAAGAAAGTTGTATATCGACATCCCATTTATTAAAGAATTAGTCCAAACGTTATCATATGCAAAGTTATTAAAGGGAATCTTCTAAAGAAAAACTTAAGGAGCATGCTACCTAATGAGTATAGTGTAATCTTGCATAATAAACTACCTTTAAAGTTAAAGGATCTAAGTACTTTCATTATTCCATATCATTTGGGGCTTCAAATGCTCATAATTGCTTATGTGATTTAGGTGTCAGTAATAACTTTTTGCTTCTATCTCTTTTCAAGATGCTTGGAATAGTAAAACTCTAGCTTACAAGTGTGTCACTTTAACTAGCTAATAGGTCTTTTAGGTACCCAAATATGGTTAGTGGAAGACCAATTTGTTAAATTATGGAAACTAATTTTTCTATAAAGTTATTGCTAATGGACATAGAGCATAATGTCGAGGTTCCTATCATCTTAGGGAAACCATTTTTTCTTACTAGTAGGACATTAATTAAAATGGTCAAGAGTAAGTTAACACAGTTAAGTCAAGAGGACTTACGATGACTAATTTTGATAATAATCAAATAACAATAATATTAGAAACAAAAGAATGTCTTTGACAAGTGTGTTAAGACGCAGACATAAAGACTATACAGACATAGACGCAAACACTATATAGACACAGACGCAAAGACTATACAGATGCAGACGCAGACACAGATGCAGATGTAGACGTAGATGCAGATGCAGACACAGACTCAAACTCAAACATAAAGGCAAAATAGAAGCAAAGAAGACATAGACGATACCACGAAGATACACTAGCATGTCAGACAGTTATTTAGTCAG
>JANQBM010000003.1:22792299-22802997 GCA_025594535.1 Erythroxylum domingense
ACCTAGATGGTTTCTCTCAATTATTGTTTGCTTAAGTTATGCTGTGAATGATAAATGAATGTGTTTGATTGTGGATTTCGGAAAGATGGTCCGATGAATGTGAATGAAGAGTGAGATATTGAAGTGCTACTTCTATGTGAATGAGATGAAATAAATGTGCATTTGATAAGAAATTGTCACTTGATTCTCAACGTCAGTTGAATGTCAAACTTAAGTCCGATGACTCTGAAATTCTCTCTAAACATTCTTATAAGATTGTGATATATGAGGTATGCAGAAATTGTTACATTTCATAAAATGCACGTTCAGATAAAAGCGTTGTGACTTGAGTGCCTTATAAAGCGCTTCCACGTAAAGCTTTGCTCCGTGATTTTTCTGATCTGGCACGTAGAGCTATGCTTTGGATCACTACCTCAATCTTCTTTGGATCCACCTGTATGCCATCTCCATCTTTAGGACCGAGAGACGACTCTATCAAGTGAGAGACTCTACGTGATCTTGACAAGAGAAGTCATGGCTCAAAGGTCGATCAACTGGAAATTTTGGATGGCTTAGATAGACTTGTATATTTTCCTCATTCATGTAGTACTATTGTATTAGGTTTTGATGATGTACATATGGAAAGTGTTGAAAGATACAATGTAGACTTTCGGTTTTGTGAAATGAAACAAGGAAAATGTTGGTTTTAAAATATTGCGGTTTTTATGATACTTTATAAGTGAGAAATGATATGATGTCTCGTGAAGTTAGTGTAGTATTTGAACGTGGCTCACCCTTATCGTAGGATATGTGCCGGAATGACCTCCGGATATCCCAGTGTGTACTTTGCGATAAAGGGGTGCTACAACATATGTATCTAAGAGGCTGCATCTTTCTACTGAGCTACTCCTTGGAAAAAATGAATTAGTCGATTTGGATGCAAGACATCTTGGCAATAGGTCTAAGTGTTTACACCAGGATCTCCCTTCATAGGCTTTCTCAGTGTGCAAACACATAAAGTCGACAAGCTCTCCCAAATCAAGGTCACCAATGTCCCACTTTTGACAGTGAAAGTTAATCCTACCTACGAGAATTACACTCAAAATGCTCGCCAAAATTTCCTCTATAATCCAGATCTCACAGTCACGATGTCATTTTGTACTTTCCTATTGAGCCAACCTATCTCGACTCGTGGTCGGGTCAACTAAAGCCGAAGCTAGGCTAAGTTGGGTCAAATTTATCATCGCTTCTAGTCATTCGTGCTTTTGTGGGTGTGGGTTCTATAATAAAATAAAATAAAAATAAAACTACATTTACGTAGTTAGATAGTTCCTGCCTGAAGCAACTTGGTATGTGGCCATATATACTTTCCAAATTTATCCTTTGAAATTTAGCTAGCAATATATTTAATCCTCTAATAGTGCTAAATTTGTCAGTCTAATCCTTTCACCCAAAATTCTTTTATTTTGAAATTAACGGAAAATTTTGATGGATAATCCAAAGTTTTTATGTATATCGTTGGTTCGTTTTATGAATGAGATGACAAGAGTGTCCTAAAAGAACTAAGTCAACCTGTTTACATCCTATTTCAATCAATAGTGACAAGATATATACCGCTTCAAGAGGAGAGTAAAGATGGCAAAATCACCCAAGCTCATCCAGCCCGATCAAGCCATCGTTTGGCCCGAGTTGACCTGGTCACAAGTGAGATCGGCGTTTTTTTCCAAAATGACGTTGTTTTGTTGAAAAGACATCGTTTTGAAAATTTTTATAAAAAAAACAAATAGTGGGTCAAGCTCCAAGATCTGTCGAGCTATAGTCTGACCCGTGGGCAGGCCCATCTTGGCCATTGACATTCCTAGAGGAGAGAGTTGAGCCACATGAGTTGGTAACTCTTTTCCTTTTTTGAATATTTTTGTGATTCAATCTTCTATTTGTTTTTTTTTGGGATCATTTATATACTTTTTTTTGGAATCTTATTAGTTCAGAAATGGTACTATGTAACAAGAACATTGGAATGTAGCAACTTGAACAAATCATTTAGGTATGTACTATGTACCTCAAAGGTTTTTTTTCCCCCTCCAAATAGATAGATATACACTTTAAAATTATGCAGTGGGTTTTGGGTCGTTTCCTGACAATGATGGAATGATTTATCTAGAAAAACGCATGTGCTTGTAGATAGAAACAAAATGGACTCGAGATATCAGTAGAAAAAATAGAACGGTTACCATTTAGTGAGCCTTTTGTGAGGTACATACAACGTGTTACCAAAAGATTAGTTTAGATCCGGCCCTTTTAAAAGTGAAAGTGTCGAACAAAACAAATTCTACCGATACTTTTATATCATCAATACATTATATACACATTAAAATATTCAACAGCAAAGGAAAGTATAGACAAATGGCTTCGATGGGCTCCCAGTTGAACGGAAGTAATTCAGAAAATGTGTCTAGTCAGTCATGACGCTAACTACAGGTCCACACAATCATAATAATTATGGATTGACTGAGGTCCGGAATAACGCTCTGGGTCTTTTCCGCAGAAGCCGAACAGAACATGATAAAACATAAGCAAACAAGCAAATTGGGTTAAAACTTATACGCTTCATTTATAAAAATACAACGCTTATTTTTTATTGAACTTGTCATCTCAAATCATGACATCACCTATTGATTCTATTAAATTACATCTACGAACATTCATGTAAGAGAAATAATTCTTTACCAGTTTACTTCAATCAGTAAACTCCACCGTTGGAGTTCGATACTTCTTCTCCTTGTTTTCTTGTGGTTTGTAATCTTAGCCACGTCACATAAGTAAACGTAATTATTGAAATAATACAAATTTTGAGTGGAGAAAAAGTTAAATATCTAATATAATAAAAAGACTAAGTGCACTGTAACTCTTTAATGTTTTCGTTTTTATCCAAGACGTACACATACATCTTCACAGAAACTCTGCAAAACTTGTAGTTGAATGAGAGCAATTGTCTCATCTTATCCTTTAAATATAAGCGAAGATCAATATTTATTTTTATGAATTTTTTGTTTTGGACAATATATACTAATCTTTCATATTGGAGTTTAAAATTTTCATGAAATATGTATATATATGTATATTTATATATTTCAAAATTAATACTTCTTGGAGGATATATAGAGATATAATTAGGTCAAACTCTTGAGTACGTTTGCACAAATTAAGCTTATGCGATGGAAGTAATTAATAGAAGGGCTAAATGGATATGTTGAACATTTTCCTTTGACATTCTCTCTGTGTACTGTTTTTGTTTTTTTAAGCTTTAACAAAGGAGTAAAGCATTATAGAGAAAACAGTGTTCATAATTATATTATTGTCGGACACATCGGTTATTCTATTAGCTTTACGGTCTCAAATGGGTAACTCAGGAATGCAATAAAACTCGCTGGGTCTTTTTTGCAGAAACCGAACGAGACATAATATAAAATAAGCATGCAACTAAATTGGGTTGCATATGATATAAGTCTGCAAGCAGTAAATTAACCTGCGCAAAACTATATCATAAGATATTACCAAGAGAACTGTACGAAGCTAGTGCATATCATATCTTGAGGAACCCTTTTGCAAACCTTATTATGGATCTCCCATTGTTGAATTCTTCATCTAAATTGACAAGCCTCTTAAGAACTTCAAAAATGGTGGGTCGCTCCAATGTGTTGTCGCTGACACAGTCGAGTCCAAGCTTTGTTATGGCATTGGCAGCCGTGGTAGAACATCCCGTTCTCTTCAGCTTCTCATGCACTGCATCTCCTTTAATGATGCAGTCGCTCCTTGCCCAGTCACTGATGTGCACAGGCATAGTGCATCCTGCAATTCTTACTTGTGTCTTCTTCATAATCATTTGCAGTATAACCACACCAAAGCTGTAGATATCATGTGGCTTGGTTCCAGCTTCTCCTGTGGGTTGAGCAAAAGTTCGTTAATTGATGGCTATAGCAATCATGAGAATGTCTTAATTTGAAACTTACCATCGGTAAGAATGAGTGGGTCAGTGTATCCAGGAGTGCCAAGTCTCAAATATTCTCCTTCTGCTGTGACAGTCCCGAAATCAGATAGTTTTGAAACAAACTCCTGGTTCAGTATCAAGAGGATTTAGCAAAAGAGTTGACGGACATATTAAATCCTATCTTCAACTGATTATATGGTTAAATTTCTACTAAATGTGTATTTTTGACCTTATCCAAGAGAAGATTTTCAGGCTTCAGATCACGGTAGATAAGTGAAGGTGATTGACTATGTAGCTCCTCCACTGCACGTGCTGCCCCAATGATGATCTTAAGTGTGGTTCCCCAGTCAAGATCTATTTTGAAAATGAATTGATTAGATTTACAAAATGTTAATTTGTTTTCACTTAAAACAAACATTCTGATTAGTGAAGCTAACGTTTTCTTTCTGGTCAAATAACATTACCGCCGACAAGAGCTAGAGAACATTATTATTTGTTGGAAAAATCAATAACTGGGGTGGCAAGAGATCCAATGTAGATAAAACTTACTAATGTATGAAATGAATAATAGTGCAAAACAGGTTCTTGAATGAAATTAGACATTACCTTGTAATTTACTCATGACATTTCCATTTTTCATTAGTGGATAGACAAGGTAAAACTTGTCTTCTGTTTCGCAATGGCCAACCAGTTTAATGATATTTGGATGCTTAATTACACTCAAGTACCTTGTTTCAGCCTGAAATAGACAGGGTTCAAGATTAGTATAACTAGTAATAGAGAGTAAATACAGGTCTGGAAATAAATTCTGTTTCTGAAGTAAAATACAAATACATTACGAATATGGCAGAAATGATCGATGTAAAACAGAGGAAAGGCAGAGTCGCCAAAATGTCGTTGATTATAATCTTTTGTTGGGTTACCCTCTTATCACTGTTGTCATTAATTGTTTCAAGAAAAGAAGGGATGAGAGAGTTCTAACCATCTTATGGAAAGAGACGCTTTCATGGGATTGCTTTAACTGTTTTAACAGAGCGTTTGTCCTGTAACCTCATTTTAAAGGGATTTACCGTACAACCTTATTTAGTCCAACAGTTAGCCCTAAACACTTATGGCTAAAATGCAAAAACTATAACACAGTGCAAATCAAGACTATGCAAAAATTGAAATATCTTCTTTCGCTTACTTCCCACTGAGTCCTCAATTTGATGTCCGCATTGCGAGAGACCTTAATTGCTACTTGCAGGCCACTGACGTTCTTCTCCTCCCTTCCATGGATGGTGCCACCATAAACACCGCCAAATCCTCCGTATCCAAGAAAGTTCTTCGCATCAAACTCATCCGTATATTGATTCAGTTCCCCAGCAGTAAAAGAGATTATATTTGCAGAACCTACTAACAAAAATTGAACTAGTTTAGAAGATAAAAGAGGCTATTCTGTAAGTCTAGGCACTTGAGAAATATCCCTGATGACAGTATGCATAATCTAAGAACCGTCCAAATTGGCCAATCACAAACTAAGGATTGCTCAAAAAGCTACCGAATACCGCAAGATCATAAATAAGTGCAACGATGAGTGAGTGATGCGAAGGTGATTCGAGATGTATATAGTTTGATCTTGATGGTGATGGGGATGATTGAGAGGTTATGGTCATAATCGATAAACACATCAAGAGTTTTTCACTGCAGTGATGGTTTTGTGAAGGTGTTCTGATATGGGGATAGAGCCGCTGTGTCCTCGGCCTCGCCGGCGAATTCTAGTGCCTCATCGGAGACTATGGCTCCTGTGCAAAGATCAAGCTGAAAGGAACTGGAGGTGGTGGAGGCAAGTGCACCGACCTCCGGCAATGTTGGAGCACAGACAATCTTAAGAGGTACCATAAGGAGGTTGAGGCAGGACGACGTAAAAGTACGAACAGGTGGTTGTGGACGGTGCCGATGGTGATGGGGAAGGGTAACTAAGACAAAAGAGCTAGTCTTTCTGTTGTGACGGAGGTGCGGGAGCCAGTGGCGAACTGCCAAAGAATTTAACGTTGTTAGCAATGAAGAAGATTGTGGTAAGTTGTCGAGGTTTCTTACTGTCGTTCGCAACAGTTTGCTGCTGTCTGCCCAGCCAGGAACGCCACATTTCTTAACTGATTGAAAACGAAAATTTTGCACGATACTACAACACGCAAACAAGGCAGAAAATGTAATCAGAAGTTCGGTTGATTTATTGTTTCTGTTTTCTTTTGGTTTGGACAAGTGAGTTTTTAGCGCGTAAATTTGCGTTTGGACAACAAAGCCCTCGTCGTACACTGTGAGCGAGGGAGGACTTACGTAGGCTGAATTAAGATGATTGTTTTGCGGGAAATTAACGTGATTGTTTTGTTGCCTTCGTGTATGTTGGATCTCTTCTGTTAATTACGAGACTGCCACTCCAACTTTGCTGACGTTAATTAGGAGATTGCCACTCCACTTTTGTTCACGTTGGATGTGGACGTTAATTTTAATTAAGAGATTGCCACTCCACTTTTGTTGACCCAAGATGTCGCGAACCACTAGACAATGGGAACACATTTTCCCAATTGCCAACATCCTATGATGTTGACGTGAGATTGCCACTCCACTTTTGTTGAACCGAGAGATGTCGTGAACCGCTAGATGATGGGAGCACATTTTCTCGATTGCCAACATACTATGCTCATGATATGAATAGTTCAATATCAAATCATTCACTCCACTGTTATGTATCTTTGATGCATTTGCTAGTACGAGTACATCTGAAAATTCTTAATTAGTTACTAGGTGTATTATGTCGATTTTTTTAGTAATATATCTAATTCAAAATTTTGAATTATTTTCATTATTTTACAATATCGAAACCCGAAATGGTTGGGAAGAAAAAAGGTTCCTTTTTTAAGGGAGTCATCGAATACATCAGCTACGCCAAATATGTGAAATGGGTGCATAAGGTCAACAAAAGTAGAGTGGCAATCTCCTAATTAAAATTAACATCAACATCCAATGTCAACAAAAGTGGGGTGGCAATCTCCTAATTAACGTCAACAAAGTTGGAGTGGCAGTCTCGTAATTAACAAAAGAGATATTTCACATATAAATAATAATCATAATTTATATAAAAAAAACAATCATTATCATACAAATATAAAATTAAGAACAATATAAAATATTTAAAATATTACAATTTCAGTTTTCATTATATAATAAATAATAATTATATCAAAATATCCAATAAAAAGAACATTAAATATCCTTAACTCTCAAATTATTATAATTTACAACAAGCGTTCGTGATAAGGAAACAACCAAGTAGAATTAAAATATGAAACAAAAACATATATTATTTAATTTATTATCAATTAAATATATTATATATTTGATTAATTAAAATTAATTATTACTAAAATTATAAATATCTTAATTTGATTTAATTTATAAAAATAATGTAATAATTATTAATAAATGTAATTAAATTTAAAAATATTTTCAAAATATATATTTCAAATAAAAATTGATTTAATAATTAAAAATATATAATAAATATTAGTTTATAAATAATAATGTTTAAATTATTTGTTTAAAAAATTAAATATTTTTATTAATACTTTATTAATAAATATGAGATAAAATATTAAAATAAATTTAAATAAAAAATTTTATTTTTAATTTTTATTTAATGTATAATTATTATTTGTAATAAAATATTTATTTTATTTTAAAAATAAAAAATAAAAATTACAATAAAAGTTTAACTAAATAACAAATTAAAAAATATTTGAAAAAAAAAGAAAGGGGTGTAAAAATTTAAAAAAAAATATGAAAATTTTGCAACTTAGTCCCTATACTTTTCAAAATTTTCAGTACTGATTGGTATATGCCCAGAATTTATAATACCAGCCAGTACCGACTGATATTTATATCCGGTACCGAAAACTAATATTTCGTACCGTTTTCTGGCCGATATGGTACGAATTCCATCTTTCTGGAGAGAATAATGTTAAGTAAGAGTGTTTCAACTTTGATAAATAGAAAATTATTATAAAAATGTAAAGATCTAAGTATGTTTGCATTTCCTTATGTAATTAATAGTAAGAAAATTAAGCATATCATGCTAAACTTAGTCAATGTCAAGCTACATTCAATTTGCCAAACTTTAAATCTAAATTTTTTGCGACAAACTCATATGATTATTCAATTAGCTAATCGTTCTAATATGCATCTTATTGGTATTATAGATAATGTTTTAGTTTACGTTAGTGGTTCAGTATTTTTATTGAACTTTTACATCTTGAAAATGGATAGAGATTGTGTAAAATATTCAGCTTTAATTTTATTACAAAGGCGATTCATGAAGATGTCTAAAACAAAAATTGATATGGATGATGGTAATCTTTATGTTGAGTTTGATTGAGAAATATTGAAGTTTAATGTAATATTACCCAAATATGTTGAAATACCATAAATTCAACAAATTAAATGACTAATATTTTTGTAGATCCAATATCTTCTATTAATCTTTATTTATTAAATATCTCATATTTAATCATAAAGTTTCTCAAACTTTACAATCAAGTCCAACTTGATTATAATATCTTTGCTCTCTTCAACCCGTTCTTTATATGAGACCCATTAAATTCCAAAATATGTTAGCAATGATTATAAATTGATATTCTAATTCATACTTAGAATTAGTTTTAATTTATCTTTAATTCTCCCATTAAACAATTTATAATCATACATCAACATTGACTTCTAGTAACACATCATGACCACCCAAATATTTAGGAACATCAAATTAGTTTTGACTAATCTTTTCGTGCATGATTTTATCGCATAATTCAATCCTTTCATTATACAATATTCCAATTAGACATAAAGCATAAAATTAAAGTCTACTTTATTTTAAGACAATCATATTAGCTCTCTGGCAGTAACTATTGATTCAATTAACGACATTTATAAACTATTCAAAAAACGTCATTCTACCTAGGCTAAGGATTTTCCGAATCAATATTAATCGAGAATAATAAAACATTCTCTCTAATTATTTTATGATGATAAATCCTATCTTGATCACTCAATTACCTCCATATAGCTCATGCTACATCCAATGACTACTGACTGAATAACCTATTATTAGAATAGGTCATAAGTAGTATAAAAATATAGCAATCTATATACAAGATAACTTTGGAGACCTTAAGTCAAAGGATCACTTATACAATTATTACAATGAGAATTTCCAAAGACATACAGGTAATATTCCAAACGGATTTTTCATATCGCGTCAGTTTAGTGAACTTGATCTCTAACAAGCATCCATATGTTTATTTAAGTATCTCCATACTTTAGTTTATGAGATCAATTACTTCTTTCATAAGTAAAAACATGACATTTGTTAGTCTTTTTACGTTTTATTGATGTCTAGTCTTAATAGAACAATTTAGAGATAATACATAAATGAAATATAAATCTCATAATTATAATTTCATTTGCAATATATAATTATCTCATGGGTTTTATCATATACATATAAACATGAACAAGATAAAGAAAGTCTTTAAATTATTTTGTCATTAAACTACAACCAAAACGATCAACTATAAGGCATAAACTTGCACTAAGCCGATCGTTTAATTATCATATACCATATCACTATATGACGATTATGCCACTGCTGAGAAAGTGGCTCAATGAGAGGATTCTACAAGATTCTCTATAGTGAGCACTTGCTTAGCTGTTACAACTTTCATCTTAATTATCATCATAATTGAGAAAATTTACCTAAATATATCATTAGATCTTTGATGAGACCTTAGCTCCTTTGACATACCCAATGACTCTAATGTTTCATAATACATTACTGTCTTGAACAATGCAAGGAATTATATCAAGTTCATTAAAGAACTTATTAATCCAATTAATCATTTCCACTAAATGAAAAATGTGTTATGACTTAATTAATAACCATTGCTACACTGGAACCTTTCCAATCTTTAATGATATTGTCCTAAACAAAATAAACCTTAATTAGGATTTACTTCTAAAGTAATATCCTCATCATCTTGAACTCAAATATCAACTCATATATAGAATAATGAATATATTTAATACTTCATAAGTATTAGATATCTCAAATACTAAACAATTTTAGTACATTATCTATGTACTTAGAGTTAAAATAGGTGAACAACTTCTAATCTATCTCAATAGATCTAATTCTCAGAATTATGTTGTTACTTGTTCATATTTAACAAGATTTGTATCCAGTGAGGACCCAAAGGTGACCAGCGCTGACCCAGAGGTGACCAATGAGAGACGATAGCAAGAGGAGTGGCAACCTAGGTCCACATATGAACCGGTTGGCGACCCAACTCTAGATCTAAAGCCCTAGATTTAGATCTGAAGTACATTAGTAGTGAGATGTAAGATTCGTGCTCTTGGGTCCTTAGCTACTGATTTTGCTTCATCGATGGAGAAGAAGGGGGGGTGTCTGTAACACCCCCTTACCGTAGGACACGCACCAGGACGCTCGCAGGTCATTTCGGTACATATCCTATGATAAGGGTGAGCTACATGCGATCATTACAGTCACTCCACATGGCATCACATTAATTTGAACAATAAATCATTAATTGTAAATCACAATAATTTTAAAATCAACCTCTTCCTCATTTCATTTATCAAAATCAAAAGTTTATACATCCATCATACTGTACTGTCTGTAC
>JANQBM010000003.1:22863066-22876141 GCA_025594535.1 Erythroxylum domingense
GATGATGATGATGATGATAATAATAATAATAATAATAATAATAATAATAATAATAATAATAATAATAATAATAATAAAACAATAATAATTGGAGTTGGGTCTTTCTTTTAAAGTTAATGATAATAATGTTTAGGATAAATATAAATTATAAGTTATATATAAATAAATATGCTTTTGTCGACTATAACTAATATCAATTTTTTTTTTTACTAATTTGAACATTTGCCCGAAACATTTTTCCAACTTCTTAATATAGATTTCACTAGTTATATACTTAAGTGTGAAATTGTGTTTTTCTGTATAAGCTGAAACTTACCTAAGGTGGAAATTAGTTAACCAAAGATCTAATCCCCCTTTCTATTCAATTAAATTTTATTATTTCTTCCTAAGTTCCTCTCTAAGTTTCATATAACTTGAAACTTACCTAAGGGCATTTCAACAAATACCTTGTATGCATAATATAGCACACACGTATTTTCATCAATTTCTTCATTCTCTCCCCTTTCTTCACCATAATTCACACAACACACACAAAAACCAACATTTCGCTACTCACAAGATGCAAAGAACTGAAGAAAACACAGAAACTATAACAAATTATATATACGGATTCAAAAACAGATTCAAAAAAATTGACACCAAAATAGAAATAAAACTTACCTAGTTTTCAAAGGTCGACAAAATGATGGGCCTAGATTTCTTGCCAAAAATGGATAAGAACTGCTGAAGGAAGATTAAAGAAAGGAGGGGATGAAAAATTTCAGAGAAAACATAGAGAAAGTAGACGGCGGTGGAAGAAAGGAGTTAGAATAGAAGTCCCATGGGACGACGTTGTTTATCTTTAGACAGACAACATCATCCCTGCTATATTTTTTACAGTACCAACATTTCGCGACGAAAACAAGATTCGTCGTAAAATCAAAATGTTTTAGTGTTGAATTTATTATTCGTCGCAAAATTCCAATATTTTCCTACGAAACACCTATAACGTCGCAAATTATACAACATTTTCCTACGAATATAAAAAAACATCGCCTAAAAGTTTCAATTTGCTACGAATTGCTAAAAACATCGCAAAAACCTAAGGATTTACTTTACTTACAAAACCTTTACCTTTATATACATGAAACTCATATCTTCTTCCTCTTTAGTCTCTGTGAAGTTTTCCCGAAACCCATCGATCTCCGACGTCTTACCCACATATCAAAGTCATCATCCTGAATCTCAAACCACGGTCTGTAATCCTATCATTTCTTTTTAACTATTTGTTGTATTTTCAATTGCGATCTTCATTTCTATAACAAGTATTTTACCATTATTAAATAGAAAAAGTTGAGATTTTAATCCTTCCAAGGTAGATTTGGATGTTCTTTGTGTAGATCTGTACACAAGGTGTTTTTTATGGTGCTAAAGTTGATTTCTTTATATTTTGTATTTGTTCATTGATTTCTTTAAGTTATGTTATTTGCACATTGTCGTTGGAGAGTTTGGACTGTGTTTGCAAAGTTTTAATGTTAGTTATGGAAGGGAAAACATATGATTTGCATTTGAGTCTTGGAATGACTTTTTCATGTCTGTAAGGTGTTCGATGAAATTTCTGTAACGAGTTGCATTTGAAAGGTGTTATACTCTAGGCAATCCATTAAGTGCTAAACCTAACTAGTTTCATTTGTCATCATAATTGGACTTAAACATATCATCGTTTTATTCTAAATCAACGTTTAAAGAATTTACCTCTTAATATTATTAATGAAGGAATGTCAACACGGAGACTAGTTCATAATAGCCCTAATTCATTCTGTTGGGAGGAATGTGGTAAAATTGTCCCTGTTGAGAATACCAACGATGAAAAAGAAATCTCCACTATATACACTAATCATCGTATGCCTTCTATGGCCGATCTTCTATTTCATGGTTATTAGTATCATCCGAACAACGTCACTTCACTTGTTACGTACTTCTCATTTTCTTTTATGAAGCTATTATATATATATTCACATTTGATGATTTATACTACATGTTGTTTGAAGCTTCCTATAGTCTCAAATATGACATGTATGCCCGTAGAAGCGGGAGCGATGTCACAATAGATCGTAAAGGAAAATCGATTGATTTGAAAAATTCATCAATTCTAAATACTTTGTCTGCTCCTACACGTATGCATTTCACCCCAATTAAATTTTATTTTACGATTTATTAATATCATAATATCTAACTTTGATACTGATTGTATTTTAGGTACTAATCTAAGGACCATTTTACTGCATCCTCTTCAAATTTAGAGATAGCAAAAAAGTTATTGGAAGAGGGTGTGAGAAACCCTACACTTGAGGGGAAAACTATTATTGTTTCATTGGTGCGTTCGAACATACAAGAGCCCTTCTGGGGAATCCAGACATTGGAGACTCATTTACCTTTACCAACTCTTATGTTACTTGGAATTCAAATAAATAATTATATCATTTTCAGTTAGCGAGTCAATCAACTGAACTCAACTTTAATGTTTATTTATTGTTGTATATGTAATAATTTGGCAAACAACATGTCTACTACTTAGGGGTCAAGTTGCGTACTATTAAATGTTCACTGTCATTGTTTTAGTTCTATGAGTGTATAAATTGGGTAACTTCTAATTCAAAGTTCTTTTTATGACGTATATCATATTATTATATTCATAAAAGAATTTAAATTTTTTATATCTTATTTTTGCAAAATTAGTAAATACTAATGATTAATTAATACTACTTTTTAATACCTAAAAATATGTTGTGAGTTCTTTTTAATAATACGTTGTAAACATTCAAAATAAATCTCCAATAAAATATATCTTAACTATGATAGATTATAAATATGTTAGTTTAATAATTTATAAAAATGTCAATCATTTGGTAATGATTTGTAAAAATCGTCACCAAATGTAAACATTTAGCGATGTTTTAAAGAATTTGTCATGGAATGTGTAACATTTTGTGATGATTTCTAAAAATCGTCAACGAATGCTTGACATTTATTGACGATTAATATACATCGTCGCTGAATGTATAGATTTTTATGACAAAAAGAAATTTCATCACCAAATATTATCCTTTTGGTAACGCTTCATGGTATCGTTGCAAAATATAAAACATTTACTAACAATTCTGCATGGGTCATCGCCAAATCTTTCACAATTTATGGTGACATTTTAAAGATTTGTCGCCATTGCATTGTTTCACGATGATTATGAAAAATCATCACCCATTGTGGATGATTCGACATTGATTTTCTTTGTACGTCGCTAAAGATTTTCCCTTGTGCGACACTTCCAGGTTTCGTCGCTAAATGGTTTATCTTAGTGACGAATATTTTTAAACGTCGCAATATGTTTTCTTTTGGCGACGAATTGTATTTCGTCGCAAAAAATGTCATCGGGAAATGATGCCTTTCTTGTAATGTCTTCAAGACTTCTGTGTAGCCATCAACAACCCAGTTGATGGTGGTATGTGACATTACACTTGATGCAAATAGTTTATTAAAACTTTGCTTAATACTTAAATTCTTTATGTTTTAGCCACTTGTCTTTCTGCAAGTGAAAACATGGTTTTGGTCATCTACACTACTTGATTTAACAAATTATTCTTCTCACATTTGCAGTGTTTGTGAACAGGAAGTTCTGCAAAGATCCAAAGCAAGTAAAAGCAGATGATTTCTTCTTTACAGGCCTCAACAAACCTGGAAACATTGCTGCAACCCCACAAGGTTTTACTATGACTCCAGTATTTGTCTATCAACTTATTGGACTCAAAACTCTTCGAATTTCATTAGCTCATCTTGACTTTGCACTATATGGCTTAAACCCACCTCACACTCACCCTCGTGGCACTGAGATCCTTGTAGTCGTGGAAAGCTCTGTCTTTGTTGGGTTTGTGGCATCTAACCAGAATAACAATACCCTTTTCACCAAAGTTCTGAATCCTGGAGACGTATTTGTGTTCCCAATAGGTCAAATTCATTTCTAACTAAATGTTGGAAAAGGTAATGCGTTTGTATTGGCCGGTTTGAGCAGCCAAAACCCTGGTGTCATCATAATTGCAAATGTTGTCTTTGGATTAAAGCCACCCATTAGCACTGACCTTCTTGCCAAGGCTTTCCAAATAGACAAGAGTGTCATTAACTATATTCACAAACAATTCAGCTGAACAACCTTCACCAGCTATACATGAAAAACCAACATAAACAGGGTTTCTTGTGATTGTTGTCTTTAGAGTTCATGTTTTATTTTGTTTGACTTTGTAATCCAATAAAACATGTTACTTATATACCACCCTCTCTTCATATGCTAGTTGGATTCAGAACTTATACAAATGTCAACGAATTGATCAATGACTTGTATCTCTCCTCGTATCTACATATCCCTCCCCGCTTCATATGTTCTTTTTTCTTTGGGTTTTACCTTTCCTTTGAGGTTGGCTTTCTTTTCTTTAAAAGAAATCTGAAGAACACTCTTATTATATTGAAGTTATGTCGCAAAAGTAAAGAAAACATTTCGCAATTGAGTGGTGGTCATCTTTGTCCCACACGTACCAATTCATATTAAAAAAATAAAACAGTTATTCAAAAATAAGTTGCCAGTTTGTTAGTAAGAAAAAAATTATTTTTGCTCCCTCCCTCCAAATTCAACAGCTTGCTTATGTTAACTCAATCTTCAATACCTCTAAATTTTAATGGAGGAAAAAGTGCAAACTTCTTTCTATTATCAACTTTGTTTCTCTATCTTCATAACAACATAATACATCTTCTTTTATATCCTTAAACATTAAAAGAAAACTCTAAAATTTCGTACAGCATTAAATCAAAAACAAAATTCTGAACATGACCCATCTTCTCTAAAACAATCATAACTCTCTATTGGAAAGTACAATTGACTTAAAACCTTCACTATTTAAAAATCCCTCTTTATTCAGTCTAAACTTCTGTCCACTAAGTTTTTCTTTGTGGTGAGTCACGATGCGTTTGAGTTTATCATTTTCTTTAACAAATTCCTCCCTTAAACTCAAACCTTTTCCATCCTTCATTCTAATCATTATTTTGCAATTATTAAACAATACTGTCGGTAGTGGTTTTGTGAACATATCTGCAACTTGGTCACGACTCGCAACGTGTCTCATTCGCACATCTCCTTCCTTCACATGCTCCCAAACGAAATGAAAATGAACATCTATATGCTTACTCTCATGATGCACCTGATTATTTACTAATTTGGATCGTATTTTAGTTGCCTTGTGTTATGAAAGTTTCAACTCGTATAGCAAATTCCTTAGCCATATTGTGTGGCATATATATCAAGATATCGCCATGTACTCTAGCTCGTATGTTGACAATGTCACTATCGGCTGCTTCTTCGAGAGCCACATGAAAGTCTTGTCTTCCATATAAAATATATTCCCCGATGTGCTTTTTCGATCATTTACATCTCTGCACCAATCATTATCAGAATAACCAATCAATTTGTATTCATTTATCTTTGAATAGAGTAACCCGAGTGAATCCGTTCCTTGAATATATTGAAGAATCCTCTTGATAGCTTTCCAACGTGAATATTTCAGTTCCTCCATGAACTGAATCACTATACCGACACTATATGCGATGTCTGGCCTCGTACACGTGAGATACCGCAAACTTCCAACCAAACTTCAGTATTTGCTTGTATCCACTCAATCTCCTCACTCAAACTTATAGAGTTTCGCACCGAGTTCCATCAGCATTGCTACCGGATTGCACTCTTCCATCTTATACCATTTTAGAATGTCTTTTGCGTACGCCTCTTGCGACAAAAATATTTTTGACTTTCCTTATCTAACCTCAAGACCAAGAAAATACTTCATCAACCCTAAATCTACATCTAAAATTCCCGAGTCATAGCTCTTTTATCATCTCCTCATTATTCCCCATGAATATGAGGTCATCAACATAGAGAGCAATAAAAAATAAGTTACCTTTTTTCTTCTTCATGTACAACACATGTTTGTAAGGGCATTTCATGAACCCATTCTCCCTTAAGTAAATGTCGATACGGGTGTTCCATGCTCAAGGTGCTTGCTTCAGCCCATATAACTCCTTCCTTAACTTCAACACTTTTTTTTCTTTTCCGACTTTCATGTACCCATGTGGTTACTCCATATAAACTTCCTCTTCAAGCACACCATTTAACAATGTTAATTTCACATCAATTTGATAGATCAACCACTTGAATTGTGCCACTTGGGATATGAGAAGTCAGATTGTTTCCATTCTCACAACTGGGGCAAGGACCTCGTCATAATCGATCCTTGTCTTTTCCCTATAGCCCTTCGATACTAGTCGTGCCTTATACCTTTCTATCTCACCTTGGGCATTCATCTTTTTCTTATATACCCATTTTACTCCTATGGGCCTATATCCGTCTGGTAAGTTCATTAAATCCCAAGTTTCATTCTTTTCGATAGCCCTTATCTCTTCATCCATTATGGCTTGCCATTTCTTATCTCTTACTGCCTCTTCAAAATTGATATTCTCGACATCTGCTAAAAAACATACCAAATGTACTTCACTTGTCAATTCATACAAGTCATGCAAATTTTGCATCCTTTATTGTCTCAGCTCTTCTTCATCATTGCATGTTAAAGGGCCTGTTGGTGTGATTATCGGTGTAGAAATTGAGGATTCTTCTTTTTCTTCCTCACGTGTCACCTCCTTTTAATTGTTCCAATCCCATGCACTTTCTTCATTCACTTGTTCCTTAAAATAACTCATGAAGGCAGTTGACATGCACTCCTTGCCTTTATCTGACCGTAAGGCCTTGATATAAAGCCCGGTCATCTTCTCTACTAACACCTTAAATTTCTTGAACACCTCGAGCGCCTCAGACTTTTCATTCAAAAAATAAACCTAAGTCCTTCTTATGTAATTGACAATGAAAATGATAAAATACCCCTTCTCAATAAATGGCTTGGGTATGATCGGGCCACATATGTTGGTATGTACTAACTCAAGAGGATTTGTCGCTCAATTTTTAGCCCTCTTTTGGAAAGTGTTTCTGGCATGCTTGTCTAGTACACATCCCTTGCAAAATTTCCTAGTGTAGTCCATATCCGGTAACCCGTGAACCATATCCTTCTTTGCTAACTCCCTTAGGCCATCGTAGTGCAAGTGCCCAAATTGCAACTGCCACAGTGAAGCTTTATCCTCAGTGTCGACTCGCAAACACCTTTTTCGCATATTTCTTAAGTTGAGTTTGAACATCCGATTCTTGGCCATCTCCATATGCACAAGTAATCAGCCTCTCTTATCCTTCAAGTGTAACATCTGATCTTTCATGAAGACCAAATATCACTTCTACAATAGTTACCCCATGCTAATAATATTACTCTTCATGTTAGGCATATAATAGACATCCTCGATTGACCCCTCTTTACCATCTTTTTGAGAAAAATAGATTTTACCTCGGCCCTTGACTTGGACCTTCGACGCGTCTCCAAATGATATGTGCCCATCCTCGATATCTTGTATCTCCACAAAGAGATGTTTATGTATGCACATCTTATCGCCGATGTTGAGGTATCACACCGTGTCGCTATCAGGAGCGTTGTCTTTATAGGCCATCATAAGAACACCGTCATCTCCTATCTCCTCTTTCGCGACTAGATTCACATTTTCTTCCACTTTCTTCTCGGACTAACACTCTTTTGCGTAGTGCCCATATTTTCCACAATTGTAGCTCTCGAAATTTGCAAAATTTGACCAACCGTCTCTCCCATGATTGCGTCCTTGACCACTCTAATTTTATTGGCTCAACTGGCCCTTTTCTTTAGAGTCGTTGTCTCCACGTCTGTGGCCTCCATTGCGACCAAAAACATGAACCCTAAGGCCACGTCCCCTTCCTTAGTTTTTTTGTGCGTACATCGCCTTATCCTCCTTGATGGTTGCCTTAGATAAGGCCTCCTCAAGTGATTCCTGTTTCTTCTTCTTCTTCCATTGTTCATGTGTTTCAAGAGAACCAACAAGATCATCAACGGTCATTTCTTCCAAACCCTTCGACTCCTCAATTGCGCATATAACATTCTCAAAACTCTCGGTCAACAACCATAGAATCTTCTCCATAACCCTCACATCCGTTAAAATTTCTTCGTTGCGCTTGAGTTGATTTACCATCGTTAGTACACGCGTGATGAAATCGAATAATTCCTCTGACCCCTTCATTTTCATGGCCTCCAACTCAACTTGTAGAGTTTGAAGCCGCACTTGTCTAACTCGATCGGCGCCCTTGAAGACCTTTTGCAAAATCTCCCGCGCCTCCTTTTAATTTTTCACACTGGCACTCTTCTCGAAGCCAAATTTTTCCACTGATTGGAACAATAAGTAGACAGCAATCTTATCTTTCATACGTGTCTCTTTCAATACCTTTAATGCATTATTTGGTATATTTGACGTCATATCTGGTTCTTTGTAGCCTTTTTCGACTACTTCCCATGCATCTTGCAACCTAAGTAATGCCTTCATTTGTATACTCCAATTGTCATAGCTTGACTTTGTGAGTCGTGGTAGCGGCATCTGCCTTAGTGATGCATTCTCTAAACTCACCATCAGCTCTAATACCAATTTGTTAATTCAATCTCAAATACCTCTAAATTTTAATAGAGGAAAAAACGTGCAAACTTCTTTCTATTATCAACTCTGTTTCTCCATCTTCATAACAATATAATATATCTTCTTTTATATCCTTAAACATTAAAAGAAAATTCTAGAAATTCGTACAACATTAAAATAAAAACAAAATTCTAAACAACATAGTAAATTTTGACCCATCTTCACTAAAAGAACCATAACTCTCTACTGGGAACTCCAACTGACTTACAATCTTCACTATTTAAAAATAGATTTAAATAGCTTTAAATCCATAAGTCATACATTTAGATTAATCAATGTTTGACCTTTCAAAGTCCCTCCTTAATCAATCTCAAATTCTATCCACTGAATTTTTCTTTGTGGTGTGTCACGATGCGCTTCAGTTTAATTTTAACAGCTTATGTGCCATCCTCTCTTCATATGCTAGTTGGTTTCAGAATTATATAAGAAGAAAACGGTTACAATAAGTGAAGTTGAAATCAGTTGGTTAAATTTTTTATGACACCTGAGAATTGTAGGGAAACCTTCAAAAAGAAAGCATGGATGACATAATGGTTAAATTTTCATAAAGTTCTTGAACCAAATAAAGGTGATCTGGACAAGAAAGGGAACATATGGCGCTAAAGGCTAATATAGAAATGAGACTTTAGAGTAAAAAGAAGTAGCTGCCCTATATCTCATGGCTAGTAAAGATGATGTTTAGGTAATTGGTTTTGCAAACTTATACTATAGAATGGAAGAACATTAAATTGCTTCTAAAGAAAAAAATAATTGATTTGAGTAAAAATGGAAGAGTTTATAAAGAATTCATTGTTTTACAAACTTATAAGACTGACACATTAACAAAAATAATTGGATTTAGAAGAACGAAATGCTTATAGATCAAAAATTTTATCCTTAAAAAATAGAGAATATCAGTATGAAAAAATAGAATAAGGCTTAGCTTTCAAATTAATCAAATTTTGCCAAAGTAAACAAAACCTAGTCTTGTTTCTTGACTAGAAATACGATACTTTTTAAAATATGGATATTAATATTCATTTAGCAATAAGAGCACAATTCCTATTTATTTTATAACGTCAAATACCTAGTAACAAAAGCTCCTTCGAAAAGGGTTAAGTGAAAAGGTGAACCTGATACGAAAGCAATTAGGTAGAAGCAGAAAGATTGCTAAGTATGACTCCCAAACCTTGTAAAGCAACATAAGTTTTCCTCACATTTGCATGATTGTTAAAATTTGCCTATGTTAGCATTTGTTACTTTTACCTTTACATTCCCTATGTAATGATTATCATCAGATACAAATTTCCAGTTGTTGGCTGGATAGAAACATTTATTTTAGATGTCTCTCTCTCTCTTTTCTATTATCTTGAATTTACACCTTATTCCTATCTTATTTTTCTGTTTACTCTTTTTGTTGTATCAATTGATATCATAGCATGATTCTGCTACCTTAACCAATACCCTTCACACTATAACTACTTCCAATGTATTTGTATAAGGCACCATCGGTCAAGACGTTAAGAGGTTGGAAGAAAAACTCAAAGAAATACACATAGATATGTTGGAGGCACAACTCAAACTCTAAGATGCTCAAACTCAGCAAAGGAAGGAGATGGTGGAGTTATAGGAAATGTTTCAACAATTTATGTCTATACCCAGATCACAGACACACCAATTCTCACCCAAAAAAAAGGTCCATCAATAGGTAATTTTGCCTTGAAATGCCCCATATATTCCAATCCCACTAGAGCTAACTGGGTAAAGTTTTCTTTTTTTACTAGTATAAAGCTTAACAACTTATTGTTCAGAGCAGAGCAATCCTTCTTGATTGATTGCACTCCCACGAACATAAAGTTGAAATAGTTAGAGCTTACATAGTACAGGAGCGAGTTGAATGGCAGCTCTCCCTCTGACACTGAGTTACCCTGGAGGAATCAACATGGAACTAATATATAGTAGCTCTTACATAATGATTTGAAAAGGACTCTTTTAAAGAACCAATAGGAGATTTTAAGGTATTTAATAGACGGGGAGTGTACAAGGTTACTATTCCTTATTTGACAGATACTCATTTTGCCTCCAAATTCATAAGATATGCCTAGTTGGTTTCTTTATAAAACAACTAAAACCTAAAATAAAGCTACCCATAAAACTGTTGAACCTTAAGATGCTACAACAAACTTATCCTTTAGCTAAAAAACAAGAGGCTATAAATATCGCAACTCGTTTTCCAAACTACAAGGGACTACCATGTCATAAAAAAAACTAGATATAACCCTTTAACCATCTCATCCTTGTAATATACAATCTATGAATCATTCAGAAGCTCCCTTGCCTACCTCTTAGAGAATGTAGCCTAGACCCCATATAAACCTCTTCTAAAACTAACTTGGAAACTTAGTAGCAAATAGCTCAAGGAAAAAAATGGGTTAAAGGAGTTTGTTTCTAGTGTGATGATGAGTACATACCTAGCCAAAAATGTAAGAAGAAGCAAGGAAATATGTTTCTTGTGGAAAATGAGGATTCTGAACCGGTGATAGAGGAGGAAAATGAGGAAGCGAAGGAGGAACCTCATCTCTTATCCTTGCCCTCTATATTAGGGACTTCTATAGGGTATTTTCATCAGATGAGAATGTTCGGGTTATATAGAGGGAATCTAATATACAATATTATAGATGATGGGAGTGTGCACAAGTTTATTGATGCATCACTAATACAAAGGGAAGTTTATGATTGCTTCGAAGTGAAGAATCTTAAGGTCACTGTAAGGGAGGACTTCAATTAACTTATAAGGGTATCTTCAAGAACATGGAATGGTAACTTCAAGGTGTAGATTTCTCCTCTAATGCTTTGATACTAGCCTTGGGAGGATGTGATTTACTCCTGGGTTTCCAATGGCTCTCCACTCTCAACAATGTCCTGTGTAACTTTGGGGAGTAGATTATAGCATTGCATTGGATTGATAAGCTTATAAAGCTTAATGGATATTCCATTAGTCAACCAAATTCAGTCACCCCTAAAAAGTTTACCAAACTATTATCTAAGCCTTAATTAGCTAGCCAACTTTGTGTGTTAAGGTTAGTGTGCCCTATTGACCAACAACTTCAAGAATTAATAGCAGATAGTAGCTCTTTAGATGAGGAACGACAGTAAACTGTAGTTTCTCTCTTGGTTGAGTTAAGCTCCTTATTTGTAGAACCCATTGGACTGCCCCTTCCTAAACCCCATGACCACAAGATACCTCTCAAGGAAAGGGTGGAGCCAACAAATTTAATGCCTTACAGATATAGAATCCTAAAAAAGAGCATCATTGAAGAACTTATTTAGGAACTCTTATTTCAAAGGGTCATCCAACAGAATTATAGTTTATTCTCCTTAATAGCGTTGGTTTAGGAAAAAGCCAGCTCGTGATGACTTTATATGGATTATCAAGAATTGAACAAAAATATAATCAAGAATAAATTTACCGTACCTCTCATCAAAAGGCTGCTGGATGAACTTTTATGAGACCACTTGGTTCTTTAAGTTGGACCTTAGGAGTTAGGTCTAACTATTATCAAATAAGGATGTGCACGTCAAATGTATATAAAATCTCTTTCAGGACACACAATAGGCACTATGACTTTTTAGTGATGCCTTTTTCGTTTACTAGCATGCCATCGACCCAACGTTTGTGATTTTGTACCGTACCGATCGGTACTGGCTGAAAATCGGTACGAAATCTTCAACGTCGGTACCAGCCGCAAATATCTGCCGGTACCGACGTTTACCAGTCGGTACCGGCTGGAATCATTAATTATGGTCGGTATCGTAAGTTCCGGAAATTGTAAGGACTAAATTACAATTTCCGAAACTTTAAACCTAAATACCTAATTACTCAGGACCCCCCCTCGACTCTCACTCGGTCACTCTCCTCTCTCTCTCTCGCTCGCCGCTTTCTGCTCCTCTCTCTCTCTCGCTCGCCACCATCTCCTCGCCACCGTCGTCTGCTCCTCGCCCTCGCCAGTCGCCATCGCACCCGCAGTCTCCACTCTCTTCTCCTTTGGTCCTTCTCCTTCCTCAGCACTCACGAATCGCACCGCACCTCCTCGATCTCAGCTGCACCGCACCTCCTCATCGTCACCCCTTGTCGCCATCCGTCACTACTCATTGCCGTCTCAGCCACCCTAGTCACCTGACGGTCCCAACCTCATCATCCCTCCCGACGAAGACCCGATCTTGATTCTTGGGTGTGTGTTATTTTTTCAAAATATTTTTCATTATTCAATGAATTTGAATATGTGATTGTGTTGGTTTGGTGGGTTGGAATAATGGAATCGGATTTGTGTTGGTTTGATGGCTTGGAATCCGATTGTGTAGTGTTGATACGTTGGAATCCGATTGTGTAGTGATGGGTTTGATGGGTTGGAATCCGATTGTTTGTGTAGTG
>JANQBM010000003.1:22886889-22903464 GCA_025594535.1 Erythroxylum domingense
TTTTCCGAGGAGTTTAATTTTGAATTACGTGATTTTTCTATAGATAATCTTCTAGCCTTTCTGGTAAAAATTTTTGAACGGATCAATAATGAATATTTTATTTTTAGTGATAGCGTGAGAGTTAAAACTATTAAAAAATTTGAGTAATATTGAAAACCTGATGCTGAACAGGCTAGTAATTAATCGTACAAATTATATAAGAATTTGAGAGATCTTAAAATTTTAGATTTACGATCTCTAAAACTATTGAGACGAGATCTTAAGTACTTAAAATTAATCCGACTAAATTAAAATACCTAACATAATAAAAAAAGTAAAAGAAACTTAGCGATTTATTCTGTCATTTAGGCTTTTAAACAGCACCAGCACCAGTACACCACAAACAAACAGGAGACGGAGCCGGTCCCAAGTCGGAGGTGAGACAAAAGCCCCTCAAGCACTTGAGCATTTGAGGTTCCCGCCAATAATACTCTGACACCTGATGATATGCTATCAGACTATCCACTTGACTCCACACTGGTTAACTTGGTGGGCCCGACGCTCCAGTCTTTCTAATTTCGATATTTAATTGTCAGTAGTCAGTACCAGGATTATTTAATCTATTTTATTATCTTTTCTAATTCGAAAAAGACTTTTTTGTTCCCAATGTTTAATTGTTTCTTTTTTCTTCTGGATTCTCTCCAAGTCTTGGGACGTCATTTAAGCGGACAATACGCAGATGCTACCTCGAAGGGGTCCCCTCCTCGTATTTATCATTGCTTCTGAAAAATGGGACTCTTCTGTTTCGGTTTCCCCACAATATGTGAACAGGAGCAGCGATCCTTGAGTGGATGTGGTCTTCGAGTGCTGCTTTTTGTAGATTTCATTTGGGGACCAGCAATTGTCAGTTTTTAGGCTCGTTTTTGCTTTTAGTTTTACTGAAGAGTCGTCCCCTTTTGCATGTCGTGCAAAATATTTACAAGTCCATTACCTTATCTACCAACGAAATTTTCTAGGTAATTGGAATATGTGTGATTTTTTTTCATCAAACATGTGAAATTTTTGGACTATGATGATTGACACTAAATAGTAAATAGTTTAGTGTACATGGCAAATTTTAGTTACTTATTGAGACAATCCAAAACAAATTATCGATCGCAAGTCACTATCATCTCATCATTTTGGGTGTTAATTATGGCTTTTTGCTACATCAATATTCATAATTGATTAATAGATACATACGTAAATCTCTCATATACCAAAATTTAAGTTACAAGATGTAGGTACTTTCTAGTTACGAGTACTCTCAAATAATGTTTTCTGTGACAATAGTGATTATTAAAAAAGTATGATAAAACTTCTTCGAGAGTTTATCAAAGAAATATGGTACTAGAATTAGGTATTCAACATTATATTAGTAACTTTTATTATTGATATTTTGTGTAAAAATGTTTATTTACTTTGGAACATTTTCAAGTTTAATAGAATTATTTGATGAGTACAAATATTATCAACTTGATATATTTTATCAGAAAATTATTTATTTCGAAGTATTATATTACATGGTTATAATCAATAAAACATGGTTATGATCAATAAAAGTTTCAAATTTTTTATTTTTTTATACAAAACACTATTTTAAAAATCAGATTGAAAATCAAATTGGTAAAAAGAGAGATTTAAGGTTTAAAGATCTAATCAATATTTGACTATCATAAAATTAATACAAAACAAAAAAAATAAGAATAAATAAAAATAATATTACAATAAGATACTTTATTAAAATAAAAAGAATACACCAGCAATTATTTATGTATAATCAATTAATAATAATTCTAATAATTCAAACTAAAATTAAATTTAGCATAAAAATGAGATAATAGTAACAATTAAAATGTGTTTCTTAAGGAGGTAATGTCTAATCAGTATAAAAAATTCTTAATTCTTTAACATTATTTAAAGACTTATAAACAATGATTTCATTCAAAGTATCTACGTCAACTTCTTCTACTACATTTAAATGAATTACATCATTTTTCATTGTAATACATTATGTTTTTAATTTTAAATATATGTAAAATATGATATTAATTAACCAGCAGTAGATGTTCATAATTCATTTATCGTGACAATGTATTTTCTTCATGAAATTGTGACTTTCTTCATGAATTACCTTTTTAAGTTCAATATAATCAAGATTAAGCAATAATTCTTCTTCTTCGATCCAAAATACAATCATATCAAATGAATTATCTACTCCCATCGTACTAAATTCTCTGAATATAGAATAGATTAATTATATAATTAATGATAAAATAAAATTATTAAAAAATAAAATTCAAGCAATAAAATACCTATTCTCCATCCTAAAATTATAAGTAACTTTTATAAAGTTATTGAGTTTTTGATGTTCCAAACAATTTTGTTTCTTCTTATGAATATGTTAAAAAACATTCCAATTACATTCACAACTTGATGTAGAGTAGAAGGCATTTGATTGAGTAATGTAATAATAGATTTTCTCATTGTTGGAGCACTTTCATTAAATAATCTCTATCACTCATTTGTGATTTAAATTAATAGTTGCAATAAATAAAAGTATATTATTAATAAATAAAGGATAAACTAGAAGTATGAAAACTTACTATGTTGCATTTTTTTCATCATAGTTCTTTCTTTGTATGTGATCTAGCAAAACTCCGTAAAATTTTACTTCAATTAATTTTGTTAGTTACCTTTGATTGTTCTTTATTTGAAAAAATCAATCATGTTAAAAAGATCACTCACAATATCGACATTTGTACATATATCTCCACCATATAAGTAATAAGCATTTAAAACATAAGCAGCTAAGTGAACCCTTTGAGTAAGATGTTTATCCTTGAGTCAATTAATAATATCTGTATAAGTCTTATATTATTTCTGCTTTCTTTTAAAATATTCACAATTGTTTTGCAAACTCTCTATATATACCATCATATGTATACTTCAAAGATAGTTTCTCTTCTAAGACAACAATCCTTAACAACCTTTAGAGTCACAATATTTACAATAATTAAGTAAACATCCTAAAATTTAGGAATAATAGATTCTAACATACCCAATCTTTTGAGATCTTTTCAATTCTACCTAAGCTTTTCAAAATTTCAATTATGTGAGACACCTTTTATAACCTTAATAACTTAGTTCAAAACATTAGTTCTATTGATATTTTGCTAATTTGGTTAAAGGAATCTTTTTGTCAACATCATATAGGCTTCCACACAGAAAACTAATTGTTAACCAATCTTCCACCTGGATTAAAACACCAAACTTATAACCTCTTTTGTATATTGAGTTAAGAGTTTTAGTCTACATAGATGATTGACTGACAATTAATTTTTCATATAAATACTTAAATGTCGAGGACAAAAAAGATTTTGTTAGCTAAATTAGTAAAATACTAATGGAACTAACATTTTGAATTGAGTTATTAAGGTTATAAAATATTGATCACTTAATTGAAAATTTTAAAAGCTTGGGCATTGAATTTAAAAAATTCCAAAAGATTGGGCACTTTAGAATTTGTTATCCCCAAAATTTATTATCTAGAATAATAACATAAACCTCTTTTTCTTTCACAACCTTTGATAACTTATAACTAGAAAATGTTTACTTTTCACTAAGTTTTGAAGTACTTGATTATGATCATAAACACTTTTCAAAGTTATAATTTAGTTGCAAATCTAGTAGTAACATGACATATTCTCAACCTAATCTTCTTACTTTCTTAATAAAGATAAAAATGTAATATGATTATATATAAAAAATTGTGATCTTAGATATACATGAAACAAAATTACAAATATAGTACATACAACTAATATCTTTTAAAATGATATTTATATAATGAGAAGTACATAAAGGTCAATAAATATAATCATACTTTGATTATAACAAATACCTAATTAATACATTATTAGCTAAATTATTTGTAACAAAATACATAACATTTTTTTGTCCAACCGACTTGAATATTTTAGAAAATAATCCAAATAAAGTATAGTCACTTTTTACCTTGTCAAAAGCATCATATAGACTTGATAAACATTATTCTAATATTACAATAAATTGAGAAATTAATCAAGGTTTTTTATCTTTTATCAATCCATCCATAAGACATAATAGTGCATCTTATTATTCACATAGTGTATCTTATTATTCCCAAACTAGAATTGTATATATCCACAACCAACTAACACCGCTTCTTCAATTCTTGAAGTAAAGATACATGAATCTCATAATAAGAATGTGCCTTAAATCTTGGACTTATCGTTATAATAACATCTATTACTTCTTAAAAAAGGTGAATTAAAAGTATTTAAAGATATACATGAATGATATAGCGAGATAATCCAAGCTCTTTTATATCGTAAAATAGCATCCTTATCAATTAAAATATTTTTAGAATATGCTGAGAACTAAGAGTGGTTTTTAGATGAAAATAAGAATATGTCGATAATAGTTTTCCTTTTTTCCTTTATATAATACTTGTTGTATTTCATCACCTCTGAAAGATACATTATAAGCCTCCTTATTCCTTTTTTATTTGTTTCTTGAAATATTTTCAATCTTCTCATTTCCATTAAATAGTACTTTTCTGCAAGAAATGTTATCCTTAGTATTGACAAGATTTTCTTTTATTCTATAAATTCCTCCCTCTTTAAACATCCTACCGTAAACATACACTTATATGAAATATTTTCATTAGACGTTTGAGAGGAAGAAAAATAATTCTATATTGGATCAACTTTAATACAAATAGAGGATATTAAGTTCATTGAATTTTTTTTCCACAATTCCATATTCTTTGTTACAATTTCAAATTGAAAATATGAGAAAAATGGTTTATGTTTTGATTACCAAAATAGACAAATGCAATCATTAAATCTAAAATTCAAGGATTCTTACTGTTTTAAATATGGCTTAAATATTTTTAGGATCAATAAGTGAGCAAAAAAAAAATTTAGGAATGAAATAAAAAGGCATGTGAGAAGGGATTAGAAATTTAGAACACAAAAAGAAAAAGGATGAGTTATGAATTGTAATTTGAAGATTTAGAAAAAAGAAGAAAAAAAGACTTAGTTATGACAAAAGGAAAAAAAAGATGATCATATAAAAAGGACAAAATAAAGCAAAAAGAAAACATATTCATAAAAGAGACAAAAATTTATTGCCATAAGAGAGGCATGGATGAGGAAAAACTTTAGCGATATTGAGTTTACATGGAAAAATGGTAATAAAAACTGTTTCAGCTATGATCACTGATCAATAGCTTTTAGATAAAATGTCCAGTAAGTTTGTAGTGAAACTGAGTAAACACTAGAGAAAAAGACCCTAAGCTGGAAAGTTGATTTTATTGGAAACGATAATACTTCTGTTTATTTTCTGTTTCTATGTTGTTCACTATGATGTATTCTATATGCAAAATTAAAAATGCTCGATAACAATTGAATACAATATTTGATTTAACATGTCTGCACCTTGATAAGACTTGTGAGTTATTTTGTAGCTGTTGTATTGGTTTGCTATAAACATATTGTCTACTAATTTCCTTATTGATGTCTCTCGAATTGCAAATATGACATGGCCACAAACTACTGGAAAAAAGAGTCTAGTGTATGGAAAAATATTCTTCCAATTTTCACGTTTGTTATGTAAGGATCAACAAAAGCTTTCTAGTGAGAAAAGTTGAAGATATCTTATTTGGTATGTATCACCCACCCCAACTTCTTGTACAAATACAAATGACAAAGATTGTTGTTGTTATCTGTCTATCATTAAAGAACTGAAACTATGTTAATGAACGTAAAGAATAGAAAAGAAAGAAAAAGATCGTCAGAATAAGTTTTGTTTCTGGAAGTAGAAAAAACAGGGAAGCAAGATAGATCAGAAAACTTAGTGATGTATTGAGTTTTATTGCATATGAAATTGTATACAATTTTCGAGAATACAATCATTTATAATTTCTCAAAACCCCTAATTGTCACTTAACAGAAAACTAACTCAACTAACTATTCTTGAATCCTTATACATTGCTTGCATGCTAAGGAACTAGCTAAACCAATCTTCTGAACTTCTGAGACATTACTTTTACATACTCCTCCTTGGCTCAGAAATTCAGTTTCTTAACACCTACCATCTTTCTCAATTGTTCAAATTGAGAAACATGAAAACCTTTAGTAAACAGATCAGCAACTTGATCTTCTGTGTTGATTTATTCAAGTTTCAGCTCCCCTTCTTGTTGTACATCCCTCAGATAATAATACCTAAGCTTGAAATGCTTAATTTTCCCATGAAAGACTAAATTCATGGATATTGAAATAGCAGCTTGATTATCTATATACAACATAGTAGTAGATGTCAAATGAATTTGTAAATCTTCAAGTAATTTCCTGACCCATATCACTTGCTTAGTAGCTGTTATAACTGCCACCAATTCAACTTCTGTAGTTGAGAGAGCCACCAATTCTTGCTTCTTTGAGCTCCATGAAAAACAAGATGATCCTAAAGTGAAACAATACCTTGTACTACTCTTCATGTCTTCTATTGCTCCACCTCAATCACTATCCATAAAACACTTCAGCTCACACTCACCCGACTTCTTATGCAACAGTTCATACTCAATTGTGTCTTTAAGATACCTTAGCACCCTCTTGACAACAACTAAGCGTTGCTTCTCAGGATTGCTCAAATTCTTGGAGAGCACACTCACTAGATACAATATATCTAGTCTGGTAGCAGATATATACATTAAATATCCCACCATACTTCTGTAATTTTTGCTATCAAATTCATCTCCATATTTTTTCTTCACCAGCTTCTCTTTCAGACATATGGGGTGGACACCTATTTGCATTGATCCAGCTTAAACTTCCTCAGCACATCACACACATACTTCTTCTGACTCACTGTTATACCCTTTTTAATCTGATGTATTTCCATTCCTAGAAAATACTTCATTAACCCCAGATCAATCATTTCAAAGGTGCTTTTGAATTGTTGTTTCAGACACTCAATTTATGCTTCTGAGCTTCCAGTCAACAGCAGATCATCCACATAAATCAAAACAATTGCAATATCATCTAGTTATAGTCTTACATAGAGTGTTGGCTCACTGCAACTTCTCTTGAAATTGATCTTTAGTAGGAAAGTATCAATTCTTGAATACTAGCATCTAGGGGTTTGCTTTAAGCCACAGAGTGCTTTATTCAGTCTATACACACTCTCCTCCTTCCCTTCTATCACAAAACCCTTTAGTTGTTGTACATAATTCTCCTCCTCCAATACACCATTTAGGAAGGAAGATTTTACATCCATTTGGTGTACCTTCCAACTTTTCTCAGCTGTAAGTGCTAAAAGAAGTCTGATTGTTTCAATCCTAGCCACTGGTGCAAATCTCTCTCCAAAATCCACTCCTTCTACTTGTGCATACCCCTTTACCACTACTCTAGCTTTATACTTGTTGAAGGAACCATCTGGATTTAGCTTGATTTTGAAGACCCATTTGAGTCCAATTGCCCTTCTGTCAGATGGTTTGTTAACTAAAGTCCATGTTTCATTTTTGTTGATCATTGAAATTTCTTCCTTCATGGCTTCAAACCAATTCGGATCCTGAAGTGCTTCCTAAACTTTTGAAGGCTCCAGCATTGCTTCATTGCTTCTCTCATAAATCTCTACTAAACTCTTGGTTCTTCTTACTGTTATATGATCTATCTCATCATCTGGAATCTCTAGTATTTGCTCCTCCTCAGAATCCATCTCATCCTGCTCAAACTGGTTCTAATCATTTGCATCTTCTTCTGCAATTTTTGGAGTAACAGGAGGTAGCCTGATAATCTGCCTTTCTTCTTCATTTTTCTGACTTGCATCAAACCAATTTCAGTGTTCATCTTCAAGGAAATGAACATCTCCACTCACCTTCACCTTCTTCAGTATTGGATAATATAGCCTATACCCTATAGTTACTTCAGAATATCCCACAAAAATTGCAAGTTTAGATTTGATGTCCAATTTGTTTCTCCTAACCTGAGGTATGTGAGCAAAACATAAGGATCCGAACACCTTCAAGTTTTTCAACTTTGGCTTCACTCCATACCATGCTTCATATGGTGTCTTGTCTTTAAGAGCTCGAGTGTGCAATCTATTGAGCAAAAAGCAAGCAGTTAGGGTTGCTTCTGCGCAAAATTTTTTAGGAAGTTTCTTGTCTTCGAGTATGCACCTCACCATCTCCACCACTGTTTTGTTTCTCCTTTTCACCACTTCATTTTGTTGTGGAGTGTAAGGTGTGGTCAGTTGGTGCTTGATTACTGCATCTTTACAAATCAATTGAAACTTGTCAGAAATAAATTCTGAGCCATTGTCTGTCCGAACAGACTTAATGCTCAGCCCTGTATGATTTTCAACCAGAGTTTTAAACTCCTTAAACATCCTTACCACCTCTTCAATGTTCTTCAGACAATATATCCAGCTGTACCTCAAGTAGTCATCTATTATCAACGTTAAATATCTGCTCCCATTTAGTGATTCTACTGGCATTGGACCACATTAATCCATATGCAGTAGTTGAAGCTTTTCCTTAGCCCTTCAAATTGAATTTGTACAAGGAACTCGAGTTTGCTTACCCATCATGCAGACTTTACATTCTGAGTTGCAAAATGAGAGAGCTGGTAGGTACTGCACCATGCTTTTCTTCTTCATTGCATCTAGCCCCTTCATGTGGTAGTGCCCGAGTCTCCTATTCCAGAGGTCAGATTCAGCTATATCACTCACTAGTGCCTTCTGTTGTTTCTCTTCTAGTCTCATGGCAAAGCTTTTATTCTTCGTCTTGGTGCTGAGTACTTCCTGCATAGATTTGTTAAACACTTTACACACATCATATTTAAAGTGTACTGACATACCTCTTTCAATCAACTGAGCCACACTGAGGAGGTTATGTTAGATTCTGGGCACCAGTAGCACATCAAGAATGATCTTGACTCCATTTTTGGTAGAGATCTCAACCAACCCTCTCCCTTCAACTCAGATGCAGTCTCCATTCCCCAGCTTCACATTTACCTTCACATTCTAATCCAAAGACTTAAATAGTCGTGGATCTGGAGTCATATGACTCATGCATCCACTATCAATTAGCCACTCAAATGGATATTTGTCAGCAAGATCACATGTAGCAACAAAATATGCTCTTCCTCTTCAGCAACCTACACATTGACAGCAGTTTGAGTCGGATTTTTTTTTGCACATTGCTTCCATGTGTCCCTTTTGTTGGCACTTCCTATACACCACATCTGGTCTCTTCCAACATCTGAAGGCCAGATGATTCGATTTTCCATAGTGAGGATAAGGATTATACTTGTTGATCTTGTCTCCTCCTATATTCTTGCCACCATTTTTTTGGTGACTCTGCACATTCTGAGAGCTTGAGCCATTCTTGTTTCTTTTCTTGATCCCCAGTCTTGGTAAAAGCCTTGTATGCCCCTTCAGCTGTCTATGTTCTTCTCATTAGATGCCTTTGATCTTGAGCCTGCAAGGCACTCACCACTTCAGCAAGCTTTATCTTTGAGATGTCTTTGAAATTTTCAAGAGAGACAATTGTAGTTTCATACTTCTCAGGTAATGAAACCAATAGCTTCTATACTAACCTCTCGTCTTTAAACTTAGCTCCTACGAGCCTAATCTGATCAGGAAGTTGAATCAGCCTCTTATTATAGCTCTTGACTATTTCATCTTCCTTCATCTGCAACCTGTCGAATTCTCTCAAAAGATTCAACACCTTTATATGTTTCACCTTTTCATCACCTTCATATTCACTTTTCAAGAAGTCCCAGATCTCTTTTGTAGTGATGAGACCCATAATCTGAGTGAAAATTGAAGGTGTTACTGACTGGTACAAGCAAGACTTAGCTCGAGACTTCTTGGTCACCCTCTCCCTCAGCTATCTCAACTAAGCAATTAGAGCATCTTCTGCTGGAACCTCAACCACATAGTCTTCATCAATAGGCTCCCAAAGATCTTGTCCTTGCAGTTATGCCTCCATCTTGATTGCCCAGACTTGATAGCCTTCTCCATTGAAAATTGTGGGTTACAAGCCCCGGGATGAATTCTCAGCCATCTCTAAGTAACTCCCACGTGCAATCACAGCCTAACTTTGAAAGAAGTTATCTTCTCATGCCAAGCACCTTGCTTATACCTTCACAAATCCCTTAAGAATCTAGCTCTGATACCAATTTTTTGTTGTTATCTATCTATCATCAAAGAACTGAAACTATGCTAATGAACGTAAAGAACAGAAAAGAAAGAAAAATATCACAAGAATAAGTTTTATTTCTAGAAGTAAAGAAAATAGGGAAGCAAGATAGATCAGAAAACTCAATGATGTATTGAGTTTTATTGCATATGAAATTGTATACAACTTTCGAGAATACAATCATTTATAATTTCTCAAAACTCCTAACTGTCACTTAACAGAAAACTAACTTAACTAACTTTCCTTGAATCCTTATACATTGCTTGCATGCTAAGGAACTAGCTAAACCAATCTTTTGAACTTTTGAGACATTACTTCTACAAAGATGTTGTAAATTCTATTATACCTTGAACAGTGTAATGCATTCAATAATGTAAGCGTTATATAATTTGTAAATTCTATTAGTGCAATGAATGGAAGAATTATGTGTTAAAAATCTTGCATTCAAAAGAAATAAGCATTGACTATGCTATGTATTATTTGGATAAATCATAAATTTTGACATTAATGCTTGTTTGTTGATCCAAATCCAGGGACAAAAGATGTTTTCTTAGGCTTAAACTCACTAATGGTCAAATGACAACAAAATGAGAAGAGTCCCTTCATTAATTATCAATTATTTGGACCATTGATTTTAAAATCAATGTAATATAAAATGAAGAAAAGCAATTTTAATTACTAAAGCACAAGCTCAGCTTTCTAACTTAATTGCAGGTATCGCCAACCCAGCTTTTCTTAAGATTCGTAACCGTACAATATATACACATGGATTGTGTAATCCTATATGCGTATCTAAAATGATGATCACCTTAGTTTCATTTTCTCACATATACCTTCTTATGTAAGGCCACAAAAACGAAGCCTCATATTCATTGGGACTTCACATTCAGAAGTATGTTTCTAGCTATAAAATGAAGCCAACAGGCAAGAAAATCTAAATTTCAACAAAATCACGTTGACTGAATCCCAAAAGGTAAAAGATCATGAAATGGACAAAAAATAAGGCCAAACAACATGTCTAAGATAAACACTTAGGTGAAACAGATAAATCTCTCATGTAATTTAAGAAAGCCTAAGGGGAAAGAATACCTAATTTGGTGAAGCCTAACATGATGTCAAATTATGACTTATCATATTCTTATCATCTATTCTTTTATTTGTTTATTGAGATGGTTTTTTGATTTGCAACCAAACTTGGAGTGGCTTTACACATTTTGGTTAGTTTGATGCTTTTGACAAGTTTAAAATTTTCTTTCATAATTTTTGTCTTAATTTTAATTAATTTGTGGCATAGGATAGCAGAGATAGATACAAGTTGGATGGAAATTTCTGATAGAACATTGCTATGAAAAAGGAGTTATTAAATTTCTTGAATTCGCTTTCAATGATTTTGATATGGGAAGATCAACATATTGTCTATGTAAAAAGTGTAACAATAATTTTTTCAAGACGCGAGATATAATTTACTCCCATAATGAAGCTGTTAAGTTTTATAGATTGTTGCAAGAATTAAAACAAGAGTTATATCCTAGCTGTGAGGTAGCTTCCACGTTGTCATTCATCAATTGATGGTATAATGTATATAATGAAAAGATGGTTTCCAAAAGGTAATAAGGCTCCTTGC
This sequence comes from Erythroxylum domingense, assembly GCA_025594535.1. Lineage (NCBI taxonomy): Eukaryota > Viridiplantae > Streptophyta > Magnoliopsida > Malpighiales > Erythroxylaceae > Erythroxylum > Erythroxylum domingense. Next base: position 22,898,778 of record JANQBM010000003.1, read on the forward strand.
TCATATTGATAGTAGGAAAATTACACGAGATATAGGGCTTTCGTATGTAAAAATAGATGCTTGTGTGAATGATTGCATTGTTTATAGAAAAAAATATGAGGATGCTCAAGCTTGTCCAACTTGAGGTGAATATAGAAGGAAGAATGATGGGAAAATGGGAAATTTGACTAATGAACATAGTTGTAGAAAAAAGATTCTACAGAAAGTCTTGTGATATTTTCCATTAACTCCATACTTGTAAAGATTGTACATGTTAGCAAATGTGCTAAAAATATGAGGTGGCATAAGGAAAAACTACGTAATGATGAATCTATGATACACCCAGTGGATTCTTTTTGTTGGAAAAGTTTTGATGTAAAGCATCCTTCTTTCGCAGCATATCCACCTAATGTTACACTCAGTTTAGCAAGTGATGGCTTTAACCTATTTTATAATATGAGCACTTCTTATAGTGTATGCTCAGTTATGTTAGTAGATTATAACCTCCCACTATAGCTCTGCATCAAAATGGTCGACAAAATTTGCAAGCCTAGTACTTACACATCAAGTATTCCTAGGTTATAACCTCCCACTATAACTCTGCATCAAAGTGGTCGATAAAATCTACAAGCGCACAGAATCGTTCCTAATACTTACACGTCAAGTATTCCAAGGTCGTCTCCCACAAAGACTAAAATACTCACTACTGAATTGATCCTAATTATGTGAACTAAAATGACAAGAAAATTAATAGATGATTGGATTAGAGTAAACAATAAATTGTGAAGAATGTAAATAAACAAGCAAGGTAAATTGATGATTTAGAATTGGGATTTAAGGGTTCATCAATTTAAGAGATTGATCGATGAATTATGGAATTGAATGAATGATAGGTTATAATAACAGTTGCACAAATTCATTTATATTCTCTCTCAAGACATTTTAAGAATACCAAACTACTTGATTACCATCTCTCAATGTGAAACCTAATATGTCAAATTCATTAAGAGCAAGCAACCATAAGTTATCACACTAGTTCAGGATATCTCTATCTCTAAATCTAATGTGTTTATCTTCCTAATGCACAAATCATACTTCACCTCTCAGTCCATCATATGATTCATAAGATTGCATCTATGGTGATCAAGCATAGAAACAATAATGAAGCTCAAGAAAGATAAATATAACCCAAGAACTTTCATTCAACACCATTCAATCCATAAAACATAAATCAATCCCCAAAATAGGCTACATCCTTAACCCTAAATGGGGTTTAGTCCTAGCACACGATAAAAGAATCCAAATACATGAAAACAATCAACATTCAAGACAGGGTAGAGAGAGAAGATAAAACAAGCTTGCTTCCAATCTTTATTCAATCCTCCTTCTTCCTCTTCTTTTCCTCTTTTGGCTACCTCCTTAGTGTGTTACCTTGTTTTAGTGTCATACCCCTAATTTGGTCTTAAAAACGAGTATTTATAGTGTTTTGGGGTCAAAGAAACCTAGTTTTTTGCTAAACAGGGAAATGAGGATCGTAACAGTGCCGACAAAGTTCGTTAAGCCGACTTGATGTCTGCTGGCCGGACCTTCTCGGTTCTTCTGGAGCAATTTGGCTAGAGAATGTCCTTTAGGAAGAAATTACGTCCACTAAATGGACCTTATCGGGTCTTCCAACTTTCCCTCCCCGCTTATGTTCGTTTGGAGGGACTTCATGTCTGCTGGGAAGACCTTCTCAGGTTCTCTCCAGAAACATGCAATTTTGACCCTTTAGATGGAAAAATCTCTTCTTGGAGTCTTCATGAAAGTTGTAAAAGTCAGAGTCCTCTTCTAAAGCGTACTTGAATAACCTTATATGATATCTACGGCGAAAGTTATGCTCCTTTCCCCAAAAACTATTCATTTGCACCTATTAAGTAGTAAAGTTGAAATGTGTGAGAATTAAGCAATTAAAGCGCAAACTTCACATAAAGATAAGTCAAATTAGATCTAATTCATCCCAAAATCATATATAAATAATTTGACTTATCAAATTCCCCCACACTTGAACCATTGCTTGTCCCCAAGCAAAAACAAAAGAAAATTAAATACTAAATACACAAACAAGATATTGATTCCACTTTTGTAGGTGTACGGTGGCATTTATCATATGCCATAAGCCTTTAAACCACTTGATTGAGCCTAAGTTTATTACATAAATTGGTGACATTTTCATATTGAGCCCAATTTTATTACATAAATTGGCGACATTTTCATGACTTTTGTTATACTTTTTGACTCCTATCTCTAGCTTTTGTGCTTAAATTGATTCTTAAGTGTGCGCTTTTATTTTATGTAGTTTGAAGGTAAAAATTGTTACAAATCAGTATTCATTGCACTAATTAATTTTCTGAGAACAATTGATACTACAAACTACCCTTTTTTTATTGTAGGTGACTTAAGGAAAAGGAAGTCAAGAAGAAGATGTGGAATGAAAGAAGGTTGAAGTGAAGTCAACGAGAGAATGAGGCGAAACAGAAAGTTCGCCGCGGCGAAGTGGATCTGTCGACGCGGCGAAAGACACAGAATCCAAGCTGAATTTTCAGGAAAAGTTCGCGGCGGCGAGGATTAATTCTTTCGCTGCTGCGAAGGAACTAGCAATAGAGTAAAACCTTTAGGGAAAAGTTCGTCGCGGTGAAAAACATTTGTCGCCGCTGTGACTCCTTGAAAACCCAGACCAATTTTGGAAAAATTCACCTGACCCAACATCCTTTGTTTAAAAACCTACCAAATTAGGTTATAGAGAGAGAAAAAAGGAGGTAGAGAACAAGAAAAACACGAAGCACACTCTCGACTCTTCCACTCCACTCCACTCGACCATCATCAATCACCTCTTTTCATTTTTCTGTCGCCACATTCATTATCTGTTACTGTCACCATGGATGCTCTTGATGGGTTTCCGGTTGTGAGTTCTCCCGAAACAATGCTTGGCTAAGCACCATTTCCTCTTGAAGATGTAGCAATGGCTTGAGTTCAATGGGCTTCAAAGGGGAGCAGTTTGTTCATATTTAGCTACATTGTTATGAACTACTTAGTTATGATTTATGCTTTGTAGTTGGATTTTCTTGATTATAGTTTAATCAAGTGTTGAACAATGGATTGTGTTATTGGGTTTATTGATGTAGAACTTGGAGTTTGAATATATGAAGTCTCATATATGTCATTTTGTGATTTTGTTCATTCTCCTTTATCTACCTAGTTGTGTTTGATATTGAGATGATACTTGATCACCAAATTGACCATTTGCATTAACTTACCCTTGGCACTCACTAAGATGCATTTAACAAGGTTTTAAGAAATGGAGTTCATTGATTAAAACCTTGGACTCAAAGAGTTTTTTTAAGGTTTGTCATTTGGAAACTTAGTGATTTTTACTCTCACAAGGCTTTATTTTGAACTATGATAGCCAAAGCTCATTTTTCAAGAGGATTTTATCATATTTTCTCATTGTTTTAACTTTCAATTTCTTATTCCTAAAAATCTAAAAAATATCTTTTTACACACTTCCCTTTCAATTAGTTTAATTTTGTTAGTTCTCAAAAGAACCCAAACCCCCTTCCTAACCAGTTTAGCTGCATTTCATGACCTTTAGGCTATCTTATACCCTTTGCATTAGGTTCCAAGTAAGTGAGACGACCCGAGGTTGCATTCTATATTACAATCCTTGGAATTCAATTTTTAATTCGACCTCCAAGGGTAAAATCGAAAGACGAAGTAGATCAAAATGGCGCCATTGTCGGGGAATTAAGCAATTGGTTTTCTTTAGGTTAGCCGTTGTTATTTTTGTTTCTCATTGAGTTAGGAACCTTTTCTTCTACGTTTCCTTTTACATAGTTTAGTGTCATACTTGTGTAAGATTTTTATTTTCCTTTGCATATTTTTAAATTTTGAAAACACAAACACAAGCATACCATCACAGTTGGACCTTTTATATTTAGCATTCTTTTTTCCATTCAGATAGTTTTTAAGTCTTTCCTTTGATTACTGTTTGAGCCATGCATACATCCTTTCATACATACTTTCACATACCATAGACTTGGATCCATCACATCTCATCTTTTATTTGACTTTGTGTGCTTGCAAGTAAATTTTGTTACTTTTTATTTACCTTTGAATTGTTTCTGTGCATGCCCCGGAAAGCAAAACTCCTACCTTTTTATCCTGAAATTGAGAGACGTTTGAGAAAAATCAAAAAAGAAAGAATAGAAAAAGAGAGAATTAAGGGGTTTGTTGAAGAAGAATCAAGTGAGTAAGATAGTGAGAGCAACCCTGTGGAAGGAGTGAATATGGCCGAGAACCCAACTTTTCTCCAAAACCCTAACTTTTATGTTAACCAACCTAGGAATGGTGATAATGGAGGTAATGGGGAGCATGAGAGATTAGGTGAAAATAATGGGAATCAAAGGAGAAGGACTATTAGGGAAGCAACAACTTCTGATGTGAATTATGACCCATTTACTACTGCTTGTCCAAATTTTGATGTTAATTTTGAAGTTAAGGGATTACTCATTAGTTCTCTTCCTAAATTTTATGGCTTGACAGGAGAGGATCCCTACATGCATTTGCAATCCTTGTCCATGATTTGTCAGAGTATAAAACCAGTGGGAGCTTCACTTGATCAAGTGCTATGGAAGGTTTTTCACCTATCTCTGGAAGGAAAAACAAGAGAGTG
>JANQBM010000003.1:22963365-22978028 GCA_025594535.1 Erythroxylum domingense
TAGCACCATAACCGTAAAACATCATGTTATAAACTAAAAGTTACAAGTTTTACACACTAATGCTTGGAAGTCAACATTATCTTGATCTTTGGATATGATCCTAAATAATACCTAGCTTTATTAACACAGGGACTTGTAAGTGAAGATAGGGTGGACTCATTTAATTTGCCAATATATACTGCCTGTCCGAGGGAAATTGGAGAGCTTGTGGAAAGAAACGGAAGCTTTACCATTGAGAGGATCGAAATAACACCCTTTGGATGGACTGAAGCTCACTCGTGCTTACTGCATTTGAGGGCCGCTTTCGAAGGATGGTTCAGCAAACACTTCGGGAGTGAAGTCGTTGATGAATTGTTTGCTCGAACGATTGAAAAAGGACGTGAGTTCTCTTCTCAAATTGAGTCAACATTAAAAGAAGCAACTCAAATGTTCATTGCTCTTATACGCAAATGATTCCCAGCAGCTCAATTTAGATATGAAAATTTCAGTTTCGTAACGTTTGAATAATATTTCTCTAGTTTTCATCCTTTGCTCTTTAACTTTTAAATAATCCACTAGACCCATGTTCGAAATGTTGGATCTTTTTTTGGGGTTTAATGTATTTGAACCTGATTTCATTTTTGGTAGTCTGCGTATAAGTACATTGCTCATATTGTGCACAACTTTACTCGTAATCATTATAAGAATCAAATTACTCACCCTTATGGCCAAAATATACTACTCTTTAATTATTCAGTTTTTAGCATGGCTTGTAAGATATTGTTGTGTGATAAATTTTATCTATCATTTTTATATTATTATTATTATTATTAGCTATAAGTAAATGCACATATTATTTTATAATAGTTTAATTACGAGTGAAGTGTTATTCTCACGAGAATCTAAAAAGTATTAAGTCTAATCCTGTTACGATTAGTTAGTAAACAAATAAGATTGTTAAACATAAAACTATACTAAAGTAAATCGAGATTCTACAAGAGTAAAACAAACCAATAATCAACAATGGAATTTATTCATAAATAAACATATCCAAGTAGATTAATCATGTGTATTATTACTGGGTTTAGGTAGATCTAATCTTCTAATCTCTAATTGTTTTGTTTCAACAAATAACAAATATACCCTAATTAATGATACTCTTATTTTCATGGTAAAATATTAAAAGATTTTATTAATATTTCTAAGATTTAATTAGACAATTTAACTAACCAATATCTCTTTTTAATAATGTTAATCGGAGATCAATACTTCAATAAACTAATACCCTTCCACTTCGACTCTACTATGCGGTATCTTAATTATTTTGAAATAATCACATTATCGAAAAATCAACAATACCAAAGCTTAATTACATAATCAAGAACCATTTAATCTATTCATACATTAGATAGAAGCTTAACTGTGCATCATCATCGAAACAATAAACATAAACAAAAGAATTGAAGAAATCCTAAAAGAAGATAAGTTCTCTTATGAACTTTCAATCTTTTGATATGTAATTTGCTTCATTCGAATGATATTGAATCTTTTTCTTTGTCAAAGACAACTGCAAATTTAAACCCATATGATTTCTCTCTTCTCTTCTATTGGTAAAATCTAGTTTGAAACTTCAAAAATTGAAAGAGGGTCTTTTCCATGATAATGACATAGAACATTAAAAGGATGTTTTTGTCCTAAATATTCTAAACTATCTAACGCTTCCAACTCCCCATGCAACCATTAATTTTCATATACAACCCTTAGTTTTCCATTACCATAACTTAAGACAGCTCTAGAATATTCTAGGAAAATCTCTAACTCTCTCGAGTTGGATGAAACTCGCCCACGATTCCAATTGTCCTTCTTCATCATAGTATGACAAGAGATCAGTGATGTTAAAGGCGACAAAGACCTTATAGGAGTTTGGAAACTCTATCTTGTATACATTATTTTCGATCTTCTATACAACCCTAAAAGGTCTATCATTGCTAGTTATCTTGGTAATCCCCTATGTCTAGATGAAAATACAGCAATTAGGAAGCGACTGCGGTATGTGCATTAACATGGATATTTCTAATCTACCGAGATCCGTCCCTATTATGTGATTGGGCTTTGATGGTTCCTTTTATGAGGGTACTGTGTTCGTTAAATACTAGTGGAAGCCGTCCCTTTCAGCTCAGGGCAAAAAATGGGTGCCTATGGGTAAGATTTTTACCAAAGGAGACTATGAAGAATTGATGGGTGACACACTCACTGTTCCTAAAAATGGGCAGAATGAGGACATCGGAACTGTACCTAGGCTGGAGGAACATGCTAGAAATGATGTGTTAGAATGTGAAGGGGGAAAACTAAAGTTTATAAACACAACAGAGGGAAAAGGGAGTGACTATCCTAATAGGAAAGGAGACATAATTAAAGCCTCAGCTGAAGATACTGGAGTGGAGACTATTGCTTTTAGCCTAATCCAAGAACCTATCTCGAATGCTTCTACTGACAACCCTAGGGATAACCATACCGAATCTGATATAGATGACAAGAATGGCTCTAGTTCGGACAAAAAGGAGGAGGATTCAACTATAAGTGAATTTTTTGCTGTAGTAAAGAAGAATACCAGTTGGAGTAGAAGGAAGGGCTCCAAAACCATTTTTTCTTAAGTTATGAAGATTATCGCATGGAATGTGAGGGGGATCAACTGCCCAAAAAAGCTATCAACTTTAAGGGATTTTGTCTATTTCACTAATCCATGGATTTATGCACTGTTGGAAACTAAGATTAGATCTGAAAACCTTAAATTACTGAATAAACTGGGTCCTAAGTGGACTTTCATCTCAAATCATCAAGTTCACAGTTATGGCAAAATTATTGTCGGATATGACTCTAGTTATGTGGAAGTCCTAGTCCTAGCTATAGAAATGCAGGTCATACATCTGAAATGTCACCTTATTCAGGAAAATACTGACATCTTTGTCTCCTTTATTTATGGCTCAAATCATGTTTTTCAAAGGAAACAGTTACGGGAGAGCTTGATCCATTTTCAGAATATGGTCAATGGGGTTTGGCTTATTTGTGGAGACTTCAATAACAAACAATACAGAACGGAAGCTGATGGTCACTTTAGCCTGAATACATTCTCAACTGACTTCCAGGATTGTGTGGGGCAATTAGGCATCTTTGATCTAAATGCTCAGGGACACTTCTATACTTGGAGTAATAAGCAACAAGGCAGATGGGCTCTAAGGAAAAAATTGGATAGAACTGTGGTGAACTAGGACTGGATAACCCAATTCCCGAACAGTGCATCCTATTATCTAGACCCCATGTTTTTAGACCATACTCCTATGTAAATTGAAAGCTTAGCTCACTGTCAAGGAAGAAGAGGCCCTTTCAGGTTTAATAATCTATTGCTTGATGATGAGGCCTTTAATGAGGCCTCGTATAGAGGTTTGGGAATTATGGTGGAGGGTACAAAACAGTTCACATGTATGCAGAAACTAAAGGCTATTAAACAAGAGATGAAACTCTTAATGAGTAGGAGATCTTCATCTACTCAGCAAGCAGTTATCTCAGTAAGAGAGGAGCTCGCTAAAATCTGGCAGCAACTTGTAACAGATCTGACCAATGTCAACCTTCTGACAACTGAGAAGACCCTACTGAAGAATTATCTCTCTAAAGCAAATGATAGCTTACTGGAGCAAAAGGTCAGAGTAAATTGGCTTAAGGATGGTGAACGGTGTACAAAATTCTTCTTCAACTCGGTCCTAACCAGATGGAATACTAATAGAATTTATTCTCTAAAGATGCACAATGGGGAGGAGATTTCTAAAACAGAGGACCTCCTTAAGAAAGCCAAACGATATTTCAGGAGTTTCTATGGTCACTCTCAGCCCCTCTCTAGCTTACACTAACTAAAATCTGTTATACAGAGGAGGATCTCCCAGGAATAAGCTGCCACTCTTATTAAGCCAGTGGATAATAAAGAAATAGAAGAAGTGATTTTCCATATGCACCATAATAAATCTCTTGGTCTTGATGGTTTTAATAGTTTCTTTTTCCAGAAAACATGGCCTGAAACTGGACCTATGATCAAAGAAGCTATATTGGAATTCTTCTCAGATGGGATCTTCTTGAAGGAAACAAACAAAACTCATATTTGTCTGATCCCTAAAAAAGTGTGCTCCTCTTCTTTGGATGACTACAGGCCTATTGCTTGTACCAACGTCCTCTATAAGATTATTTCTAAAATTCTGGCAAATAGGCTGAACGTGGTATTAGATTTTTTGATCTCAAAAAACCAGAGTGAATTCCTAAAGGGGAGAAGAATTGATGACAATTTTGCCATAGTTCAGGAGTTGATGAAGGGATACCAAAGGAAAAACATCCCTCTTAACTGTACTATTAAGGTTCAATTAAAGAAAGCTTTTGATCATGTGGAGTGGGAGTTTATCCTACGGACATTAAGACTCATGGGTTTCCCTAAGGCTTTCATTACCTGGATTTTAGCTTGCCTCACCTCACTTACTTACTCCATCCTTGTTAATGGTTCTCCAACAGACTCCTTTAAGGGTTTCAGAGGGCTGAGACAAGGAGACCCTATCTTCCCTTATCTGAACAAAGGTGGCAAACAATAGGTCCTTTCAATATCACTCCAAATGTAAGAAGGTCAGATTGATCAACTTATGCTTTGCGGATAACCTATTGCTATTCTCTAAGGCTCATGCTTAGTCTATTGAGCTTCTAATGTCTTCCCTATCTGATTTTAGGAATCTCTCAAGGTTGGAGAATAATTTCTTTAAAAGTCAGTTGGTTTTAGCCTCAGGAGCAAATTTTATGGAAAACAGAATCCATCAACTGACTAAAATGACTAGGAAACTTGCCTCGTTTACCTATTTGGGGCTGCCTATTACTACTAAAAGAATCCAATTATCAGAATGTCAATCAGTGTTTCAAAGAATACAGAAACGATTGGGCATGTGGTCTAACCGAATGCTCTCCTTTGGTGGAAGGTAGCTTATCAAAGCAGTATTGAATTCCCTACATGTATACTGGTCCTCAAATATTTCTCTAGTAAAAGGGGTCATCAAATCAATTGAAAAGCTACTCCAAAGATTCTTATGAGGGAACCTGAACTCAGATAATCACCTAGCAAAGGTCAAATGGCAGGATGTATGCAGAAGAAAGAAGGAAGGGGGATTAGGACTGATTTCCTTAGCTTCTTTTAACAGGGCTGCTTTGATACAGTATCTATAGAATATTCTCCTGGAGAAAAATTCCCTTTGCGTAAGGTGGGTGCACAGCTATATCCTAAAAGGCTCAAGCATTTGGTCTATACCTATTAGACCCTCACTCTCATGTCCATTGTGTCAACTTTTGAGAGCTAAGCCTTTGCTTGAACCTTTGGTTTCATATAGGATAGGAAATGGTGAAAAGGCACATCTGTGGTTTGACAACTGGAAAGGGCTAGGCCCCCTAATCCGACATATTTAGGCTCTCCAGATATGGAGCAACATTCCTATCAAGGCCAAGATCAAGTCAATTCTACAAAGAGGTAATGGCATGTACCTACTGAGCTACAATTTTTGTTACCTAATTACCAACCAGACCAGCAATAGGATGACCTTTTTTATTGCCTCAACCTTCCTACTAACACATTCAGCATCTCAAAATTCAGGCAGTAGAACACACGTAACAATCCAAGAAAGGAGTGGTTTCCTATTGTATGGCACCAGTCCCTTAGGCCAAGTGCCTCTATTCTCCTAATGCTCACAATTCATAATCGATTAAGTACTATTGATAGAATTCACTATATGTCTATCAGTTCAGAATGTGTACTATGTGAGAGGGCACTAGAAATAAGGGATCACTGTTTTTTAAATGCCCATTCTCAAAATTCCAATAGGAGCAGATTTAGGTTTTAAATCTGACCCATACATCAAGCTCAACCATCCCCGAAGCCATCTAATGGCTACTGAGGCGGTCTCGAACTCCTACTCTAAACGAGCATATCTGTATTATCTCTCTCGCCTCCTCCATTAAGGAGATTTGGCGAGAAAGGAACTACAAAAGATTCCAAACCAAAGCATGCACAAAGGAGGAGGTACTAAACTCTTTGATTAGTAAAATTAGAGAGCAAATCCTTTATTCAACAAGAAATACAGGTATATGCCCAAATCTAGCTTCATCATGGCGAATCAATTAACAAAAGTTGCAGGAACTCCAATAAAGGATCAGAAGGTAGTACCTATTTCCAGGCTTGGTGACTGGAGGAGCTGAACAAGACTTCATTATGAGGTCTACTAGACTGGAAGAGTCGCTCTCTCATGAAGGAACCAGTAGCACCATTGGAGACATGTAGACTGTCAAGGTGGCATATTCACGATATAAGCAATTAATGTTTAGAACCACAATGTCGATGAGAAGGTAAGGTTGTGTTGAAATGAGCTTGTTCAAGTAGGTGAAATTGAGTCCACATTTGAAGATAGCAAGCTGTCCCTCTTACCTTGTATGATTCCAGAATGAAGTGGGCATGAAGAGCGGCAACCCTAATTCGGAAACTTATAGAGAAGTATCCGAATGAGCGTTGTCTGTTTTACTCAAAAAGGTGTCCTTAATGTTTTAAAACTTCAACTTCCATGAAGTCATTTTACTATGGAAGACAGAGTCGTTCCTTGCTAGCTTAAGCTTTTGTCTGCTTTTTGTAGCTTGTATTAAACTACAACTTCCCTATTCTTTATTTATCAATATAATTTTTATCTGTTCAAAAAACTCTTAGAGACAACTTGGCATTTGGTTAATTCCATAACCTTTCCTATCTTAACTCTATCCAAACTAAGTCTCCATAAATAATGGTAACAACTTTGCAATTTAGACTATCAGATGCTATATGTCTAAATCCTTAGCATTTAAATCATTTGGGTAGTTTAAATTGACTAAGTATCTTACGGTTGGCTTCTTTGGTGGGTTTAATTGGAGTTTTGTATATGTTAATGGATTATAGGATTTGAATCTTACCAGTATTGGAAAGGTTTTTAGATGAAGAAGGTTGGAATACAAATTTCTTCAAAAGTTGCTTCTCAATACAGATGGAGAGTCGAATAACATCATCCAACTTCTAGTATTATTGAAGATGACTAATTAGGCAATCTCAAAATTTAATCCTCAAAGTTATCATGCTATAGTTTTCTCTTATTTTTCTTGAGTGTCACATTTCATCATCAACTAGTCAAATTCTCTAGTTCTTCTACAATAAGTGACCTTTGGAGAAGATTTTGTAATTAAATAACATTATCTTGATAGTAGTGATCGGGCAAGGACTTAAATATAAGTTTTCATCACATCTTCTCCCATGTTTAGCTTGAACACCCTTTCAGTTGTTTGAATCCAATTTTGCAAAATCAAGTTAGAGCTTCCCTTCAAAATCCTTAATGTCAACTGCCATTGAAACTTAATTGTTGTTGTTGGGAATGTCAAATACTTGTTGAGGAGTCCTTACTATCAGAATCATACTTTAAATTCATTATTTGATCTAATAAGGCTTCTAGAGCATTAACTACTTCTTACAATAGTTAAATCGCCAAAAGGGCTAAATGAACCCTAACGTTTACTTTGATGTGTAAAATAGACCTTAACATTTCACAGTGTTCAAAATGAATCCTAACGTTTGTAAAATATTTAAAATGAACCATAACATTTGGAAATGTTCAAATTGAACCCTGATCACTAACGGTGTTAGGGTATCATCAATTATCTACTGACATAACATAAAATTTAACTGACATGATTTTTTATTAATTTTTAAATTGGGACCCACCAAAATTGAGATAAGTTTTAATAAAAGTGGATTCTACCGGATTCAAATCACCTGTACTCAAATACTCTGTGCAATAAAAGGTTGGATTTGAAGGGGAACAAGCGCATAAAATATTTGGGTTGAGGTGATTTGAGTCCGAGTCCCACCTCCAATTTTAATTATGTCCAACATCTGTGTTAAACTCGAGGTGGGACACAGCTTCAGTCGCGTTTGGCCTTGTCCATTAACACTACCTAAATAGCACATATTGTAACTAACTGCGTCCTATATGAAACGTATTTTTGTTTCTTTGTTTCTCGAATCTGCTTTCAGTTTTGGAGGTTGAGTTTGTTTGGTTGCTCGCAAGCTAAGCAGAAGACTGCAATGGTGGAGAAAACCGAAGTTAAGCGTCTTAAGATCAAGAGATGATCTTCTGATTCTAAAATGAAACATGTATCACCTCTCCCTCTTCTTTATTTTTGTTTACGCTTTAGCTACTGATGGAATGAAGGCGATTGATGGTGGAAATGTGATCATTGTAATGCTCTATGGAATGTTTCGCTATTCCACATTCCAACTCGCACTTGCTTTTTCTTTGGAATAGATTCAATTCAATATCTAGGTTTTGCTAACTCTTCGAGAACCGTTGGTTTCTTATTTCTCCTCTTTTTGTTTTTTTCTTTATTCTACGCTCTTATGTTCTCACGTTAGATATTCTAATCAATAAACCTGTTAATACAACTTAAATTACACCTTATGAAGATATGTTATTTACTGATTGGTAGTTCCTTTCATTTTTTAACTGGCATTATCAAGTCATGCAAGGAATTGTTTATATGGTTGGTGATATTACTTTAAATACTTCAATCCAAGTTATTGGTATTATCTTTTATGAATGATATTTAATTGAACTTGTGTATTGGCTCCTATAAATGTGGAAGAGTTTCACACTACAACTTATGGCTCTAAATAAAAAACATATTACCTTCAGATTACACTTATAGGCCCCTTAAGTCTTATTATATGTAACAGCCATAGGAAACTTATTGGTTTCACTTCCCAAAATAATTATGCCTCGAGGATAGATGGTTATTATTGGGAACTTGATATTAAGTGAATTTTTTGAAACACTCTTGCATGCAACTAGATGTGTGTTCAGGTTTTTGCAAGCAATTTGTAAAGGAATATTGTGTTGGGAATTGTTGACATTCAATGGTTTTGCTGGTTCTACATTGCATGTTATAAAGTCTATAAGATACATAGTTTCTTTGGCCCGCAATGTGTTTATCTTTGTGCTTTCATAACTAGAACGTTAGATAATAGAGTTAAATGCCAACAGTTGTCAATTTGTTTAGTTCCATCTCACTACCATATATATTCATTCTCAAAAAAGGGGACCTCTCTGACTTAGGGATGTTAGCGGGTCGTCCGGCTTGTGGTTGACCCATAGCTCGGTGGATCACGGGCGGGCCGGGCCTTTCCGAACTCATTTATATTTTTTTAATTAAAAAATACAAAACGGCGTAGTTTAGACAAAATGGACGGGCCGCGTGCTGGAATTGCCATCCCTACTCTGAGTGAGAGATTTCTTTGTTTCAACTAGCATTGGTTTTTTAACTGACAATAGTGAAGACCCATGCTTCTATCATTTGCATTGGTTTTTATTATCTGCTGTTTCAGATGTTATGAAGACTGACCGACTTCCTTAGTTATAGGAGACTAGAATATCAATGCTATTTCAAGATCTTTGGTTGTTGTTTCAATGGCATTGATGCCGTTGTGTCTGCAGTTGCTTATATATATTGTTACTATTTGAATATCACAGAGAACTGACTTCTTGCTACTTAATATCTTCTGCTTATTTGTCTATTGTAAAATGAAATCGTCTGGTAATGTTGCATTTCCATACTTATTTTTGCGCAAGTTCTACTGCAGCTTTCTTGCAAACGTTTTCATGTTTAGCGATGGCAGTTCTCTCGAGATCTAGTATCTCAATCTTCATTATAACTCTCTATCTTCTCCCGGGTAATCTAGGTGCTTCAATATCTGAGGTTGCAAACGATGCAATTGTTGCTGTGGTTGGTAAGCAGCCCTCTAAAAGTTCTAAATCATCTGCTTCAGGTGACATCCAGTTCTTTGTCTGGGCTGTTGCCTACGCTGGTGGTGTCCTTGGGAACTTGCGTGGGGGTATTGCCGTTACGAGCTATTCACCCCAAGTTATGTTTCTATTTTTCGGCCTCATCCTTACTGTCCAATTTCTTGTAACGATTCTGATGCATTGTCTGTCAAAGGAATCTATCGGAATATGGAGTGCCAGACCTAGTTTATATATATTGTAGTTTTTTCGAGGCTATCCGAAGTTCTATTCATGGTTAAGATTCTGTCGTTCATGGTCTAGATGACGCAGCTTTGTCCTCCAGGGTGCGAGGGATCCCTGATGACATTTGTGGCACCAGACATTGTTGTTGCTCTTGGTTCTTGTGTTGGGGTCTGTAGAAATGATTTTTTTGGTTTTCCCAAGGCCCTTCTAATACAAGCAATCTGTGCACTGGTATCAGTATACTGGTCCTCAAGAATTCCTGATGACAAGGAACCAGCAGCAACAAAGAAGAATGAATAGAAATAATTATTTTAACATTCCGTTAATTGGGTACATTTTGTAGATTCTTAGGAATTCTTTTCATCTTTCTTTCTCTCAGCATCACAAACATTGAATGTGTTTATAAAATATACATCATGTAATGAAGTATATGTACAGATATAACCGCAAAACAACCTTATTTAATTTGCTTAGCCAATTTTTAGACCATATGTTATGGAAAAAAGTAAGAAGAAATATAAATAGGAATTGCATCATTGAGAAACTGTCCACCAAGAGGCTGAAGAGGCCAAAGCTAAACAGACAACAATACATCAGATCCTAACGCTACGCCAAGAACATAATATATGACATTTAATGATCTAAACAGAGCCACCCCAAGGGCATCTTGAGTGGATCTTCCCATCCTTAAGCAGCCCCTCAACTTCCCTCGGTGGGCTAAGACCTAGTCGTTGAGCAACTAGCCGAGTCAACCCAATGGAAGGTCCAAATGCCATGCTCATATCAAATTGCTTCATCATTATGTCATCTTTTTCACAATCATCTTCCAGCAACAATAGTAAAAACTAAAAAAATGATGTAAATTGTATCGTATTTTATGACATAGTTTGATATATGTTTAGCTGTTAATTCAATCATTTAGCATATTTAGGTTAGAATTGTGTTAGTTTATTAATTATTTATATTTTAAGTGTTTTATGGATTAGCACAAGTTTTTTAGCTTAATTTTTGAGGTATTTTGATAAGTTTACTAGTGTTTCAGAGTCAACGTAGAAGTATAGAGAAGTTTTGTAGACATTAGGATTGAAACAACAGCTCACGATCATAACAGAAGCACCAGAGTTGGCCCACGATCGTGACCTGCGAGCCGCAATTATGACAAAAGCCTAGGAAATAGCCCACAATCGTGGCCTACGTTAGACAAACGCACAAATACTCAAGAATATCAAGTTTCAAGAGATTTTTTGAACCTTTTAGACCCCAAAATCCTAGGGTTGCTAAGAACATAAGAGAATATTTAAAGAACAACAAAAAGAGGCAGAAAAGGGGAGTTTTTGCATCAGTTACCTTGATAAACCCTAGAGAGAAATCATCAAAAGACAGAGGAAGAGAATAAGGAAGAGAGAAGAGGAGAAGAATATAATTTGACGTACTTCCCAAATCAGGAAGTTTCTCAATGTCGCTGCCTCTCATAATTCATTTAGATTGTATTTCCTATTTAATTTTAGTTTTATTATTGTATAGAATTAGATTGAATAGTTGATGATAGAATCTAGAATGTTGACGATATTCTAAATTCATCTTAAGATTTTTATTCTTAAATTAATGAAAATCTGATTGTTTATGTGTTTATTAGATTTGTTCTGATTTGATTCTGCGATTGCATAATTTGATAATAAACTGAGAGGGTGAATCAAATGAAAAATAATTAAATTTGATTAACGAGGGTTTGGTGATTTAATAAAAACGAAAATTGAATCAGATTGAGAAATTATGCGAAGAGAGATCATGCATAAGTTTATGATAGTTTATTAAAGAACTTCAGAACTGATTAAAGTTTTAGATAGGTTTTGAATTGAGATATTGCAACCTCCATAATCTGGTTATGTTTTATAATTTAGAATTAATGGTTATAAATCGAGAGAAAGTAATCAACCCTAAGATAGTCTAGAACTAATAATCCAATAATTCAAAATAAGTTAAGTTAGTATTAAAGATAGGTAAAATTATCTTTCTCTCAATTAGTAATTTCTTTCGGTTGATTCTTGATTGTATTGTAATTGCTTAGTAATTAGTATTTCGTGTTTGATTTTTAATTTGATTGATTAAACTAAATTTTCATAGTAGTTTCGTACAATTTGAATTTCTTATTTGTGGCCTTAAATTTTAAGATTAAATTAATTCCCTTATCGTAAGATTGATACCTTTAATACTGTACTAAGGAATCATGCATTTGTGAATAATTGATCGTTAATAATTAAAACTTACTCGCAAGCACCGAATGATCAGCACCCGACACTCCTATACAAAGTCACAAATAAAAAACAAGTGGCAATTCTATACATAAACAAGAAAGGCCCAAACATTATTGCCTTTGCATGTATCTACTGCACCTACTCCAAAACTCCTTTTCCAAAGTTTAAAAGAAAAATTAGCGGATTTGAACAGGTTTCATCACATTACCGACTAACTTCTCGACAAAAACTGAGAACAGAGAAGGAGAGAAGAGAACCTTGAAGATCAAGAGAGGCATATGAAATTATGACACGGTCCCTCTGTTTAGTCTTTATAGGAGATGATTTTGTAGCACCTGCTTTAGTATTCTTCTTTTCACTTTGATTTTCTCCGCCATTGCAGCCTGCAGCTTAACCTGCGAGCAACCAAACCAACTCAGCCTCCAAAACTGAAAACAGAATCGAGAATCAGAAAAAACGAAAATACGTTTCATGCAGGATGCAGTTGGTTAGAGGTACGCGCCACTTAGGTAGCGTTAATGGAAAACGCCAAACGCAGCGTTTGATTGATGGTGGGTTCCATATCTAAAAAATTAGGAAAAAACACATTAGTTAGATTTGGGGTCACGTAATTAGATAACTTACATTACTTTAACATTATTAACGATCACGATTTAATTTAAACATTGTTTAAATATTAGGATTCATTTTAAACATCATAAAATATTAAAGCCCATTTTATACATCAATATAAATGTTATGATTCATTTAACCCTTTTGATCATAGTTTAATTTGTTCCCTTAACTCATCCATCACTGTCTTCCGCAGATATTTTTTATTTTATCTTCTTGTTAGCACTTTGTGGGTTATAATATGACGAGCTTTTTATTAAAAATGTTTAATAAAATTAATTGTTTAATATTAACTATTTAAGTATAAAATTCTATAATTTATAAATTAATTAAATAATTTTAATAAATGATTAATTTAAATTAAGTTGTTTGAAATTAAAACAAATTATTCCACATATATAATATTTGCATTCCACAAGCACTATATAAAAAAACTTCACCGTAAATATATATGATGTTTAATATTGCATTGTCATTATAAGTGCTAATATAGTAATAATAATAACATTAATCGAATTTTTAATTTAATATAATATTTTTCTATAATTTATAAATTAATTAAACAATTTTAATAAATTAACCAATTTTTAAATTTTAAATTTTTATCTTAAAAAATTTATTTAAATAATTAAAATAATTAAAAAAAATGGACCCAAATTTTGTTTTTTATTTTTATCATTAAAAATAAAAAACAAAAAAATTGAAAATTTGCCTTGACACAATTTTTTTCTTTTAAATTTTAATTTTTTATAAAATTAATAAAGTAATAATTAAAATTAAAATTTCATTTCAATTTTTATTAAAATAATAGTAGTATAATCAAAATTAAAATAAAAAAGTCACGGGCTGCACGGGCCTGTGACACTACTTAAAGTGACAAGTGAACGAGTGGCTTAAAATTTTTAAATAAAAATGGCATCATATTTTAATTAAACAAAGTAATATTAGATCGAAAATTTGGACTTAGAAAAGTTGTAAAAATGGGGAGCAAATCTTTTGCTCCTAAAAATTGGTTCCTTAGGTTTCCTTTAATCTCAACCATTTAATACAATAAATTAAATAGTTCAAAACAAGTTGAAAATAAAAGGGAACAGATATCGAACAGAAGATTTGTTCCCATAAAAATGGGAGTTTCGACCTGGCAAAGAATGAACACACTGTTACTGCCGGAATATGTGACTCAGTGACATTCTGACCTTCCTAGAACTCAAACACTCGCACAGAAAGTTGAGAAACTAGGCTTCGATGCCAAAATAACTCAAAAACTAAAAGAAACAAGAGAGATTGACACTCAAATAGGAAATTGTTATTGTTTCTCAAACTCAAAATGATTCCAAATGCAACAGGAGGGGGTATTTATAGTAGCTTCATAAGGATAGTTTTGTCATAAATCTTCTTAAATATCTAACCTTATTAACTCTACATTTAACTTTGAATTTCGCATGCAACTCTTAATTTTCTATAACCATAACTCAAGACAACTCTACACTATTTGAAGAAAATATCTATATCTTCTGACCTCAAAGAATGAGTTGGACATTGATTTGACCTTTGGGCTCCGTAGCAGTCTCTTTCCCTCATCTTCTACACATCAGTTGGTGTATCTGTAAAGAACATGAACAGAGAAAGAAATCAACAGAGGAAAAAACAACCTTCTTACTTTTAACTTCCGTACAGGTCTATTTATCCAGAAAATATAAGCACGTGTTGT
>JANQBM010000003.1:22990012-23006214 GCA_025594535.1 Erythroxylum domingense
GTTTTTTTTAATAATACGTTGTAAACATTCAAAACAAATATCCAATAAAACATATCTTAACTATGATAGATTATAAAATGTTAGTTTAATAATTTATAAAAGTGTCAATAATTTGGTGACGATTTTTAGAAATCGTAACCAAATAGATACATTCAGCGATGTTTTTTAAAATTCGTCATTGCATATGCAACATTTGGTGACGATTTCTAAAAATTATCACTAAATGCTTGACATTTAGTGACGATGAAAAAAATCATCACTAAATGTATAAGCTTTTGCGACGAAGTGAAACTTTCGTTACTAAATATTGACCTTTTGGTGACGATTTTCTGTCATTTGTTGCCAAATATTTGACAAGTTATGGTGAAGTTTTCAACAATTGTTGCTGTTGCATTATTTAACCACGAATATATGAAATCGTCACCTATTGTGTATCATTGAGTGATGATTTTTCTTAATCTACACTAAATATTCAACATTTGCGACGATTTTCCCTGTACGTCACTAAAGGTTTTCCTTTGTGCAACGCTTTTTGTTTTCGTCACTAAATTGTAAACCGTAAGTTTTAATGACGAATGCTTTTAAACACCGCAATATATTGTCTTTTGGCAACGAATTTCATTTCGTCGCAAAAGAAATCGTTGGGAAATGGTATGTATGTTATAGTGGATGTTTCCATTAGGGAAGAAAAAAGTATAGTGCAATGGCCAACATGAAAAAGTTATGACAATTTGAAAAACAAAACTAGTATGTTATAAGTTCCAACTCAATCCTATGCTATCTGTCAAGTTTTGGACTGCATCATTTGATATTACAAGTGCTCGGATCTCATTGATGATGTTCGTTGCTAGTTGATAATGACAAGTGTGTTCATTTCTGTATAACCTTCGGTTCCTCTCTCTCCATATGTTGTAAATGGAGAGTGTGAAAGCAGTGTTTATTAGCATGTCTTCCTTCTTCTTTTAGTGTTGTACAACCCTTATGAGCTTGTGGAGCATATTATTCCGTTCATAGGAACTACAGAAAATGCCCAATTTGTGGAGCAATTGACTCCATATCGATTTGGAGCATGTGCAGTTGAAGAAGAGGTGATTCCTATCTTCAGCTATCATTTGGCATAGGTTACAAATTGGATCGTAACTTCCATGCGATTTATCTTTAGTGTTAAGTCTGTTTTTTATCACCAACCAAGTGATAATGGTTAATGGAGGCTGTTGGGCTGAGACTTTTCTTCCAAAGGAGCTTGAACCAAGGAACTGTTGAATGTTCAGGTTGAAGACTACAAAATACCTTTAGGATGAGACTTTTCTTCCATACTACCGTATCTGAATTGCAACTATTGGTGATGTGTTGGAAGCATTGACTTAAAAGGTTGAACCCTCTGTAGTAACCAGACCACTGCCTATATGAAATGAGTGTTGAAACTCTGGCATTAAGGGAAACTTGACTGGTGAGATGCACTAAGTCAGTCCTCTGTATTAATGTACTAAACTTGATCCTATTATGAATCTATATGGAAATGTTGTGGCCATTTCCCAGCTTGTGAAAGATGAGAGGGTAGATAAGTTGTCTGATGCTTAACATTTATCTGAAAACCAAGGAACAATCCGTGAGAGATGTAAGTTGCCAGAAGTTATGCAAGTGTAGATAAGCTTGATGAATCCATTTGATCCAGATGGCATTTTTATCAGTATATAACCCCTATGTTTTCTTGCAAAGCAAAAGTTTCTACATAAGATTGATTGAGATTAAGCCCAACCCTCCACGCTTTTTTGGAAGTGTTACCTAGTCCCATTTCACTTTAGCTTTTGAAAAGTCATAGATGTTAATAATTTCGCAAATTGTCCAATTTTACGTGATCGTCTATGGTACAAATAAAAGCAAAAATCAATCAAAAGAAAAATAATAGATAACATCAAAAATTTGGTAACACAGTTTGGCATTCTTTGCCTACCTTTGCGGGGCCCTCACCCAGATTAATACTTTCACCGAAGTATAATAGAATTACTCAAGACTTTACTGAGCCGACATCACTCAACTCTTGACACTATCTCTCAATCTTACTTTTCGTGAAAATTTTTCACACCCAATAATACGACCGACTCGTGTTAACCTCATCAGAGGATTTTTCTCTACTACTCTTAATGAAAGACAATTAATAAAAATAACTCAAGTGATTAATCAACTAAGAAAAAAATAACAGTACACTTGAGATAAAAGAGAAAAATAACTTCCCGAAAAATTCAGCTCCATTGAAATTAATCTGAAAATTATCGCAACAAACTATAGACTGATTTTTGCAAACTCCTACATCAACTCACGAAAAACTTCATTCAGCTCACTCACTTACATAATCTTCACACACTCAAAATCAATTCACCATTACGCAAACCACAAAGAAATTAATTGACAAACTTTGCTGCCTAAGATGGAATTATACTTGCACACCACCTACAACCAATCAAAGATGACGCAAGGAAGGAGTAACCCCACGCCCAATCTGCAGTTCCCTAATGTTATCTTGCAATACACAACAACGTAAGTACTTTCATTCACTTTGTTTTTAATCACCCGAACAGGCAGACCATGGCCACACTTTACATACACATGCTACCAACCTAAAATAAGGCAGAGACAAAATCACGCACGCAAGGAATCACAAACTTAGAGTCATGTACCTACCACTCGCCATCTACAGCTATCACACGATATCCTTAAGCACCAACGTAATACACACACATACCACTCAAAGCACTCATACAAAAAATGCACCTGCGTGAAAGCCAATTAACACACCCACACACCACGCGTTACATAAACCGTAGGTATATGTTTTTACCCAAGTTCCTTTGTATCTTTTCCCAAAGAGTGAAAATAATTCACAATAAAACTTACCATCATGCCCTTAACCCTCTAGCCATTATTTTTACACAGACTAACTTCAATTACAGCAAAAGACTTCCAATCCTGCCCTCTAGCTCGCTCCTTCATACTAGTAAGTCCATTTTATTCAAAATAGAATTTTCTACTATATCTTTCGTCAAATACACATTTATTATATTCTATCTTTCTAAAGCATTATCCAACTAAAGTTTTTGAATACAAGATAATAAAAAATATGCCAATTTAAAAAAATATGCTAAAATAAAATAAAATAGATATATTTAACATATATCTAAGAGCTTTCTTTAACATTTTCCATATAACCCCACCAAAGAAAAGCTTTTATGGTATGGTCTAGCTACTTGATCACTCTTCTAGGAAGTATCAAGTGGTTGATCCAATGAATATGCAGATTGTTTAAAACAGATTTTATGAGAGTAACTCGAGCAGCCATGGAGAGATACCTGTTTTGCTAAATTAGAATTTTGGATTTGTATTTCTCTAGGAGTGGGATACAGTCTCTGTAGGTGAGCTTCGCATGAGAGATGGGGACCCCCAATTGCTTAAATGTAGTTGCATGCAGCTCCATACCCAGTGATAATGCAATCTCTGAAAGATTATTAACATCGGCTGAGTGGTAAAAGGTGTTTTTCTGTAAGTTTACTTGCAAGCCTGACCAGGTGAGAGGGGATCCCCTTGACAAATCCCACGAGCACATTGCAATGTTTTAGTAGGGGTACCATTAACAAGAATGCTTACCAAAGAGGTTTGAAGGTATAGCGTTATCCAATTCCTGAACTGAGTAGGGAACTCCAAAGCATGCGAACAAGCTTCAATGAAATCCCAATTGACTGTATCCCCTTGACAAATCCCACGAGCACATTGCAACGTTTTAGTAGGGGTACCATTAACAAGAATGCTTACCAAAGAGGTTGGAAGGCATAGCCTAGTCCAATTCCTGAACTGAGTAGGGAACTCCAAAGCATGCGAACAAGCTTCAATGAAATCCCAATTGACTGTATCGAAGAGTTTATAAAAGTCTATCTTCCAAATGCAGCTTTTCAGGTTCTTACCATATGGATGGTTCCTTAGCATTTCTTGCATAAGCAGGATATTATCGACCATGGTTCTGCCCTCCATGAAAGTTCCTTGTGTTGGGTTGACTCTCTCCATGAGGGTTTTTTTCGATCGACTGGCCAAGAGATTAGCTATAACTTTATAGAAGGTATTGCAACATGAAATAGGTCTATAATCGGTCAAGGAGGAGGGGTTTGGTTTTTTAGGGACAAGGCAAATGAAAGTATGATTGATTTCTCTTAGCATTTTACAATAGGGCAAAGTGTCCTGGATAGCTTAAGTGAAGAGTTCACCCGTAATGCTCCATGTTTGTTAGAAGAAATGGGTAGCGAAGTCTTCAAGCCCTGGAGCCTTAAAAGGATTCAGAGAGAAAAGAACTTCCTTTATTTTCGTATGTAGACAAGGAGTTGCTAGAAGATCTTTGATGGTTTGGTTTAAGGGGTTATGGAAATATCTTTTCATATCAAGTTGTTGATTTGCTATATATGGTCTACCCATCAGCTGAACAAAAAATTCTCGACTGATATCCAAAAGAGCATATTGGTTTGAGTGATATAATCCTTGTGCATCTAAAAATTGCATAATTCAGTTGCTATTTCACCTAGCTAACAAGGAAGCATGGAAAAAAGTTGTTTTCTGATCTTCGTCCTTCAACTATGCAATCCTGGCCTTCTGTTAAAGGATACATTGATACAAGGAGAGAGCTTGTTTATAGTCATTATTCTCTGAATTTCAATATCCCTCATCTGGGAGTTATGTGGGTATTGGTAACAGTCTATCTGAGCCATTTGCAATCGGACTTTGCAATCGTGAACCAGTCTGGAGCTATGAGAAGTGAAGCAGTTGAGAGTTAATTTAACTCTTCTTATTTTTTGTATAAGTTGATAAGATTTATACCCCTCGATTTGAAGTTGCCAACAGTCTCTTACAAGGTCCAGAAATCCAGTTTGTTTAGTGATACCATTGAAAAACCTTAAAGGAGCTCCTCGGAATACTGAATTAGACATATTGTGGATCAGGATATAGGAGTGATCAAATAGAAGGTTAGCGCCAAAGTGAGCAAGAGATTGAGGGAAGGTAGATGACAAAGCTAGATTGACAATGGCTCTGTCTGGTTTCCTTCTAATCAGATAAGGACCTTGTTTCTTGTTAGTCCAAGTGAGGAATCTACCACTGAAACTAAGGTCAGTCACTGGAACATTTTGGACAAAAGCTTCAAGCTCCCTGCCTGATACTAGCTGGATCCCCCTTACCTCCTTCAGTTTCGATGTTGTTGTGAATACAGTCGAAGTCGCCAATGACTAACCAAAGATCTGAAATAGTAGCCTCCAATTGTTGCAAAGAGTTCCATAGCAAGGCCCTCTGAGATTGAAATTTTTGAAGCATAAAGTAAAGAGACTGCAAACCTTGTAGTTGAACTGCATAGTTGTCAAGAAAAATGCAAAAATTGGTGACTTTCCCCTTGTAGCTGAATTGAAACTTTGCTAGTGTGGTAAAAGCATAGTATTCGATCATTGTAATTAGAAGATAAGTTGATATAAACAGCCCAATCCTTACCCAAAAATTTCGAGACTTTATAGAGATGTGAAACTCTGATTTTTGTTTCTAGTAGCCCCACTATACAAGGCTTTTTCTCCAAAATTAGGTCTCTGGCCATAACTTGTTTGTGAGGTCGTTAAACCCTAACATTCTACGTAAACATCATCAGGGGGAGGACTCCCCTTTGGGATGATTTTTATTCTTTCTCCTGGTATATCGCCTTTTAGAACTATTATTAGACTGCAGTGCAGTGACATTTTATCCTCCTTGTTCATCTAGGATGATAAGATGATCTTTCTGTTCGGGATTGCTAGTTAGCTCAAGGTTGCAGCCAGTATTTGTAACTGGTAAGCTTACAGACGTATCTATGGGGTTAAGAGCCACATGAATGCTAAGAAGTAGTTCATTAGTGTTCTCCATTAGAGTAGTGAGGATGTCTAGTTTATCTAAGTAAGGTCTTGTTTGTTCGATGTAGGTTTCAACAACTTCTGGGTGGTTTATAGACAAAGCAGCAGTGTTGCAAGTTTCAGAGGGGGTATTAGCCAGCTCATCAGATTGGGAGGTCTCCTACCCTTCTTGTTCCCTAAGGAGAGGAGTGACTATCTGGTTATGTTCCTGAGTATGAGGGGCTGTTTCAAGTAATTTGTCAGATCATTTAGTTTTGAAAACTCGACCAATTACTCTCCATTGTTTGGCAGTAACAGAAGGTTTCCATGGATAAGACAAGAAAATGTCCAAAGGTTGAGGTTCACCTGCCTCATCAAGTTTTAGTATTGGGAGTTTGTCAGGCAATTTAGCATATCTGTTCACTTCATTGCAAATCTTAGCGTAGCATATCCTCTCCATATGGGCAGTTTGAGAATCCATACCAAGGAGCTACCTAAATAACTTAGCCCGTCAATTGTCCAGAATTCTAAAGGAAAGACTTCTATTCGGCCCTTATCACATTCCAATCCTAGTTGCCATTTTTGCAAGAACATAGGTTGTCCTCCCACATGCCAATGACCAGATCCCATGATGTCCATCAACTGTTGTTCTAAACAAAATTTGAAGAGTACGTTACCATCTTCCATTAGCATTGTCCACTCTAATCCTTTTTTACTCCAACCAGCTTCAACCCAAGCTTTCACCAAAGGGAAGGCTGGACGTTTGCTGCAAAAGTAGCCAACCGAGGATGCAGCCCATACATTGATTCTTGCTTGTAGCAGTTCTTTAGGGGGAGGATAGGACCCATCCTTGAGAATATTAGAGAAGTGCTTTAGCTTACCTTTATTATGTTGCGCGTTCAGTTTCTGTTTCCAGGCCACTTTGGTTTACAAATATGGTCTAGAGCCATCTGCTTCCATGGTGTCTTCAGTCTTGGATGGATCGGATTTTTATAGTTTTTAAGTTATGAAATAGAAAGCAACCAAAATTTGAATAGAAATTAGAAATTTAAACAAACAATTTTTCTTTACTAAATTTACAAATATAAGTAAAAATCAAAAAGAATAAGCGGAATCAAACAAATCCTTAATTTTTATGTAGGCAAAGTATTAAATAATATTCATAAATATAAATATTAAAATTAACTAAAATAAAATTCATAGTTTTTATGTAGAAAAACTATTAAATACTATTAAAAATATAACATTGAGATAAATAAAAGATAGTTTTTTAACCATAGTTTTATTTTTTTTTCAACATTAAATAATATGTTAGATTCCAAAGGAAATCATAGCTTTACAACTATTCAAAATCCAAAGGAACAATACTCAAAGGAGCCTAACTGACCCTGATGCATAAGAGTAAAGAGCTTAACTAACCATAATGCACAAAAGCAACTATCAAACAACTCAAGCATGATAACAATGAAAAGACATGGTAATAAAATCACAAAGGAGAAAATTGTCTACCTTAAGGGAGCCCCCTTACAGTTGAATCTGAGGAAGAACCAGTACTTAATCTCAAATGACAGTAAACTAGTCATTATAGGTTCCTCTAGATGGTTATTATTATAGCTCATTTGTTAATAGAAAGGTTAAAAATTACCTTTAGGTGTTATCAAAGCTCCTATAGTGTTTTCCACCTAAGAACTTTTGAGTTGAATATAGTCCAAAATTCTGTAGGAGGGGGCTAACAACGTGCTATATATTGTTTGAATCTGATTAATCACCAATTGTTCTCTAATCCAAGAGAACATCTATTAAGCTACTTAGTATTTAGGTTTCTCTTTGCCCTAGAGTAGTCTAAAATTCCTCTCTCTCCCTACTAAGTACGTTGTACTTCCTAAGGCTATCATGAAGATTATTCTATCTCCTTTGTTCATTATCCTTTCCCTACTAAGCTATTAAATAATGTCTGTATGATTTACTATGGTTTCTTCAAGCCTGCAGAGAAGTTGAATGATGTTCTAGACGCCTTTAAAATAATCATAACAGAAGAATAGATAAAGCAACTTTTCTAGTTAAGTTTTACAAAGTCTATAGACGTTAATGAGTCGCAATCTATCGATTATTTCTAGTTTTTGCATCATTAATAGCCAAATTAGGAAATAAACTTTAAAAAGTGCTTGCTTAAACCATATTGTACTATACCATGCTACTTTTTTTATGTTAAGTGCAAAGATTTTATTACATAAAGAGCTATTGCATTGGCTTAAGGAGTGTTTTAACCATGGAAAGGAGTCAACTTGTCTAAGGTTTGGCATGTAGTTTGGGATATTTATCAGAATCAAGGATGAGCCAGTATAACTACAAAACCACTCATCACCCTCCATGGATTCAACTTAGAACTTTTAGGAAAGAGGTGCTTTTAACGTTGGCATTAAAGAGGTCCTATTTAGTAAACCAAACTTACTCAAATTATCAAACCATCGAGAAGCACTCATGTTATTTATAATTTTGCATTGAATATATTGTTCGAGATGTTCCCTCAGCTTGAGTAATTGTGACATAAACCATGAAGTTATGGGTTTAATGTTGACCTCCTAGAAGCTTTGATCTTTCAAGAAGTAAATATGAATCTAACTGACGTATAACTCCTCTTTATTTGATAAGATTGTCTAAATTCTTTTAGCTATAAGAACTTTGTTAATTACGAGCATTGGAAGAATAACAAGACCCCCTTCATCCTTTGGCATACAAACTTTAGAACACTTTACCTTGACCATAAAATTCTTAGTTAAGTCACTTGACCATATGAATCTTCTCATCATCTTCTTAGGTGTTTTGATTAGAACTTTATATAGAAAAATATGAGATCACTAGTAGGTGTTTAAAGAATTGATGATCGAATTAATGAGTTGCAACTTACCTGCAAAAGAGAGACACTTGTTGCACTAATTTCTAATTCTTTTTTGAATCTTCTCTAGCCCTTATAGGTGATTCTTCTAATAGAGATAAGCAATCTAACAAGGAGACTCTCTAAGATGGAGGCCAGTGATAGACGATAGCCACCTAGTAAGATGTTTGGCTCTTGTGGATATAAACAAGGGGCTTCTATTGATGGAGAGACTAGGGAGCTCCTTGAATGTGTGTGATATCACTGTGTAAATAGATTTGTCATTAGCTTAAGAATAGAAGCAATCCATCTACAAAAAAGAAAATACTAAAAAGTCTCAACTTCTTGCATTTATTATAAAGTGTCCACTTGGTAGCTAGGCATGCTACCGAGGATAGTCCAATCTTTGTTAATAAACCAAAGGCATTTTCAGATGTGATCCTTCTTTATTTTTGGTCTCCACATGACCAACAAAATGGAATTTTTTTAAGGTATAAAATATCCTTAATTGGCAACTATTTATTATGGCTATTAACGCTTCTAACATTCCAAACTAATATCCATTAAAGAGAGGTTTTACCTCGCTTTTTCTTCTTAGATTTCCTTCCAAATTTGGTTTTGCTTGGTCCTGGATCATCTGGGATAAAGGAGCCTTCATCTGCGTTTATTTCCTCTGACGTCCCACCTATATTGGCCAAACCTTGTTCTAATTGCCCTTCAGGTCCATTTCCTCTATCCACATGCACTTCTTTTTCTTTTTTTCAACTCTGAATGGCTCAAGTTCGCAACCTCTTTTTATGGAGTATCAATTGTCTGTGAGATTAAATTATTCACCTTCCTTGTAAGTTTCCACATATATGTAACTTTTATGAAATCTTAAACAAGGGCTCTAACATCTTTATAGCCTCTAAAAGAACCTTGGATTTGTGTCAATGCAAATGTGGACAAATCTAATCCTCCTAAACTTGGAACTGTTCTCATCCAAACTTATTAGTTAAGTCTTTCTGTAGACCAATACTCCAAGAGAAATATGTGAAAATTAGCCTAGATAAGGATGGTCTTTGACAACTTCTTGTCAAGTCACACCAGTACATCACTTCTTGATGAAGATTGATTGTCCTTGTACATGGTAGGGAGTAGAATCAATTTTCTATACTTGTTCCTTTATGAACCTTTATGAAGAATTTGAAGATGATAAAGTCATCTTTCTGGATAAGAGGAAAAGCATCTCTCACTAGTCTGGATCTAGTCCGGATTAACAAGAAATAAATTGAATTGCTTAATCTTCCTCTCAGTGGCTAGAGTCTTTAAGAAGATTGAAAGTCGTTAAACATAGGTTGAATTGAAAACTGAAAAAACATCGAGTTCACATTTACAATACTTCCCGACAATAACTCCTAATCTCTAAACGATATCCCAGCTTTGTTAGATAGCTCCAGTGAGAATCTGACAAACGTGAAAGTATGACAACACGACAGTATATGTTTTCTCAAATGCTACGGTAAACATGACTAATATTGTACAATTTCTAGATCCTATGGGACCATCCAAGGTACAAAATTATTTTTAAAAATTACGCTCACATCAACTTGCAGCAATCCAACTACATTAAGCTTAAACAAGCCTACTAACCAAAACGACTAAAATTGGTAAAAAGAATACTTCGCCAATCCCTATTCCAAAATGAATGCCTGCATCAGAATAATAGGAATACCGATGAACTGAAATGGCATATTTTGTCATATTAACCAATTACTGGGAAAAGATGATTCTCACACCAGAACTGAGAGAAGATTATAGCAACATTTCAGCTATTTGAATGGCATTTAGAGCAGCTCCCTTCCTTATTTGATCACCGCATACAAAGATATCCAACCTGCTTGGAGTCACAAAATTAGTAGAAAGCTTTGGAAAGGGTGAAAATGTGAGAGAAATATACATACTATTTGAACAAAATATGGGCTTTACCCGTGATTCCGGTCTTGAGAAACATCTTGGCGGATCCTCCCAACTGCAACATCATCTTTGTTTGACACCTCTAATGGGGTAGGGAAGTGATTGGTTGCTCGATCATCAATAATCACAAGTCCAGGAGCATTCTTCAAAATTTCCCTTGCTGAGTCCTGGAAAACAAGGAACCAGTTAATGAAAGGAATGACTAACTAATTTTCAGGAAGACAGGCAATAGTCAAACGTTCTTCTATAAAACGACAACTTGCTTGAGGAAAAAAAAAACTATTCCATAATTCCTTTTTTTTTTAATAACCATTCCATATTTCTGAGACTATATGCAAGGGAAAATAATAATTGACAAACATCACCATTGTGTATGATAAATATTCATCCGAAACACCAGAATTGTGTTAATTGACAAGTTGAAATCTTAAGAAGGAAAATGATCTTGTATGTGTCCCCACAATACAACGGTAAAATAAAAAGAGTAAATTATTGCAAGTATTGGCAAGTGCAGATTCACTTCTAATAACTCATCTCGTATCCTTTGATGTTATGTTAATCAGAATAATCAAATACGTACAAGTGATCAAGTAAACCAAAAAGGTTGACCAACAAAACTACCATAACAAGAAAAAATGAATTGGAAATTAGGACCATGCACCATACCGCATTGAAGTTAGCAGTAATTGATGACAACTTAGGAAGCAAAATATGTGAACCCCAATCAGGTTATAGAGTCTTTCCATAACTACATTCTGTTTGACAATATTTTGCTGTTGTGAAGTGTTATCTATTTCACAGGCCAAATGCTCAATAACATGCTCAGCAATCTATACATGAAACATTTCATCTGATCACAATCCTATCGCATTAAAGTTTTGATGTTTAACAAATCTATGCTATGAAGACCATTTTTTACATGGGTGTAAGCTTTCTAACAATAGAGAGCAAAAGGTAGGGTGGAAACTTGGAATTTTAATGAATTTAAATAATCAGAGGGACAACCATTGACAAATTTTTGCAATGGGCATTCTCCTTTTCTTTCTCTATTTTCCTCTTGCAACTTACATTTATGCCCATTTATTATGACATAATGTGTAGCCGTGTTGCAAATACTATGATCAAAGGCAGTTTACCTTAAATAAATTAAATGGTATGCCAACAAGGAACTCATCCAAAAAAAAAGAAGGAAAAAATGAGGAAAAACGACATATCAAGTCCAATTAATGGCAAAATGTGATAATTGAGATCCATAAGTGAAGATGGTACAAGTGCACAGTTGAGAAGCCTCTTGTTTTGGGAAGAATGAAACAAATAGTCATGATATGGCATGAAAAAATAATTGTAAATTCTAAAGTATACCAAAAAGGTTTAAATTATGGCTTCAACATAATTACTGAATGAAACCTTATCTTACTTTCCAGGCAAACAATAAATAATAGAGATTATAGGATAATGAAATAATTGGCAGCAACTCAAGCAAGGAAGCTTCCTAAATGCTTCATTGGAATCTTGATCGACCATTGGCATACTCATAAGGAACCAGAATACAAGTGGGGAAGTTTACTTGGTAGTTGTAGCATTATTTACCTCATCAAGTGGCTTCTCAAATTGAAGATTAACGCTTTCGGCATGAGCACGCATGACAGGAACTCTTATGCATGTTGCAGTCACTTTAACAGTATCATCATTCTGGGAAAAGAGCATATTTTATTAGATCATAGTTCCATGACATGCACAAAGGATCGAGGAACAAAGCTTAAGTAAACCTGCATGTTCAAAACTTACCCAGATTTTTCTGGTTTCTTTCACCATTTTCATTTCCTCTTCATTGTACCCGTTTGATAGAATGGGAGCATTGTGAGAAAATAAATTGAAAGCATACTGCAGTTAAAAGCTGATATTAATTAGAGAAAACTTACGAGCACAAAATATTCAATGATGGTGAGGGAGATTCTGGGACACAGATAAACCTGTTGCTTAAAGATATTACAGGTGGGTGATTTTCCTTCCAAGACCTAATTAGTGGGTAAATAAATACCAAAAGTATCAGCTTCTGTTCCCATAAGTGCAAATACTTCACATTGTACTCTCAACATACAAAAAGATATACAGATAACTTAAAACCTCGCGAGTTTGTAACTCAAGTTCTTCCATTGCAGCTGCTCCGGCACCACTGGCAGCCTGATATGTACTAACGACCATGCGTTTTACCTGCAACATCAACAATTCTGGTTAAAATAGCTTAAACCATCTTAAATAATACGGATTGGCTTATCAAGTAGCATTCATTGTCTCGTAACTGATGATCACCTCACCACAAGGCATCAACTATTTTCATATCATTGATGACTGAAGGTCCTTGCTTGTTAAAATGCTAAAATGTGTGATATATAATTTGCCATAACAATAACTTGAAAACAAAAAACCTCAAGGCTCCAGCAGAACATAAAACCGACTAATCCATTCAAAACTACCTTAGCATGCCGATGCAATGGAGTGGCAGCCACCAAACAAATAATAGTAGAGCAATTTGGATTCGCGATCAAAGCACCCTTTCCTATGCCAACTTTAATCCCTTCCATTGCCTCTGGATTCACCTCCGGAATCACCAAAGGTACACCTTCAGACATTCTAAATGCAGAACTGTTATCCACCACGATGGCGCCCTTATCGACAGCCACTGGACCAAACTGCTTACTAATCGACCCACCGGCGCTAAACAGCGCGATATCGATACCTTCGAAGCTCTCCACCGTAAGTTCTTCAACTGTGTAGTCCCTACCTTCGAAAGTCAGCTTCTTGCCCGCAGAACGTTGGGAGGCGAGCATTTTAATGGAACGATACGGGAAGTCGCGATCGGAGAGGACAGATAGAAACTCTTGGCCTACTGCGCCGGTGACGCCAACAACGGCGATTGAGGGGGCGGTTTTGTTAAATGACATGCGAATTCGGGAAGCGGAGGTGAATTTGGGTGTGGGTTTAAGGGAGGTTTTGACAGTGCAAAAATGCGGTTGCTGGTGGGGGTGAGTAAGAGCTGCCATTTCCAAGGACAGAATGAGACTAACAAGATTCGGAAGATATTGGGTTTTAGGGAGATTGAGAAACAAAAGTCGGGATGAGGATGGGGTGGCGGCCGAGAGAAACGGTGAAAGGGGTTTGCTGTTGCTAATGTTAAACTAGTTTTCTTTGGTCTCACTGTAGCATGCAAATGCAAGGCTGCTGAAATTATTTATCTCAAAACCTAGATTTCGTTTGTTTTTTATGATTTAAGATCGAGAATCGCGACAATTCGTTAAGGACTTGATTGGTTGAATTTTAATTAATATAATATAACAAAGCCGAAAATAACAATTTATAATAGAATTAAATATAATATAGTGAAAAATTATTTGAAAAAGATAGAAGGTTTTATAATGTAATGTAATAAAACGTTCTTTAAGAGATAGATAAAATTGAATATAATATACAATAAATAACTATTATACCCTAAGGGGTGTTTATTTCATTTTTTTTTTTGATTTTTTGTTTTTGTTTTCAAATTCAGTAAAAAAACTTGTTTATTTGAGTTTTCAGTTTCTCTTTTTGATTTTGGTTTCTTCTAATTTTCAAAAAATATGAAAACTATAAAAATTAGTTTTTGTTTCTTGTTTCTGTTTTCTTTTTCATAATCTGATTTATTATCATTTAAATATATATTATTTAATTATAAATAAAAATTATGAATAATATAATTCAAGATTATATATTTAATAAATTAAAATTAATTATCAATAAAAATTATGAATAATTTAATTTTTATAATTAAATTATATGTAATTAAATTTTAATAATTATTAATAAATATAATTAAATTTAAAATATTTAAATAAAATTTGATTTAACAATTAAAATATATTACAAATTAATATTAATTTATAATAAAATTTTAATTTTAAAATTATTTATTGTATTAAAATAACATAACTTTATTAATAATTTATTAATAAATATTATATAAGAGATTAAATAAATTTATTTAATTAAAAAATTTATCTTGAAGTTTTATCTAATATGTAATTATTATCAGTATAAAAATATAACTACGTTAACATTAACAACCAAACATGTTTTTGTTTTTGTTTGAAAGAAAAACAAAAACTAAAAACTAAAAACTAAAACTGAAAACTACAACAGAAAAATAAAAGTAGAACCAAACAGCCCCTAATATTAAAATGGTTCTTGCAAGAAGTTTAACGTTATAATTTTAAAGCAGAAATCATATTTAATTAAAATGTTACCGTTTATTAAAGTCACAATCGTGACAAAGAATTTTTTATATATTTTTTATTTTTGAATAATAAAAATTTTAATAAAAGTTTTATTATTTTATTATTATTAATTATTTATTATATTTTATTTTATTATATTTGATTTATATTTAAAATTTATTTATTTTTATTTTTATTTTTATAAAATATATAAAAACAATTATAAAATAATTTGTATATATTTTCTATTTTTATTTTATTACTAAATATATATATAATTTATTATTAATAATATAAAAATATTATTATTAGTGTAACATCCCGTTTCTATATAATGGGTTGAACCATAGAAACGGGTACACGTAAGGTCAATCGGAGAAATTTAGAAAACACATCTCAGGCTCATGTATTTGTGAACAGTGATTTTTGTGCAAATGAAAAATATCTGTACATGCATTCATGACATTTTCCCGGTAAAATTTTGAATGAATGGGAATTTTGAAAAATAGTCTTTGTGTGTAAAAATTGTATTGGAGAGGGTTATTGGGGTTTTCTGAATTTTAGAGAATTATAGAAATTTTCTAGAAATTTTTTGGAGTCATTTCCGGACCCAAAAAACTGCCAAGCGGCAGAATAAGGGTTTCCCGATAAAAAAATAGTTGTCCAATGGCACTGAAAATTTAGTCATATGAAATTAAGAATTTTTGAATTGAGTCATTGAAATTTTTGAGAAAAATTGGAATTGA
This sequence comes from Erythroxylum domingense, assembly GCA_025594535.1. NCBI lineage: Eukaryota > Viridiplantae > Streptophyta > Magnoliopsida > Malpighiales > Erythroxylaceae > Erythroxylum > Erythroxylum domingense. The sequence goes on from JANQBM010000003.1 coordinate 23,005,725, forward strand.
ATTGGAAGAAAATTAAGTAAGCAAATGAGAGTGTGACATGTGACATACATAATCACTTTAAGGTAGGCTTTAATTAAATAATTCTTTTCTTAGTCTTTCACAACTACTTCTTGGCTTCTTCTTACTAAAGTGTTTAGGGTTTATTTTGAAGGAGAATTTGCTCTCCTCATCCTAGCTTCTTCTCTTTGTTTTTCTTCTTGAAATTTTTGCTCATCTTCTTCCACTCTTCTATATCTTGTCTTCTCTCCTTTGGTTTACTAAAAACCTAACATAAACTTCTACCCCATCAAGATGAAGGTGTCGTATGAGAGAGTGTGAAAGTGGTGAAAATTTGTGAAGTGTTGAAGCTTGAAGAAGTGAGAGCTTAAATTGGTAAGATTTGTGTTTTATGTTCTTAATTGATAGTTTAATGCATAAATTGTGGTATGACATGAATGAATTGCATGAACTTGTGTCTTGGTTAAATTGGGTATGTAAGTCTTGAATGATT
>JANQBM010000003.1:23006314-23042261 GCA_025594535.1 Erythroxylum domingense
AGGAGAAATAATATAAAAATATTATTAATTATATACAATTTATTATTAATAATATAAAAATATTATTATTAGGGTAAGAAGAAATAATATAAAATTATTATTATTTATATACAATTTTTGTGGACTGTAATAAATGAGTATGAAGAAAAGGGGATTAGAATTTATTGAAATTGTTGCAATGATTTTTTCAAGCAAAAGACAGAGCTGGATAGTTTTGAGAAAACTGTTGGACCTGGTTTGTTTGAAATGGTGATTGTGTGTTTTTTGGTTTCAATGCCTCGGATCATTTTTTTATGTGATCAAAAATATGTTATTTTGATGTTTTATGCATTCCAAATTGATTTGCTTGACTATGGACTATGAATTAAGTATTGACTTAATTCATAGTTGGATTGTTTGATAGTTATTCACTGTTTGTGTTGAACTATCGGATGAATCAAATCTCCACAACAATCCCTGAGTTGATCAATTTGCTCAAGACGGTAGAGCAAGCTGTCAAGAAGGATAGCAAGGCAATGCTAGTGGTGCACTCTTCTTCTTCTGGTTCAAGAAAAAAGAACCTAAAGAAGAAAAGGACCAAGAAACCAAAAGGAAGTGCAGCCAAAAAGAAACCTAAAGAGACTGCACTGAAAGGAACCTGTTTCCATTATGGCAAGAATGGCCACTGGAAGCGAAATTGTATAGTCTATATGGAGTCCTTGAAGAAGAAGCAGGCATTAGATGCCCTAACTCCTTCAGGTATGTTTGTCATTGAGGTTAATACCGTTTCTAATCATAACATATGGGTGTTAGATACTGGTTGTGGCTCATACATATGTAATGATATGCAGGACCTCAAGAACAGTAGATAACTTATGAAAACAGAACTGGACCTACATGTGGCAATGGAGCAAGAGTTGCTGCATTAGCCTTAAGCACTTATTTTTTGTCACTCCCCAGTAGATTTGTAATTAAACTGGATGGTTATTATTTTGTACCCGTTTTAACAAAGAACATATTGTCTATTTCTTGTTTAATTAAAGCTGGTTTCCATTTGAATTTTAATAGCAATCGTTGTTTTATTAGTTTGAATGGAATGCTTTATGGTACTGGTACATTATGCAATGAAATTTACATATTAGATATGTCACATCCAATTATGAATGTCAATGACACGAAAAGTCATAAATGAGATAATTTAAAATCAACTTACTTATAGCAATGTTGCCTTGGCCATATAAATGAGAGACGCATAGTTAAGCTCCACAAGAGTGGTAATTTAAGGTCATTTGATTATGAATCATATAATGTGTGAATCTTGTTTATTAGGCAAGATGACTAAGTTACCCTTTAACAAAAAGGGTGAACGAGCGACTGGAGTATTAGACCTAATACATTCAGATGTATGTGGTCCGATGTCTATCCCTGCCAGAAGTGGTTTTCTTTACTTCATTACCTTTATATATGACTATGCTCGATATGGGTATTTGTATCTGATGAGATACAAATCTGAAGCATTTGAAAAGATCAAACAATTCAGAAATGAAGTAGAAAACCAACTTGGGAAAGGTATCAAGACAATACAATCTGATCAAGGTGGGGAATATTAGACCAAGAATTTTTTGATTATCTTAGAGAGAATGGGATTTTATCTCAATGGACTATACCTTACATACCACAACATAATGGTGTGGCTGAAAGGAGAAACTGAACCTTGTTAGACATGATACGATCGATGATGGGCTTTGTAGATATACAAAAATCCTTTTGGGGGTATATACTTGAGACAGCTATTTATTTACTAAACAGAGTTCTATCAAAGGAAGTTGATGTTACTCCATATGAGATGTGGACTAACAAAAAATTCTATCTTTCTCATTTGAAAATTTGGGGTTGTCCGGCTTATGTGAAGCGAATACAGTCAAATAAGCTTGATGCGAAGTCTGACAAGTGTTTGTTCATATGATATCCTAAAGAAACAATGGGATATCAATTTTACCATGTTAAGGAACAAAAAGTGTTTATTTAAAAGCATACTATTTTCTTAGAGAAAGAGTTTCCTTTAAAAGAAGACAGTGTGAGCAGAATTGAACTTGAAGAAGTTCAAGATGCTTGAACAGATGCGGATCAACTGCCGGAATTGAGACTGTAACTCATATAGATGAAGTTATAGTTCAACCTTCTTCAACACAGGAAGTTCGTAGGTCACGTAGGATACACTATGTTCCTGAGAGATATGGATTTCTCTTGATTCAATAGAATGACGTATTGTTCATAGAAGATAATAAGCCTACTACTTATAAGAGGTTCTAAAGAGTTCAGAGTTTGAGAAATAGTTTAGTGCCATGAAAGCAGAAATGGATTCCATGTATGAAAACGAAGAATGGACTTTGGTTGAGATACTCAAAGGAATAAAACCCATAGGGTGTTAATGGGTTTTCAAAAAGAAAACTGACATGGATGGTAATGTGATTACCTATAAAGCAAGGATTGTGGCCAAAGGTTTCCGTCAAAGACAAGGAATAGACTATAACGAGACCTTTAGCCCAGTAGCAATGCTTAAATGCATTAGGATACTCCTAACCATTGCCGCTCATTATGATTATGAGACGTGACAAATGGATGTGAAGACAGCTTTCCTAAATGGAAATCTAGCTGAGGAGGTGTATATGACACAAACAGAGGGCTTCATCTCCTATGATGACAAAAAGGGATGCAAGCTTCAGAAATCCATCTATGGATTGAAACAAACATCCTGAAGTTGGAATATTTGCTTTAGTGACATAATCAAAGAGTTTGGTTTCTCACAAAATCTGGATGAACCCTGTGTTTATAAGAAGGTTAGTGGGAGTGCAATCGTCTTCATTGTGCTATATGTAGATGACATATTATTACTACAAAAAGATATTTCTATGCTATAATCTGTGAAGATTTGGTTGACCAAATAATTTTCCATGAAAGATCTCGATGAAACAACTTATATCCTCGGGATAAAGATTTATAAAGATAGATCACAAAGGTTGCTTGGTCTTTCACAATCAACGTACATAGACAAGGTGCTAAAAAGGTTTAGCATGGATCAGTCCAAAAGAAAGTATCTTCCCATAACTTATGGGAAAACACTCTCAAAATCTATGTCCTAAGACACAAGATGAGAGGAGGCGCATAAATGTGATCCCTTATGCACCTGCAGTAGGATCTATCATGTACGCTATGCTTTGTACAAGACCGGATGTATCATATGCTTTAAGTGTTACGAGCAAATACAATCAGATCCTAGTGGTGGCTATCAAGAACATCCTCAAGTACTTGCGAAGGACTAAGAATGTTTTCTTGATATATAGAGATGGAAATCTAAAAGTAAGCAGGCATACAGATGCCAGTTTTCAATATGATAAGGATGATTCTAAATCCCAATCAGGTTTTATATTCACATTAAATGGTGGGGCGGTCAGTTGGAAGAGTTCCAAACAAGAGACGATTGTTGATTCAACAACTAAGGCAGAGTACATTACGGCTTCAGACGTAGCAAAGGAAGCAATTTGGATCAAGAAGTTCATTACTGAACTTGGTGTGGTTCCTAGCAGTGATGGGCCTATACAGTTGTATTGTGACAACAATGGGGCTATTGCGGAGGCGAAGGAACCAAGGTCTCATCAACATTCCAAGCACGTACTCCGCAGATATCATTTGATTAGGGAGATCATTAGTCAAGGTGATGTACAGATAGAGAGAATTCCCACCTAGCATAATATTGATGATCCATTGACGAAGCCATTGTCACATAATAGATTTGATTCTCATGTACTCACCTATGGTGTTAGATACCAAGGCGATTAGCTTTAGGTCAAGTGGGAGATTTGCTAGAGTAGTGTCCTAAAGGCAATCGCCTTTAGTGCATTTTGTACAAAGTTGTGTACAGACTTTATTTTCAATAACAAAGAAAATCATATTTCATTAATTTGGTGTTCATTCTTTATGAATTGATATTGATCTATAAGCAAATTAATGAAGTCTATGATATATGACATAGCATAAAGAAAATTATGATGTGATCATACTACTGAGATTCCTATAATGTACAATTATATTAGTATCTAAATTATCCCTAGTCATAGGATTAATGAGACTGGACATCGTTAATCTGAATAGACTAGCACACATCAAACTCCTTGATTTGATCAAGTAGTGGATCTCAGAAACTGTAAACATGAGATGTTTAGAGTTGAGATGTGGATGCTTACTAGAGGTAGTAAGGATATGGGATGACCTACCATGAGATCATCATATGGATGTCCCATTCTAATGTCAGTGATAATCTCATCATAATAATGGTGCAAGTATCCTTAGACTTGAGGTACTCAAGGATATCTTAGATACTGATTTTGTGCTTTGACTTCATTCATTGTTGCCTTGCAGAGGTCGCTCATAGGGTGGTGATTGGGTACAACTTGAGGTATTCGAAGGTAATTGAGTAACCAATAGAGGATTCGCCACTTTTATGATAGCAGAAGATGATACTCATGGTCTCTTGTCGGGGTTATTACTTGGAGACCTCTGGCCAGAGTACATATGTCATGAAGAATGTCTTCATTGACATATTAAGTAATGAGTCCTAGGATGAGAACTGATATCACTTGGGCTAGATTTGACGTAGTCAGTCTAGTGAAGGTTGACACTTTGTCCATACTCATAACCAAGTGGGGTATAGCATAGGGAAAGAACGAATTGCATAGCAATTATCTATGCGAGAGTTCGTGAGACAGTTTGTGACGAGCACAAATTCATTCGTCAAACCACTTACTTTCTCGTTAATTGGGGGTCATGATGTGTTGCTAGACGCTACTCATAACTTGCTTGGATTAAAAATTAATCCAAGTGGCCAATATAATTGGGAATCTAATGGGTCATACGCATAAAAGTGACTCAGAGGATCTGTAAAATGGTATTGGATAGAGATCCATTATATGGAAAGCAATAAAACTAAATGGATCCCGATGAAATCGCGTCATACGGGACCTAGTAGGACCAATCCCAGCGTGACTGGACCACCTCAGTATTTATGTATATATATATATATATAAGATGGTGCAACGTGGATAAGGGAGGATTCTTTTTCAAGTTAAGCATTTATAGACAATAAATGAAAGAAGACAAAAAGGATAAAAGACAAAAAACAAAAGGGTAGAAAAAAGGATGAATATCGTGAGAGTTAGGTTTTAAAAAGACGTTTAAAATAAGTTTTCACCGAATTCTCTCATATCTTCTGATCTTCTTCCTCTTCCTTTGGCTTTCACGTTCATGCTCTCCATAGAACAAAGAAGGTGTTAGCATTCTTGTCTTTGTTCTAGTCATTTCCATATCAAATAGTTTGATTCGGTTAGTTTCTCCGATCTCTGCATAGATACTGTTAGAGATGGTCTGTTTTGGTCATTCTAGTTTGAGACAACCCAACGAGTAGAAAATCGAAGAATGAAGCAGACTACTCATAAGGTACATGGTTATTATATGAATGATTGATTTGTGTAAATACCATAAATTCTTATATATGTGTGTGTTATGAACATGTATATGAATTAGGAATTTTCACCTAAGTTTAATGGTATTTCCTTGTGTAGGCATATAGATCCTGGACTTAGGGAAAGTCCTGGAATAAATTTTTTTGTTTTTTTGCACCGTGTATATGATGCACGCACCAAGATTTTCCTACATTTAATACTTTTCCTTGTGTAATTATAGGTGCATAAACACGAGGAGCACACGAAGAGCGAAAGAAGTTAGTGAAGACAAGTTTCCTAACATCAAGAGACACGAAACAAAGTTAAGAAGGGCAAAGCGTCTAAATTTTTCACAAAAAGATATAGCTGAAGAAGGAGAACAAGGAGGACCAGAGGGGACATTGATGAATTTCATGAGGCTAGGATTCAGTCTTCAAGGAGTTGCAAGGCTGGTGGTTCAAACCAACAATTTTGAGATAAAGTCAGAACTCTTCAACATTTTGTAGAACAGTGTGCAATTCTACGAACTTTTCAATGAGGATTCAAATGCTCACATTGCCAATTTTTTGGAGATCTGCAATACTTTCTGATTCAACAGAATGTCCGACGATACGGTGAAGTTAAGGTTATTAAAGATCGAGCGAAATTGTGGTACAACTCGCTGAATTCAGGATAGATTACTACTTGAGAGCAGCTTGCCCAAGCATTCCTCACAAAGTACTTTCCGTTGACTAAGATGACAAGGATAATCAATCACGAATTTCCAGCAGAACATGGGGAATCTCTCTATGAAGCTTGGGTGAGATTTAAAGAATTGCAGAGAAGTTGTCTCCACCATAACCTTTCGAGGAGTTCCTACTTTAGACATTTTATAATGGCATAAATCCGAGCACGAGAGGAACTATTGATGCAGTCGCCAGAGGTTTATTGATAAGAAAGACTATAGAAGTAGCTCATGATCTTTTGGAGGAGTTGGCAAGCAACAACTGCATGTGGTCTAGCGAGAGGAGCAGACAAGGGCAGAAAGAACAAAAAGGTATGACACCTATTGACTCTGTTACTGCTTTGCAGGCTCAAATTGCAGCTCTTACAAACCAGTTGAACAACATGCAAAGAGCATATACCTCTATAGCTAGGGCGATGCAAGTGTAATGTGACCTGTGTAGACAAAATAACCACGACTCAGGTGAGTGTTTTATGTTGGGAGTCGGTGGTACCGAGCAGGTAAGTTACCTGGGCCAGTTGCAACGGGGTAATAATCATTATTCCAATACTTATAACCCGGGGTGGAAAAACTACTCAAATTTTTCTTAGAGTAATAACAATGCAGGTGGATAAGCGAGACCACAAGGACCTCCAAGATTTCAGCAAGACCGAATTAGATTGATGGAGATCAAGATGTACAAGATGATGGAGGGTTTAAGGTCCAAACTAGCAGCTCAAGAGGAGAATCAGAAGAGGATGTTTGCCAGTCAGGAGGAAAGTCAGAAGAGGATAGAAGCAAAATTTGATCAGATTGTTTTGAACCACGCATCATCCATCCATAATTTGGAGGTTCAAGTCGGTCAACTCGTTAACGCTTTTTCTTCCAAAAATGCAGGTAGCCTATCAAGCAACACCGAATTCAACCCAAAGGAAAGGATCATGGACATCACACAAATTGAGGAAAGAGAAGGTGAGCTTGAAATGGAAAACGGAGCCAAAAGAGAAGTAGAAATAGTTTCTGGAAGTCCTTCTAAGTGAGTCAGTAAATGAGCCGATCAAGGACCTCAACCTGGGATTCCGTATCCCGTCTTTGCTCAAAGGAAGTCAAGTTCAAATAGAGCAATGAAGAATTGTAAAGAGGTTGAGTCAAGCAAAATTAAGGACATAACGAATCAACTCCAAACAAAGCTCACATTCAATAAACCGGTCAAGAAAGAGACAAAGGAGCACACAATAGGAGGTAATCCTACCATAGCCCAAAAAAAAGAAGACCCAGGGAACTTCTTCATTCCTTGCAGTATAGATGGAGTTAGCATAGCTAGGGCATTTGCAGATTTGGGAGCTAGTATCAACATGATGCCCTACACTTTCAGTAAAAAGTTAGGTTTAGGAGAGCTAAAGGCCACTAAGATATTAGTGAAAACGGTCGATAGAACAGTGCATCAACTGAAGGGGATTATCAAGAATGTGCAGATATAGATTGATAAATTTCCCTGCAGATTTGTACATACTGGATATTGGAGAAGATGCAGATGGCTCTTGGACGACCGTTTCTAGCTACTTCTCGTTCGATCATTGACATGGATGGGGGAGAATTAACACTGAGAGTTGGAAAGGAGCAATTAACTTTCAAGGTGTCCAGGAAAGACTATCGTTCTCCTTTACCCCCAACCAATAGCAAGGAACCTGAACCCCAAGGCAAATGGGAGGATATTGAGGACCCTGAGAGCACGTTCAGAAAGAAACGATCATGTAAGAGAAGGCATAGGAAGGAAAATCATAAGGAAGGTGGAATTCACACTAAGGTAGCTCAAATGCAGAGCTTGAGATCTGCTTCTGCACTATCACTGGACCGTTTATTTGAGCCACTGTGAGGAAAAAGGAGAGTCGAGCTACTGACGTTAACAGAAGTGCTGCATGGGAGGCAAACCATCTTTTGATTGTCTTTGTTTATTTGCTTTGCTTGTTTGATTTATTCAGTTATGATTGTGCTTCATTTGAGTTTGATTGGTGTTAACTTGGATTTTTCTTGAATTTCAATTTATTTTCTTTTCAAAATTCTTGTTGATAATATTAATTTGATGTATTTGTAGGTTGTGGGATCATGGAGACTACATACTAAGTTTGGAAGGAGGTTTAGTAGTGGAAGAATCACCTCATGGGAAATCTCTCCAGAAACTTTCTAGAGAGAAAACCCACAATCGTAGGAATGGAGGTGATTCCCACAATTATGGGACATCTCTCTAGAAAGTTTCTGGAGAACATTCCCATGATCATGGGAATCCCATATGAGGGAAAATTTAAGTTTCCTTTCCCTTTCTTCTTTCACTCATTCTTCAAAATTTTCATACCTTATCTGTCTAACCTACGAAAACTCTCCTCTCACTCTCTAAAATCCTTTATTCTCCTCTAGATTCTTGGTATTTTTTTCATCTCTTTTCATTAATCTTACAATCCTTCACTCTTATCATGCATTAATCATTCAAAAACATAAATATTTGGGTAATATTTCTCTCTCTCTCTCTCTCTAAAATATGAATTCATCCCTCTTTTTCTTATTTTTGCAGGTTTTCTTCTTACAATGCCATCAAAGAAGATGATGGTTTGGAAACTAACAGATGAACTGTGTTTTTAAGTTTTCGGTGAAGGTAAGCCCGATTTAGCAGCAACTTATCGTACTCCATTCCTAATTTATTCAGAAGAAGAAAGTACAAGTTTCTGAGACCTTAGGGATAGAGAATTAGTCACTCCTAGATATTTTGATTTTGAATTGTTAGAAAACACAAGAGTGAGGCGAAAAATTGAGCAACTAGCTGCAAATGTAGGATGGAATAGGTTCATTCGGTGTGACGTGCCAATTTACGCTACAATGATAATAAAGTTTTCACTTTAATCCGCTATAACCCTAAAATGGATGTTTTCTGGTTTAAGATAACTGGTAATGTTCTTAAACTTGATTATAATGTCATGCATGAAATTTTCAGTTTATCGAATACAAAAATTCTAGATGATCACACTGATTTTGATGTGGATAATTATTGGAAAACTCTAACGGGTGAAGAACATTTTGACTCACGCAATGCACTAAATTCTTTAATCTGTAGTGCGGAGCATTTATTATTGCACATATTTATGTGTTTAACTGTGTTTAATAAAACTGAAAGTAACAAATACTCAGCCAAAGAACTTTTCTTTTTGTGGTGCATAGACCAAAAAATTAAAATCAATACATAGTATAGGATTCTTCGATTAATAGTGAGTGTTGTGAATAAGAGGAGCTCATATTTTGGGATGTCTTATATTGCTTTTACTTTGGGTTTGTTTTATAATTTTAATGTGAAAAATGTGCGCATAACTCACTTCGATATGTTTGACATATCTTATTTAAGGCGCTCTGAGATTTTAAAGTTCCATTCTATGGAACTCTGAAATCCTTATATGCGTATTACAGTGAAGAACAGGAGGGGCATAGACATAGCCGCTTCCCGACCCTCCACATCCTTTGCAATCCCAGAGCTAGAAGAAGAAGAAGCGGAGGAGAAATCGAGTGCACGAATAGAGGTTGACTGATTTCAACAAATCCTAAACCAGATGGCCTCCAACCAATAGCAAATGATGTCCTAAATCAATGAGCTTGGCACCCAAATGCGGCAAGTCCATAATAAGTAGTGTAGCTTGAAGAAGAGGTTCCTCAAATTCTGTCAGAGGAACAATTTTGAAGCCTCTTCACCAACACTGTCGCTACCATCATCTTCATAAGCTTTTCTTACCCCTTTTACTTTTAATTTGTGTTATTTTCTTTTGTTTGGTTTTATGTCATTTTCTTTTGTTTGATTTGCTGTTATTTTTGTTTGGTTTCATGCCATTTTTTGTTTAGTTTGCTGTCATTTTTGTTTGGTTTGATATCATTTGTTTGTTTCAATTTCTTTTGTTTGGTTTGATGTCATTTTCCCTTATTGGTGGTTGACTTGTCACATTGAGGACAATGTGATCTTTAAGTGTAGCGAGGTAACATTGACTTTCTCAATTACATTGTTCATATTTTGTTAAATAGGATGCATGTTTAAGTATATTATGTGCTTTGTGTCAGCAATGGAATCGCACTTAAATCATTCTGATAGATATTGCCATGAGATTATATTATGCTAGTTAGAATTAGAATGAATGCATGCTTGAACTCGAGTTAGGCTACTTAAGTAAAAATTGAACCATATAAAGTGATGAAAAGTAGTTGGTTATATAAGCTTATTCATAAATTGACATTTGAGCAATGAGGAATTGTAGAGATGCATAATGAGTTTTCATTTGAGCTAATGTGAGGATTGAGACCATATGATTCCATCCATAGTCATTTTATTTCTTTGTTGAGTAATACTTCCTTAGGTTATTACCTTCAGAATTTCCTTTGAATCGGTTTGAGTCTACTGGATGCATTCTTAATAGAGATGATTAAGGTCTTTTTACGTTAACCCTTGGCTTAAAAGACCTACCCTTTGTATTATCCCTTGCTACCCCCGTTGAGCCTTAACCTTTTGTTTCTTGAAAACACCTAAAATTTTAAAACCTTAAACTCCATTAACCTACCCATTCACAAGCTTAGTAGAGTATTAAGTAATACATTAGTTGGGATAGTTATGAAAATTTTTGCTGAGATGATTTGAGGATATTTCTTCCTGTGATTACATTGTATATAGTTTGCTATTTTATTCATAGTTCTTCCATGTATTAAGAAAAAGAAAGAAAAAGAAAAGAAAAGAAAAAGGAAGAACAATTGAGTAGCATCAATAAGTGCAGAATATTAGTTACATTTGTATATCTTGGAGTTATGTTTTGTTATCCCTTTTTATCCACTTTTTACTTTACGAATGCTTATGTTAACCTTTTCCCCTCTTTACCCACCTTAACCTTTACCACATTACAACCGTGAACAAGTTCTTTTGATCTATTTATGCATGCAATCATTATAGAGGAGAATTGGTGTATTAACAAGACTATGGTAGTGTAGTTTCCTATAGGAAGTTCAAGCAAAATACTAACCTTCAAACACTTGAGAGAAATGAGTGAAAATCGTGAGGAAGATTCATTTTGCGTCTACATTTATCTTTGAGTGATGGTGCCAATTGTTAAGTTTGTTTATGCAATGAAAAAGTAGTCATAATATGTGTAATAACTTAATATTTGAGTTGGCTTAAATTTGAGAAATTGTATGCTTTGATCTTTGTGAAAATGAAGTGATAGAACTGATTGGTTGTATTTATTTTGCTTGAGGACAAGTAAAGATTTAAATGTGGGAATGTTAATAGTTATGTATTAGTCTATATTTTTCTAAGTAATTGACATGTGTTTCTTGCATAATTGCTAATTATTGTTAATTATTATTGCAGTTTAGGATTTATTTTGTAAGTTTTCGTTTAGTTTGATTTTCATTGTTGTTCTTTTATGTTTGATGTTAATTTTGAGATAAGAACTGATTATTTTTATGTAGGAAGAAAGATTGAGCAACTTAGAAATTGAGTTAGAGATCAAAGAGGAGAAGAGAAGAGAGAATATTTTGTGGCAAAATCCCACGATCATGGGAATCATGCCTATTCTCACAATCGTGGGAACTATAATCTGAAACATTATGCGAGGCTTCATTAAACTTAAAATTTCTGGACTATTAAAAGATAATTAAGCCTTTATGGTTAAGGAGAGATGAAACCCTCTGTAGAAAAGAGCCTCCTTAAGTGAAGAATACAATTTTTGAGTCTTGAGGAAGAATTGAAATGTCATCAAGATTGGAAACATAGCACATCAACATAAAAAATTCCAGATTTTGGCAAAAAAGAGAAGCAGTTTCTTTATTCAATTTTATGTCAATTTTATCTCTTTTAATCTTTATAGAATGAAATATTTGAGTGTTGATGATGTTATGGAAACCATGATTGATTAATTTGTTTTTAGAGATTGCTTTTGAACTATTTTTGTTAAACTTCTATGTTATTAAATTGAATCAAAGTTGTCTTTGATGATTGTTGATTTTATTTCTATCTTGCAATAAATCGAAAGAGTGAGTAAGGTTATTTGTGTAGGATTGTACAACGAGAGTTGGCAACCTATAGAACGTTAGTTGATTAGTTAGAAGAGAGATCTCGGCTAATTCTATTTATCACCCATATGATAGTTTAATAACTAATTAAATTGGTTGAGTGATTGGGTAGGTTGAGAGATCGTTCAATTGACTTCATTTAATTTAATTAGGGACAATTAATTACACCTTAAGAGAGGGTAATTAATAAATTCGAAAATCTTAAGTGAGACACAATTTGATTAATAAAATAGGAGGGAGACAAAATAGGGAGAAAGTGATTTCTAGTCTTTAGATTATTGAATTCTAATTTTCTACACTTTGGTATTGTCTTTTTTTTGTTAGTCTTTCAATTTTAGTTTAATTTTCTAGATTATTTCCGTTAAACAATTTCGTTTCTTAAATAAAGTTGAATTTGAATTAAGTGGTGTCTGGGAATCAATCCCTGTGAGAACGATATCTGCTTTTTAACTATAAGTCACAACCTGTACACTTGCAATATAAATTACACTCAACAATTCACTATGCAAGTAGGGAGAGCACTTGTATGGTTAGTTAGAGGGATCTAACCATAATTCATTATATGTTTTAGAGGCATAGAAAGTACTTTGGCATCTTTTTCTTACAGTTGGTTTGTAGGTATCTTAATTAAGTTAACTTCAAGACCATCAGTAGTAATTCAGTCATCATTTAAATGGTGCAAGGATTAGTAGTACCACTAGATAACATAAAACTAATAATGGTTATTATTGCTATACCCATGATTATGTAGATTTTTAGGACAATATAGAAGGTCAAGATTAAGGTAGATATCTGGGGCAATACTTTGCCCTTATAGTTGTACCATCATGAGTAAATAAGGAGTTGCTAACCTAGTAGACGTAACTTACAAGTCCAGAGAGAGCTTTAAGTCTACCTCTACTACTACCATCTGTATCAGTAACTTAGTTGGCTAACATTACATACATCAAGACCTATATGCATTGCGTAGATGATTATAGTATGGATTGTGTAACATTTAGGACTAGACATTCTACCTCAAATTGTGTAACTAGAGGAGCTAGTTATTTGGGAGGAGATAGAACATTATATTTTTGTACCTAAGGATGATAAAGCTATGTCTAATGGTGCTACAGATCCTAACAAGCAAGCTAGAGAGGAGGATGCTGAGGATGAAAACTATAGAGAGGTGAAGGAGGTTGCCTTACTAATAGGAAAGGAGACTGCTGTTCTCGATGATGATATGTGGATAATGGTGACTGAATCCTTTATATGGAGGCTTATGGAGATGATCTCAATTGACAATCTAGAAGACCAACAGTAGTAGTTTCATATGCACCACCTAAGATACCTCCACCTTCTCTATAAAATCCTTGACCTATCTTCTATATTTTTGCTTTTTTATTGAATGTTCTTGATCTTGTATATATAAAAGTAGTGGCATTATTACTTCATTTTAATTTACTTTTTGTCAAAGATCTACTCGTAGTCCATTTAACATATCAATGACAAATCAAATGAATGGAATCATACCTCGACTTGATCCACGTGACTAAAAATCAGGGAAGTTTAAGTCCTTCATTATCCTTTTCACCTTTTCATTTTTATCATTTTCTTAAATGTTTTAAAGATTTAAGACAATGTTTATCTCATGTATGGGGAAGGTATTATAGGACTATGTGATACGAAGACTCAAGCTTCATAAAATTTTTCATGATTTTCTCAATAAGAAGTAATTTTTAAGAATTTATTTTCATCAAAAAACTCTATTAGAGATAATTCATTATGAATTTGATTGTTTTCATCAATGATGATGCTTACGTAACTAGTTATTAGTGTTGATGAATAAGTAACCGCAACTTGCTTTATGAATTTAAAGAATGAATGCTTAATGTGAATATTCGTAAGTAATTGTGATTTCTTTCAAACAATTTTTGTTATCTTAAAAAGAAAATGTGAATAAATAGGCACAATAATTTCACTATGTTGGCTTTGTACTAATTAAAAGTTTAAATTTAAAAAGTGGCATTAGTAGCCATTTGAGATAATGACTGAGTTAAGTAACTAAGGTATTCATTGTAAGGTGTTTACTCTCGCATAAGAAGGTTAGTGAATTTTCAAGCAAGCTTCTAATGCTCTTGTTTAATTTACATCTTAATAATAAAAGGGTGTGAATGTGTTTAAAAGTTGAAGCATGTTACATTGTGCATGCTCATCTTGTGTATGTAATTGAGTTTATGAACTCCTATTTAGAAAATTTACCATTGATGATATTTAAAGGGTGGTATTTAAGATTAATGCCAATGCCTATGTGGACTAATGAATTTAATGTTTAATTCTTTCAAGAGTCTTGGAATTATATTAAGACTTTTACTTATAAAGCTATCTTGAAAATTTTCTCTAACTCCAGAATGTTATCTATGTGGAATAACACTCATGTATGACTTGCTCCCAAAACTATAATTTCAAAATCTCTCGAGGAGTTCAAGTGTATCTCTTACTGTTTCACCTTCTATAAGATCATTAATCTTATTTAAGCTGCATCCATAAAAGGAAGGAACATAATTAATAATATCTTGCTCACTCAGGAGTTACTCAGAAATTACCATTTAGAGGGCCCAGGGAAAATCCATTTCATCAAGCTAAACATTCAAAAGGCATTTGAAATGGTTAATTGGGACTTCATTCTCTTATCTCTTGAAGTTATTATTTTTTCCCATCTCCTTCATCTCATGGATGCTTAACTACCACCTTTTGTGGTGTGCTTGTTAATAGGGAAGTTATTATTTTAGGAGAGCAAGGGGACCCCTTTTCTCCTTACTTTTCACCATTTGTATGGAAATGTTATCTCAAATAATCCAAAGAAATATTAGTAAGATAAGAGAATTCAGATTCTATAAAAAATTTAAGGGACTACGAATCACTCACGTAGCCTTTTCTAATAATTCTTTTGTTCTGTTGAGCTAATACAACTTCTTTATAATGTTCAATGAAGTCTTTGGATGAACTTAGTGATCTTTCTAAGATTTCCATCAACAAAGGGAAAAGCTTTCTAATGATTTCAATTGATGTTTCATCCCCCAACTCACAACCTTACAAGAATCTCAGGCTTGGCAATTAAACTCCTCATTCATTTACTTAGAAATACCCATCTCCTCGTTTATTGTTCTATATAGCTAATTTGGAAGGCAAGAAATACTAGAAGATTTTGGTTTAAATCCAACAGATACTCCAACTTTTCTACTCACGTTTAAATTACAAAAGGGAAGTATTACTCCAAGTAAAGGAAAAGGAAAAGTTAGCAATGAGATAAAATCTAAATGAAACCTACCACAAAGACTCTAAGACTTGGACGAGATCTTGATGGAGACTAATACATCAATTCATTAGACTTAACACTAAGCTACACATGATGTCTAAAGCTTGTGTTGAATTGTTAAAGCTACTTATTTTATACTTCTAATCCAAATGGGAATCACTTGCTTTGTAAATTAAGATTATGAAATTATACATTACCCCGTTTGCAGATTAGCACTAGGCCAATAAGATTGGCACTCCTTTACATAAGCCTAGATAGATGAAGAGTTTGGGAATGGCTTTAGAAAAGATTGTATCATGTCCATCTTCCTTGTAAGGGTTATTTTTCATAAAATTTTATTGAACATTTTAAAAAAAAGTAACCAAGAAAGAAAATTAACTTGAATAAGTGCTTTTCTCTTTTTGTCCCATGGACATTGGTTTCCGTAATTAAACTCCATTTCCTACATCAAAGCATGGGGTACTTCACCCTTCCCTTTGGGCGGTTATTAGACCCAAAGTATTTTTGGTTTCGTTAGGAACAAAAGCAAGGAATAAAAAAACAATTAAACGATGCCAACATTACTCAAAGTCATCTACTAGAGAAATTAAGGCGGACCTGGAAGGTTTTCCAGGAAATACCTTTTTCAATGTACTCAATATTAGAAGGGCCCTCTAATTCTGTCTATGTACTTAATGATTGCTCTCGCCGGAAGAACACTCTTAGATGGATCCGGTGAAGTGGCAAAACTCAAGCAAGAAGAGAAGCCCTGCGGTATGTTACGGTAATGTCAGAAATACTTGATTTTTACACATTGGAAGTCATGTTATATATAAAAAGATTTTAAATATCAGGATTTTTAATTACGATCCTGCTTAAACCATACTCGTGGCAGTTAAGGCCACATAAACTAAACTATTTTTGATGACAAGAGCGAAAAATTAAGTGGGTAAATTTTGAGACCTTGAAGATAAGAACTTCTACTTCTTGGCCATCCAAATCCGCATGAACAACAAGCGCCTCTCGTCTTGCAGATTGGCTGTACAACTCCAACGAAGCAAGCTCCTCGTTATGCCCATATTCTACTTCGTCATCGTCGGGTTCCTCCTCGTATCTTACCCTTCGCCTTGCGTTGCAGAGAAAGGCTTGAGGACGTTGGATGTTTGTTAGTTTGGGAGGTCTGATAGTAGTGGAAGCGAAAGTTACAAGATTAACAAGAGGCGGTTTGAGTTTGGAAATGATCAGAAAAGGTAAGTTGGATAAACATGAAGCAAGAGCACATCGTTCATGTTGTTGCTTTAACATGGATGAAGTGCAAAATGTTGTGGATAATACTGTTGGTTTGCGTATTTTCCAACAAATACTCTTGGTTTGGGATCTACGTATATTCTGTTACATTCCTCACATTCTCAGCCACCCAAAACATCAACCACGAACTAATGGGTTTGGATTTGATAATAATCCATTAATAATTGAAAAAAATCTCCTTAAAGAAAACAATAATCTCAGGCCAATTTATAGCGTTATATGATATATTCAATGGTAAAACAAAATCGACATTTTTTTTTCTCAAACAAGATCAAATCATAATTAAGTTTTAGGAACTAATTAATATCCAATTGATTCTCATACATACTTCTATTGAGATATGTTACTGCTAGCTAAGGATATCTCCAGCTTTTAATTTAATTCTCTTCTCCGTCGATTAACATTAAAGATAGCATATCTAACTATTTAAGCATTTTATACACAAATTATTATCTTAATATTATCCATTTAATGCTACTCAAACCATCCAAATTATTCTGTGAACAACTCATGTACGAATTTTATATAACATCTTAGCTAAGGATATCTATCATATTATATATATATGGTCTTGACAATTTTTTAAAAAAAAAGAAAAGATAAATGAATTAATAAATTAAAGTTAGAAGCAGTACATCTTTAAATGAAGCATAAAACAATCATAAGTAACCTAATAAATGCAAACTACTGCTAAAATAGTAACCTACCAATATTACGGGTTCAAATCTTTTGTTCCCATTACTCTGTTCCGCACCCAATACGACGTCGTTTTGTAGTAAAAACTACATCGTATTATATGCAGAAACTACAAATCGACATCATAATAGACCCGAAATAGGGTTGAAATAGAATTATTGGAACAGAGGATCTAGTCCTTAACATTACAACCAACCTAGTGATATCTTATCACCGGAGAAATCAACTGACGATTTTATAGGGTTTTTCTCTTTCAAATTCCATGACATTAATTTCAATAACAACAATCGAAAAACAAGCAAACAATGAAAAGATTTATCCTGCATAGCTCTAGAATGTTATATCTCTCATTGTCTATGTCGTAAACTTTATCTTCTAAAGAGCTGACCTATGCAAAGATTTGATGAACATTCATTTTGGTATTTCTACTCCTTGTTTGATATTAGGAGACTTCAATAGCAATTTTTATTCAAATGATTCTATAAGGGATAACTTAGGGATAAAACTCTTTAATGGTGGATTTTGTGATCATGTCAATAAAATCAGAGCTATAGAAACCATTTCACTTAGAGCAACAATCAATAAGGTAAATGAATCTTTAGGAAAAAGCTTGATATAGCTATGGTCAAAGACTTGGAAAATCAGGATGGAATCTGATCCCAACTGCAGCGAAATAGTTACAAAACTTTTTAGTATTTTGATTTCATAAAAACCAATATCACTTTAATTCTATAAAATGATCAACATATAAATCATAGTAAAGTGTGAATCTTAATTCGTACCTTATATTGAAACTTGATCCTTTTCTTATTATATCTCTCGAACTGCTTTCGAAACTGACTCATCTCAACCACCGTAGCTGCATAAATATTCAGCCTCTAACAGTATCTACAGAACATGTTGAGAGAAAATAAATTAAACATGGATACATGTTTTAAAAAGGGTCAAAATAGTACCATTTTCCACCCTATATAGGTTATTGGTGCGTTCACTTTCTTTGATAACTTACTATATGAAGAAACAAGACTTGAATATAGACCTTCATTTATGGACTTTAGACCCGTATTCTCTAGATGAATCCTTGAATATGTGATAGAGAAGTTAGTGAGCCAACAGAAGGGCAACATGGGCCTGTGTTGTGGACACATGATGATAGTGACTTTTATATAAATTAGGTTTTTCTATAGTTATGATGAACACTAGATGAACATGGGTTTATATCAGACCCATGCTAGGTAAGGATCTTTGAATTTTTTTTAAGATTCTGTAAGTATAAAAACAGGTTTTGGGGAATTAAACAAGAGGAGACCAAGGAGTAATCATAAGTGGGTTGGACTAAAGAGTCTTAATAGAAGAATAAAGCAAACTTAAAGATAAGATGAGGATTCCATTAAGATTCAACAAATAACTTCAAGATTTTAAGAATCAAGGATTTTTTTTCCTTTATCTTGTTTCTTTCTTGATTATTTTTTTGTTTCTTTTATCTTAGCATGAACGAAATTAGGATATATATCTATATGGGATGAATCCTAGGACTATTATTTTAGATTAATTTCTTTGATTTAATAAATGACCCAAGTATTATTGTGAACTATTATTGATTGCTTATTATGATTAAATTGAGATTTACTCTAATTTTAGATATAGTGGTTAATAAATCATGTATAAATTAATCATGGAAAGAATAATAAGATTTGCATGGAATTCTAAAAATAATACCATATAGATCTTCTAAGTTAGAGTCAAATCTATCATAAGAATTCATTGAACAAGTTAATTCATTCTTATGGGTTTTAATTAGAAAGATATCTCAATCAATCAACTTAAGGATAAAGGTTACATGTCTTAAGAAAGAATATAGTTATATCTTTGGAATTTCTTATGGTCAAAGAAACTGAGGTTAATAATTGAATTAAGATAGATATAAACATTAAAAGCTTAGAGGTGGATTTTACATTTAGATCTTGTTTATTTGTTAGTTGCTTTGGTCTTGATTCATTGAAGTGGTTTAGTATTTTATAATAGTTCAATTAATTATTCGTTTTAATTCAATCATTCATTTTTTCATATTAGATAATAAAAAGACAATTAGTACTAATACTTGTAGCCTCATGGGATCGACTCTCATATTCACTAAGCGATATTATAAGAATAATAGGTGCACTTGTTTAACCATCTTTAACATATTTAAGATAGGATACATATATATCATAATCAAGATTTTGGCATTGTTACTTTGGACTAAAATATTAGAAACATTTTGTTTTTATTGATCTATTCATTTTTATTTTCCTTTTGTATTTATGTATTTAAGAACTTTTGTATTATGTTTATTAGCTAAATTTCATGATTTAAGTGCATTGGTTTATGATTAGGATTAGTTCACGACTGCTATTTGAGCCAAATCCATTAATTGAAAGGACTTTACTTCAAACCTTAAGGGAGAGGAACTTATAATTTCTAAGGTTCCAATTATTAGATGCAATGGTAGAAAAAGGAGAACAATATAGTATATGAGATTATACTAGACTATCACTTATGGGGATTAAATCTAGCCTTATTAGGCTAAGTGTGTAGGCTAGTAATTTTTTATATCAAGCCTAATATGATTCAAATGGATCAATAACTCATGCAATTTGATAGACTATTGGATGATGATATAAATGCATACATTGCCAACTTTTTAAAGCTCTATGAAACATTAAAGATTAATGGAGTCTTAAAGGATGAGAATGGGTTGAGGTTGTTCTTTTTTACATTAATGGTTAAAGTAAAATCATTGGTAAAGTGTTCGCCTCCTGGATATATTACAACCTAGAATGGGCTTGTTGAGCATTTTTTAGCTAATTATTTCCCTTTAATATAAATAGCGAGACTCAAAAACGATATTTTCTTCTTTCATTAATTAGAGGCTAAAAAATTGTATAAAACATAGGAGAGATGGAAAGAGATATTAAGAAAGTTCTCATACTAAGGATTTAATTTTACATTATAGATGCAAATATTTCATAATGCATTGAGCTATCTAACTAAGGACTTGAATAGTGTATCTTTAGAAAGGACTAAAATTAAAAACTCGTGAGAAATACAAGAGCTCATTGAAAATATTGCCATGAATAATTACTAGTGAAAAATTGAAGGCTAAGGCAAAAATAAGGTGGCATTTATAATGTTGATATGGTGACAACATTAAAAGCAAAATTGGAAGCTTTGAGTAAGACAACATGAATTTCACAACTTAATCAACATAAGTGATGGCTTGTGACATTTGTGGTAAGGAACACTCCAATCATGAATATCAGACACCTAATAACATAAGATAGTCGACTGAGATAGTAAATTTCAAAAAAAAAAAACTAAACTTAGTATAATCCTATAATAGTACTTACAATTTAGGATAGAGTAACCATCCTAATGTTTTATGGAACAATTAAGCTCTATTTGGACTTTAGTAGGAACATTAGGAAGAAAAGAAGCGAAGTTTGAAGAAGCTCATAAAAAATTCATTACTACCTCGAAGGCTCATTTTTAAAGTACTGAAGCATCATTTAAAATTAATAAGCCTCCATCTCAACTTGGAAATTCAAATTAAACAGATTCATAAGCTTGTTTAAAAAAGGTAGCTGGTTATGTTGCTAATAACACCAAGCTAAACCCAAGTAAGAAAGTGAATGCAGTGACTTTAAAAAGTCGAAAGAAATTGAAAGTTGAAAAGAAGGAAAAGGTTTTGGCACAAGAAAAGAAGGATAAGGAGAAGGATAAAGAAAAAGAAAAGAAGGATGAGGAGGAGGAGAAAGAGAAAAGGAAGGAGCCAAAGAAGGAAGTGATCAAATATTACTAGTTAAGCTCTCTACCCAAGTAGGCTTGAAATAAATAAAAAGAAGATAAATTTGGTATGTTTTTAAAACTTTTTAAAAATTACATATCAACATACCTTTTGTGGAAACTCTTTTATAGATGCCAAACTATACTAGGTACTTAAAGGATCTCCTTTTTAGCAAGGAGAGGCCTAATAAATTGTCAACAATAAATCAAGTGAGAAGTAACATGTCATCCTGCAAAACAAGTCACCCCATTAAATCAAAGATATAGGAATTTTTATTATCCCTTATAATATTGTTTGTTTTTCAATTTAAGAGGAATTAATAGATTTCAGAGTTACTACGAACTTGATGCCATATGACTTGTTTAACAAGTTAGGATTGGGTGAACCTAAATTAATTAGGATGATCATACAATTAGTAGAAATGCCAATTAAGCATCCTAGGCGAATTATAGAAGATGTGTTATTTAAGATTAATAAATTATTCTTTCATAATTGCTTTTGAGAATTTAGATATGGAGGATGATGTAGAGGTTTCCTTGATCTTAGGATAATCTTTTCTATTCATTATTAAAGCTATCATAGATTTGTATGATGAAAAATCAATCCTAAAGGTAGAGGATGAAGAACTAGTTTTTAGGCATCCTAAGCCTTAAAACATACCTTTAATATTAAAGATGATATTTTTGCTTTGTAGATGTGATTGACATTAAACTTTCTCATCTTATGTTAGGTTCCATTAGAGACCTATAAGATGTATGGAAAAGAATGGATATGGATAGCCCATTTCTAATGGAGCATATGGCATATATAGAATTAAGAGTTGTAAATAGGAAGAGGAACATTAAAGACTTTAGGAGACTAAAGAAGAGGAGAATCAAGCCTTTATTTGAGGAGTTATCAAGGTGAAGAGCTTAAGTAAGGAGTCTAGCTAAAAGAATCATAGAGAAGTGCTTATTGGGAGACAAATCAATGATTTAGGTGTTTTTGTTTAAAATTGGTAGCCTTTTAGGATCTTTAGCATTATTTTAAGTATTTTTTTGCATGATTTTTTGTTTGTTTCATGTGATTTAGATAAAAGTAGTTTTAGGTTATGGATTCAATCATGTTTTGAAGTCCTATCACTAATTAGATCATGATACATAGAGTCTTTTACTCTAAGGGAAGTACCGATTATCCTAATTTCTTCTTTTCCCTTATTTTCTAGTTTTGCATTGTTCTTAAACCTCATATACATTATAAATTATCTATAATTCAAGAGCAAATTTTTATTTTAGTTAGTTTGATTTGTTTGGCTAAGATTAATAAATTTTAGTAGTTATAGACCTTATTGGATTGATACTCTAAACTACTCCAAATTTGTAATTTTCTATAATCAATTTTGTTTAATTGCAGATAGATTCAATCACCAAACTTAGCAAAGAAGGCAACCCATCTTAGGATTTAACCATTGATAGGCTAGCTAATATAAAAGTTGAGAGAATTGAAAGACTAAAATAAATGGTTAATTAGTTTACAACTTTGAACAACAACAAATAATTTCAATTAGGATAGTTAGTAAGTTCCATTTAACATTTAGGGTCAAGCATCCTTGCTAAGTGAGAAAGAGGTAAATCCTAAATAGTGGTAATGAACTAGTTGAGAACAAAAAAGAATCGAAGAAATGAGGCTATTATTATAGAGGAAGAAAAAAAGGACAACAAAGCCTCTTTAGTTTTAATGAGGAAAACGATTCTCCTTCTTATGAAAATTCTTATTATGGTGTGAAATAATAGATTCTAAAATCTATGATTATTTACATGACATAATCAAGCATTATAACAAGGTTCCACAAGAATGTAAAGAGGAATAAATAAAAGAAATTAAAAATCTTAAGCAAAGAAGACCTTCACATCATCATCACCCAGTCCAAAATTTCGCAATGAAGCGGGGTCTGGGGAGGTCTGATAGTACACGGCCTTACCCTTACATAGTAGAGAGGCTGTTTCCGAAAAGAAGACCTTCATATGGCACCCAAAAACTTTTGTAGGAAGAGTGCTTTCTCCAACTCCCCAGTGATAGAGTCCAGATAAAAGGACTCTAAAGAAGTACTTATTAGGAGGCAATCCAATCTTCTTGTATTGTTTTATTTCTTTTGTTGTTCTTTTGTGTAGGTTTCCATTTTAAAAGAATCTTATAAACTAACACTAATAAGCAACATTATGAGGCTTGAGATAAAATTTCAAATAAGCATCTCATGCTCCACAAAAATTTCAAAACAAATTGTTTTAGTTTGTTTTTTAGATAAAGTGAATAAGTGCTTATGAGTTGAAGCTTTTTACTAAAGTGTGCTCATTTTATATCCAAATTGTTTAAATCGAGTTGATTTTTGAAGGATTGTTGAATTAGATTGAGCTAAATAGAAAGTTATGCAAGTATTGAGAGACTTAGGAAGTTGATGAATGTTGTATTTAGGCAAATAATGTGCACTTTAAATTGCCATGATGGAATTGTTGAACTTACTATAATTTACACTTACTTAAGTTAAAAAGTGACTAAGAGAAGGGCAACCAATATTTTAAGTGTAGGGGAATTTGATGTGTGTGAAATGTGCATTATTTTTCTTATTATGTTTTTATATTTTCCGTCTAATTTAACTTGATTTATTGGTTTTATATATTATTTTAGGTTCTTATGGAAAAAGTCTTGAGGCATGTAGTCAAGAATTGGAGGAGTTTATAAGAAAAATATGAAGAAAATTTTATTTTTTGCTAAACACAACTTGACACATGATTGTGTTCCAACCTATGTTCCTTTTAGGAACTCCAGATAAGGACACAAATTGATACAAAGACTAAAGAGAGGCCAAATGGCGAAGAGAAAAATTTAATGAGAGATATATAATCATATCTCAACCCATGTACCTCTTGAGAAAGATTTACAAAACAACTTTAATACTGCTTCTTCAATTGGTTATAATAGCCTCATCCAATCTTTGATAGAGATAATTCAAAAGGCTAGAAAGAGATTTATAACTCCTAATTTTTAGTTATTTTAGAAAAAGAAAAAAATACATGGCTTGGAATATGGTATCTTTTAGGACTATCTATTTAAAGAAATGAAAAATTAGGGCTTGGAAGAGTATTTTAAGTTTTTTGTCTATTCATTAATTCTCATTATGGTTAGTAACCATATATTAAAGGAGAACCTTAGAACATATCGAAGAGCATTTTTAAGAGAAAGATATATCAAAATTCATTTTAAGAAAGCACATTACAATTGGGAATTGATTTTATCAGTAAGAGATACCTTAGCATAAGTACTTCTTTCCTTTAAATTGTTATTTTTGCTATTTCAAAGATGATTAAAGGCTAAAGAAATTTAGATCTAAATTAGATGGAATTATAGCATATTTTTGTTGTCTTGATTTTAGTTTTCTAATAAAGTTTATATATTTGAGATTTGTATGTGTTAATCTTAATGTTGATTATATATAAGTGAGAGCTTACATATGATTTGAATCTACATACAAATAAAGTCGAGAGAACCTTTATGTAGATTGACCTAAGCACAGATTGAACAGATATTTAGAGACAGACCTATATAATCTTTCTATCATTAGGATAACCTTTTGAAAGGTTTCAAGGAAGTATTTTAAGAGTAGTTATATAAACGAAGTTAATGGAAACTTTAACTTGGATATTTATTCATACTAGAAATCCAAAGTAGCTGACATTTTAGTTTATCTTCCATTTAATTAATCAAAATGCAATTTATTAGTAACAAGACAATAATAGGAAGACTGGATTTGGTACTTATATCCATTCCTTGCGGGATTATCGCTTTACTAGTATAGAACAACATGTCTACTTTCTTTAATCTTTATTAGAATAGTAGAATTATAAAAAAAAATTCATCATCATCCTTTCATAACCCAATTTTCATGCCCATGGTCTAGCTCATATTCATAGTGACCTACACTATTAAGAGTGTTTTAAAGAATGTAAAACCCTTATTGGTTTAGACCTTATCTTAAAGACCTGATTTTAGAAAGAGAAATAAAGCTTAGGTAAGACTTGCAGTTGTTTTTAAAGAGGAAAGAGATTTAACATCATTCTAACAAAGAAAGAACATCGAAAGATTAAGAATCACTTTAGAAAACTTCTTATATGATATACATTTTTTTTATTTTATGCTTATTATTTAAAAGATAATAGTTATGCTAACTTTTTTAGTGTTTCTATATAAGAGGAGCTCTAGTATCACTTTGAATGGATTGATTTTAGTTATTTTATGGAAGAATTTATACTTATTGAAATATTTTTGTCATTCTTATTGTTGATTTTATAAAAGTTAGCAATTAAACTAGAGTTTAATTTGCATATAGAGAAAACTTACTTAAAGAATGACTAAGATATTGATATAAAGAGTTGCATATGGTGCTAGAGATAAGGTTTTATAAATCTTCTTATATTAAGATCAATCTTTTTATGTAATTTAACATATTTTATTGCATCCTTAGATATTTTAATAAGAGACAGGAATCTGTTAATCAATTTGAAGACAAATAGTTGTAATTCGAGAGGGAAT
Source organism: Erythroxylum domingense (assembly GCA_025594535.1). NCBI lineage: Eukaryota > Viridiplantae > Streptophyta > Magnoliopsida > Malpighiales > Erythroxylaceae > Erythroxylum > Erythroxylum domingense. The sequence goes on from JANQBM010000003.1 coordinate 23,032,258, forward strand.
AACTCGTTAAATTAAGAAATTTTGTCCCTTCAACTAATAAAATATATGAAATAACTAAATCATAACAACAAAGGTGATATTTGGGGGAGTTATTATCTTTATGTTTCATTATATCTTATACTTTCTAGTGTTAATTGTTTTTTCTCATCCTTGTTAGAATCTTAATCTATGTTTGAATTCTTTTATGGTTAAATTTGATAACTTCAAATGTTCTTATTGATTAAGTAATAATAGAAAAGTCAAACTAGTATTTATTAAATTTTTGTAGGAACAATATCATATTCATTATTATATTATTAGAAAATGATTTGTGCCCTTGCATAAATTGTTACTATTAATGTTATGAATGATAAAACTCAAACATTCACATCACACCATAATAAACAATAAATTATTATTATAATCCATGTGTATTCTAAAGATGTAATTACATGATTATTGGTATTAGTAACATTAATAACAAAGTAAATAATATATTATATTTATAATAAATTGAAATCTTAAGTGCTTATTTAATATAATTTGTAGTTTAGCACAAAATTGAATAAAGTTTTAAACTTACTAATAAAAACAATTTTCAATGTACATTCCTAGTTGTTTATGTTTTATTAATATCATCTGTCGAGAAAGAAAAAGAAAAAACTCGACCAAACAAACAACAGCTGCTTGAGCATAGCTATTTTATATTTTTATCCGTTCATCGCTCTCTCTCTCTCTCTCTCTCTCTCCCTCTCTCTCTCCCACTCCCACAATTTTAATATTCAGTTCAATTTCAACTGAATCCCTCCAGAATTTCCCACAAAATATATCAGTTTCCAAGCCAATTCCCCATTTCACAATTTCTCTCCCTTTAATCTTTCTAATTATAGGTTTCTCTTACAGATCTAGTCCCATTTCAAAATGTTGAAGTTTTGATGATTCGTTAAATTCTTCAACTCTCCGCAGTTGCCATGGTTGCTCTGCAGCGAGTGCCGTCGAGTGTTAGTATGACCGCCGGTAGCTACGGCTCGCTTAAAGATGGTGACTTTGTGATCTCTGATCAGTTCCCAGCTGGGTTGCGAGTTCTAGTTGTTGATGACGATATTACTTGCTTGAGAATTCTTGAGAAAATGCTTCGCCGATTACACTACCAGGGTTACTCTTGGCTTAATTGTTCTTGTTTCTTGGTTCTCAGCATTAAAATTTTCTTTTTGTTTGTTTCTTTCTGTGTTTGCAGTTACCTCGTGTTCACAAGCCACAGTTGCTCTTAATCTTCTAAGGGAGAGAAAAGGGTGTTTTGATGTTGTATTAAGTGATGTTCACATGCCTGATATGGATGGTTTTAAGCTTCTAGAATGCGTTGGGTTGGAAATGGATCTTCCAGTCATTAGTGAGTTGTAGTAGTATTTTTATGTGTCCCTTGTTTGTTTTGGAAATTCATGCGTGCGTGCGGTATGTGTATGTAACGTATTGATTGATTTGTATTTCAGTGATGTCTGCTGATGGAAGAACGAGTGCAGTGATGCGAGGCATAAGACACGGAGCCTGTGATTACCTAATTAAGCCCATCCGGGACGAAGAGCTGAAGAATATTTGGCAGCATGTTATTAGGAAGAAGTGGACTGGGAATAAAGATCTTGAACATTCTGCTAGCTTGGAGGATAATGATCAACAGAGACAAAGAAATGATGATGCTGACTATGCTTGTTCTGTTTATGAAGGAGGAGATGAGGCTTTAAAAGGTCCGAAAAAGAGAAGCAATACCAAAGAAGAAGATGACGGTGAGGTGGAAAATGATGATCCTACCACAACAAAGAAACCACGCGTTGTTTGGTCAGTGGAACTCCATCAGCAATTTGTCAGTGCTGTGAACCAACTTGGAATTGATAGTATGGTCTTTGTTGATGCTCCTTTCGTTTTTGTCATTGAACTTAATTTTCAACACTATATATCTGTATATTGTCATTTGTGTGATACCTCTATTTTGATACTGATTTTAAATTATTAGTAATGTTTCAGAGGCTGTACCGAAGAGAATTCTTGAACTCATGAATGTACCTGGTTTGACTAGAGAAAATGTTGCAAGTCATTTGCAGGTTTGCCCCTTTGCATGTTTGTGTCTTTTCATATCACCTCTTTCATGCTTCATGAATGCACTAGAGGAGATTTTATGTGTGGAAATGGTTAAGTCACTTTAAATCTCTATAGTATCTATAAAAAGAACTAAACAAATAGTATAGTATGTAGGAATTAAGTAACCAAAATTGAAATAGAAATTTGTGTCAATTAGAAGGATCACTTCTTTTCCCTTGAAGTTTTTACTCAACCATGTTATGTAGGTAAACTTTAAAATTGGCGAAGGGTTATTTATGCCTGGAGATGGGTAAAGATGCCTGGAGAAGTGCTCTTAATATGCTTGTATAGAAAAAGTTTGAGTTTTATTTATATTTAGTCAGGAACAAAGTTGCACAGAGAAATTTTTTCTTCTTATAGGGATTTGGCTATCCCATAAGTCTATAATTAACACATTGTAAAGATCTGCAAATTTGTATCTACAGTACCATCAATATGAGCAAGAGAAATGTTATAACAAGTGCAAAGCTACGAAGTTCTTTCTATCCATACCATTTAAAATGCCAATTTGTGTAGGCATTTTTGTCTTTCATCTGTTAGCCAGCTCTACAGTGCTATCCTTAATGATCTTTAACTGTCCTTAAGACCACTATTCAAAATGGTACTTTAAACGAGGTGAAAAGGTTAGGATGCAAAATATGTAATCTTTTAAGAAAGCTCTCTTCATGGTGTCCATCGTTAGTCAATTGTTTCTTTATTCATTTCTTTCATTTTCATAGAGGTAAGGGATTAAATGCTTTGTCCCTAGTGTTTATTCATTTCTTCCTTTTTCATGAAGATAAAAGGGGTTAAATGTTTTTTGACTGGTGGTTTTCACAATGAACAACTTATTTTCAGGTTAAGTTAACATGAAATCATTGTTAATAGTGGACAGGTATAAGGGCTTGTTTACCTTCAAAACTTTTTATCCTCGAAACTTTTAATACTAATCGTAAAAGCCTTCTTATGAAATCATGGGAAAAGGTTTTACTGGAATCTTTTCTAATAGTTGGGGACGAACGTTATTTCCATAAACAAGGTCTATTGCTGTCATTCACATTCATTCTGTTGGCAGTATATATACATAGATAAATATACATATGTATATAGATATACATATATATATATATATATATATATATATATATATATAGATAATCTTTTGGCTATAATTTGCAGAAGTTTAGGCTATATCTGAAGAGATTAAGTGGGGTTGCTCAACCAGGTGGGATATCTAATACCTTTTGTGGGCATGGGGACTTGAATGCTAAATTCAGTTCACTTGGAAGGTTTGATATCCAAGCTTTGGCTGCTTCAGATCAGCTTTACCCTCAAACATTAGTAGCATTGCACGCAGAGCTTTTAGGCTGCTCAACCAGCAGCTTAGTTACAGCTTCAGATCAATCGGCTCTTATACAACCATCCATTCAGCTTAACAAGAGCACATCTATTGAACATGGTGTTGCACTCAGCCAGCCATTGGTAAAATGTGAATCCAACAGCTCCAAACGTTTCCAGCAAAATATGGCATCAGCTGGGGAAGTTGCATTAGGGTTTGGAAGTTGGCCTGCTAATAACCTTGGAGCATTAGGACTCAGCAGCAATGTTGGAATTATTAGCAATCGAAACTGTGATATCATAATGGATATAATGCAGCAACAACAGCAGGATCAGATACAACAACAACCACAACAGTCACTGCTGCCTGAGCCTAGTTGCCTCGTTAATGTAGAGCCATCTTACCTTGTGATCCCTTCTCGGTCATTAGCCAGTTCTAGGTCAGGAAATAGTCCTTCCTTAAATCAGAATTGCAGTAACAAGGGTGTTCCTGTCAATTGCAGTCTTTTGTCGCATCAATCAAATCATTCCTTATTGGATATGGAACACATCTTAGATGGGGATATCGAAACCACTGGACTTGTGACTGGATTTTCAGCTCCATGTTCTGTATCTTCTTCGGTCTTGTCTTGCTTTATAAACTACGACAATAGCCCCATTCAGCATGGTCAAAACTCATCAACCAGATCTGCAGCTGGAAGGCAATTGCTGGAAGTTGCTCCCAATATGTGTGACATCCAAAGTTTGTATCGATCCAAGTACAATGAAGTGCTTGACCAAGGAATGTCTAGGAATCTGGAATTTGATGGGAATATTGCTTCCGTACCTAGCCGATTTGCAGTTGATGAATTTGGATCACCAATTAGTAACTCAAGCCAGGAAAAACTCAGTATGGAAAATAATGTTAATAAAGTGAAAGAGGAGCCAGGCTTAGAAATTTTAGACACTACAAGAGTAGGTATTCCAGCATTGCCTCAATTTCCTCCAAATGAGCTAATGGGCATTTTCACAGAATAGGTAAATCAGCAGTTGATTCCTTTTATTTTCTTTCCCCAATTTAAATCTACAAGTGGCTTTTATGTAATCCTGTTTGCTAATGATAAAACATTATAGTGTTTCACATTTTATAATTTAGGAAAAAAAATTTAACAATTTGAAGTAAAGGTTAACACAGGTTATCTGATTTTAATTAATTTGAGATAATTATGCATTATTGATCATCTGACCAACTAGCGGTTCACCTAGAAGCTATTCACACCATCTTGTTTGGATGATATTAAATCAAGCACTAAAATTTTCAGTGCTTATTACCTTGAATTTCTAGGTCAAAGGCTAAACTTTATTCTGTCACTGTCGCATGATATTTTTGTGCTATCGGTATTGGTTAATGAATAGCCATGTTTACCTTTATAGCATGTTAATGCCTCGGTGATTCACAAAAATCTGAATACCAGTCATTTCATGTTCATAGGTGCCTTTCTAGGCAATTTAAAATGTTAACAAGAAAGAATGTTCTTGTTGTGTAGTTTTTTGTTTGGGGAATGTGATTCCTTTTCCTTCAGTGATGTTTTTGCTATAGTTGGTGGTAATAGTGATGTTATTGTTGCGGGAAAGGTATTTACAAGAGATTACTTGGGTACTTTGTAGTGCACTTGTGCGTTTTTTCATTATTTTCCTTTTGCGTTGCGTTTAGTTTTGTAAGGTAACAATTGATGGTTCATGCATAGTTCATATAAATCTGAGTTATGTTTTATATTTTTGTGGGAGAAGCATTTGATTTGGATGAGCATTGTATATAATAGAGGTCATGACAGCTTTCAGATTGAGAGCGAGACATCTCTATATATTTGACTAATTAGCTCCTCAAAATAGAGTTACTAAAAAGATTGGAAAGTTGTACTTTACAAAATGGTACTTTTCTTTGACTTGTTGACCAAGGCTGCATACTATTTTTTGCACTTGGTCACCAAGACTCATAGTACTCTAGTTACAGTACTAAACCTTTGAGTACTTTTTAAGTAATTCTCTAACTAATCTCGTTTAAGTTGCAAAGTCTTGCTGCTTGTGGTTGGTAAATGGAATCACTTTCTAAAATATTCCTTTTGTATTGAGAAAATATCACAGTTTTGTTTATTTGGATTTATTGATGAGGACCTGTGCCTGTTTACATTTGATTACCTTTGGAGTTCAATCTGTGATATTGTGTTTCGACTGTAACTTGATGTGAAACATGCATTTCTTTTATTGGAGAGTTTGTTACGTAAGTGTGACTGATCCACTACAGGTTTCTTCATCTCGGGTGCAGATTTGCTTCTACTTATTCAATGGCATGGTATTCGTTGGTGATTTAAGTTCAAGTCTGTATTTTTTGTACTTGTTTTCTCTACTTCTAGATGATCATGCACGTTTCTTAGTCTGTTACTGATGATGGTGTCCAGAAGTAAATATTGTGCTTTTCTGTGGATTGCTGGCGGAAAAAGTCTGCATACGCTCTCCACTACCACGCGATGTCCTTTTGTGCAAGACCAAATCATGTACTAGATGATGATTTCATGCCATCGAAATTGTGTAGTTGTGCATTTATGTAGTGCTCATTTGTTTAGGTTGTACTATATTAGAACAATGTGTATCATTTTATTGTTATTGTCCTGAAATTCTAGTATCATATTTGAAGTCATATTTGGGTTGCAATATCTTGGTCGATTATCTTGTCAACAACTCCAGCTGAAATGGAGGGCCAAAACGACAGCCGCGAATTAATAATGTAATCAGCAGCAGTAGATGAGGATTATATAGTACACTGCGACGTTGATTGAACTTGATTCAAGGTTCAAAAGCGGAATAGAAAAGGAAAACTTAACCTCAAAATTTGGTGGATGAAGGGTGAGAATTTGATGGCGATCTACTATACACGTATTTGTAATGTGCATTATTTACATGGAGTGAGTTAATTAGTTTATATAAACTTCTGATTGCTAATTTCCTTAATTGTTAAAAAAGTCAATGTAATTAATATACAAGTCTGGGTTAACATACGCAGCCTTCTTTTAGTATTTCTACAAAGTAATTGTATATGTGATATGTGATTTGAACCTGTAATTTTATGGTTGCAAAAAACAAACAACTTTAATGATTGCTTCAAGTCACATCCTCTAATTTCCTTATTGTTATTGTTTATTAAAATAACATATTTAAAGCAGAATCCTAGTCAATAAGGATTAATTTGGTTTATATAATTATGTATATAAATATACACTTTTTTTTAAATGTAAATGTTAGTTATATACGTCCAAATTTCGTGATGAAATATACTGTTTTATTTAAAATGTTAGAAGCAATTATTTATCTCTCTTCAAGTTTATTTTCTAATTTTACTCTTTTGATTTAACTTCATATTATCAAATCTCAACATATTAAAGTATGTTGATTAAATTCCAATTAATTCAACGATCAAATTCTCTAATTTTAGATTTAATCTCTTATTAAATAAAATTGGATTGTCAAATTTCTTATTTTATAATTAGTCACCAATTGAGTGATTTTAGGTTTTCTATTCTTTTCAATTTTGTAATATAAATCAATTTACATCAACTTGAGTTTTCAATTTTTCACAAGTTTGCAATTAAATAAAAAGTGGCTCAAATTAAAATTTTTAATTTTTAAACTTTTTCAGTTAAATTGAAAATTTTGAGTCAAAGTAATCAAATTACTTTTTTAAAAAAGTCAAAGAAAATTCAAGGAAAGAAGATTGAACTCAGTTAGAGACTAAACCAATTTATGGCTAATTAATTAACTATTGATGATAGGATGACTGTATATAAAGTTAACAAATCATGGTTAGAAGTTGAGTTACAAAAATGAAGAATTAATTGGTGAACAAGTGACTTCAATTGAGAAAAAAAACGGAAAAAGTACTTTTTTAATCGTGAAGTGACAAATTGTGACTAAATGAAACCTGGTTACATGTGAAAACAAGCAGCAAGACATCAAGTTTAAAAAGTTGAAATTTATGCTTAATAAAGATTCAATATCCAACTCAAAACAAAAACCCTAATTAAAGGTAACAAATAATGACTAATTAAACAGTTGGCCCTCTTTATCTTCTCTTTGACTTTGCTAGCTTTAGTTTATTCTTCCCTGCTAATACAAAGGTTGGTAGTTTAGTTAAAAATGGAAGGTGACTTTGGGACAATAGAGGTGAACATTTTTGTCAAGGCTACTTCTCTTAAATTCTCTCGGACTTGCAAATTGAGGATAAGGTAATCTAGCTTAATCATTTCTTAGGCTCATTTACAAAAAAAAAAATCTTATATGGATGTGATTAGAAACCATATATTAACTATGAAGTGGTAATTCTCTATTGTGGAGCAAACTACTTGTCCCAAGATTTTCCTTTACTTTTGTGGCTTGTAATTAAAGAAAGTTCACTAACATAGACATAACTAGAGCCACCAACAATATGAATTGTATGTTGTATTTGATGGACCAAGAAACTAATGTATATCTTCTATTTAACTGCCCTTATGCATATAAGGTTCAGAGGGATGCTATTGTCCATTGCAACTTGGATATGGAGATTTAAAGTTTGAAATAATCCAGTGGCCATGCTCCCTTTCTAGGAGTCACAAAGATGAGAGACTTTGGTATAGCTTGGTCCTTGGCAACTCAGTTTATATTGTTTAGAGGGAAAGGAACTAAAGAGTTTTCAAGAGCATGTTCGACTCTTCAGATCAAGTAAGTGAATGTAGTATTAGACGTATAAGCGGGTGCTTATGGCTAGAGAACAAAGTTTGACACTTTCTCCACTTCTAAAATCAAATTGGTCTCTTTTGTGATTTGTCATTCTCTTGACATAAAAATTAATCTTAACATGCGATAATAAGCTCTAAGTCTTGAATTGTATTTTGTTGTATTATTTTGTACATTTGATGTAAACTCTTATTAGCCATTAACTCCATTTATTTAATTTCCAAAAATAATGAAATTCCTTAAATAAAAAGAAAATTACTTTTAAAACAAAATGTAGGATGCAAGAAAAATTCAAAAAGGCTAAAACATAATTAAGTGTTAAACAAATATGCCATAATCAAAACCTTTCATAAAAAAAGATTTGAATGTTTAAGAAACAAGTTTGGAGTTGATCAAATATTTATGTTTAGTGAGTCCAATAATAAACTCGTTTATATGAACTTCATATTATCGTCATGTCCGCTCCTCCTCTACTACCTTCCTCACCATATACTCATCCTTCATCGTATGCTTGCTTTTGCCATAGATTTTGACTCCCTGACCTTTCCTTCAACCCCCTCTTCATTACAACCCCTTAGAATTTTACTCTTGAACCTAAACAGGTCCCTTTACTGCTAACATATAACTCCTCTTAAGGCCTGTTGATAGCATGCCTGTCCAAACCACACCATCTCTACCATCCAAACCACACCATCTCTATCATCCAAACCTAAAGTACATCATACCTTTCACCTTCGACATATCTCCTACTACCTCACTTTGGATCTACTCTTAGTGGCCTGGGTTACTTATTATCCAACAAACCATAAATGGACCAATTGGACAAACACTTCCTGCCACTTCCTAGCATAACATTGCAAATGGTCTCTTTAGAAAATTTGCAACAAGTCCTTCCAGAAAACCTGCAACAAATGTCTTCAACAAGTTTAGATAATCCTTATCCCACAAGCCAAGACAAACCTCTACCCCGTAAGACCTGGATGCAAGTGATGGGTGATATTAAACCTGAGCTGTAACTAACATATTTTCCACCTAATGAATCACTTGAACAGAGGATAGTTACTCCTCCGTTGGACATTTTGAAGGCAGGTGTGGACAAATGGAGAACTACACTTGTTGGTTTCTTTATAGATAAAAGAATTGCATTTCCTGCAATGAAACATTGGGCGTTCAACATATGGAAGTAATATGGTTTAACGGAGGTAATGGTGAATAACGACGATTTATTCCTATTCAAATTTCTAGCTCAAAGGAAGTTAAACAAGTCCTGCAATCTGGACCTTAGCATGTGCAAAACAAGCCCTTACTACTACAAGCGTGGAGACTTGGACTTAAACTAGAAGATTTGAAAATAGAAAACATACCACTTTGGTTAAGCTTACATGATGTTTCGCTTGAATATTAGACGACGAGTGGGCTAAGTCACCTTGCAAGTTTTATTAAAAGACCAATAGCACTTGATTAAGCAACAATTGAAATAAAGCATGTCAATTATGTTTGAGTATGTGTCCTGGTGACTTCTTTTAACTGATCTATATGTCATGGTAACTTCATTTGTTAGGATGAATGAGGATCTAGAACCCATTGAGGATTAGTTGCAAGTAACATACGCATAAAGGCCACAGATTGGTAAAAAACATAAATGGATACTTATAGAGAGGACTTTCAAATCAGACGGTTACTAGGAATTACTACTAACTAGTGATGAAAAGTATGCCGTCAATGAAATTGTTGAAATTAGAGCAGTAGATGCAAGCATATCAACAGCTCATAATACACGTATGGTGGAGAAAGCTAATGGAGAATGTGCATCAGTACCAAGTACA
>JANQBM010000003.1:23070640-23101223 GCA_025594535.1 Erythroxylum domingense
AGGAGAAGAAATATTTGGAGGAGATTTTTCTTAGAAGAAAGAAGCCAAAGATGAGACACCTCTCATGCAAATTTTGGCTAACACATGCAGGAAAGGAGATAGAGTAAAAAAAATGCAAGACCTCTCTCTTATACCTTGTCAATTTCGGTTATGCATGAAAAGAAAGTAGAAGTGGAGAGCATCCAATGCATAACTTCATTCTTTAATCAAACATAAGGAAGCCATTAAATGAGACTCTTCTCATTTGTTTTAATATGGCTATACAAAAAGACCAATAACCTAAAATGACATGTCAATTTCAGTTTTAGTATTGAAAGAAGGAAGATGATCCATTGAATGCTCCTCTTTCATCTTTAATCAAATGAATGCTAAAAGGTCACATTACATGTCATCATTAAAAGATAACCATTAAACTATTTAATGGTAAGATCATTAATCCATTTAATGATGATAAAGCATAATAAATACCATCTTTATTTGGCAATTCAATGCTAAATGTGTAGATACATATTTAGCCCTAATAAAACCGAAATTGCACCTTCCATTTCTTTAAAATTTTTGTTTTGATTTAATCAATCTAATTAATCAAATTAAACCAAACTATAGCCCATTTCTAAATGTTCATTTGGGCTTCTAATAAACCATTAGTTAGTACAAGCCCAACATTCAATCATGGGTTTTAAAACCTCAATTTATATTTCTTACTTTGCTTGATAACTTTCCTTGAAGCCAAGTGGGGAATCTTATTAGACTTAGATAATTTAAGCTCTAATAAGCCCAGAATTAATTTAATCTCATTAGAATTAATTCTAGCTTATTAACTAAATGTTATTCCACTAAAGACAATTAGATGAACTCTTGAATTACTAAATATTATGAGAACACATATTTGAAAAAAGATGTCCAATTGCAAACCCTATTATGAACCTTATTATAGCCTTCCGCACAACAAAGGGTAAAATTACCGTTTTTGCCCTTATATTGGTTTTTTCTTCTAAATCTCCCATTTTACTCTATACAGTGATTAACACACAAGATCTCATCTTGGTGTTAAGACTTGATGGGTAGCTAGTCCATCAAACTCCTGGTGCTAGTTTAATCACCAATCTCTATAAAACATCTAGAAGTAATGATATTACTATAAGCTCTTTATTTGAGTGAATGTTCCCTGATACATGTTTCAATTAATAATTCCAACATGCAGATACTGGAATAATACTCTGTAAAAAATTCATTTCGATCATATCAAGAATTATAATGAAACACATATGAGTTTACCACTTATCAAGATTGTGGTCTATAAAAAGCAAATGCTAAAATGTATGTTTTAATATTAAAGTAACAACCTACTTTATTTATTAAAATATACGTGATTCCAAATTCATTTAATAGTGCCATTATTGATAGTCAACTACTATAATGATATGAAACTCATCATTCCCTTGAAGTAAAATCCTTTACTTACATAGAGATAAATTGCAACACTACAGTCTAAACCATAATCTAGCGACCAACTTGATTATTGAACTATGAATTAATTAATTTAGATTATAATAATATACATGTTTCCCATACATCTCTATATATATGTATGTTACTTACAAAAGAATCTCGGTACCTTATGACTAGTTTTATTATGCTCATACATATAAAATCAAACTCTTTTGTTTTATTAATAATAAATATTTTCAATACAAAAAGTAACTAGAAGAAAATTAAGTTAGAAGTAAATACACTTAATTTCTAGGGCACTATATTTACATAACTCCAATAATCTCGCACTTGCCCTAAAGCAAGTTTGACGTATTCTTCATTCCCATCCTTTCTAGGTGACCTGAAAGCTTTTCTGAGACAACGTCTTCGTAAATGGATCAACAAGGTTTTGCTCTGTGGGAATCTTTACCACATTCACCTCACTCTATTGTATTATCTCCCTTATGAGATGATACTTTCCCTCAATGTGTTTCGCAGCTTTATGGTTCCAAGGTTCTTTAGAATTAGCCACAACCCCATTATTATCACAATAAAGTACAATGGCTTTTTCCAAATCATTTAGGAATTTGCAGAGCCAGAATGCTTCTTTTGTTGCTTCACAAATTGATTCTTTTGTTGCTTCTCAGCCTCCATAGTCAAATCAGCAACATAAGATTGCTTGATACTCCTCCAGACTATGGCTCCACCTCTTAAAACAAATATAGAGCTAGGAGTTAATTTCTTTGAATCAACATTTGATTGAAAATTAGAATCCGTATATCCTGTTGTAATAAGATTGCTTCTAGAGTAAACGAGCATTAAGTTCTTTATCTTACGAAGATACTTCAGTATGCACTTAACCGCAGTCCAATGATCCATTCCTAGATTGGACTGAAATCTAGTTACTAGTCCCACTGCGTAACTGATATCTGGTCTAGTGCAAAACATTGCATACATTAAACTTCCAACTGCCGAAGCATATGGAATGTTACACATATGCATTCAACCTCCCCTTGGGTTTTAGGTGCTTGTTCCTTTGAAAGTTTGATTCCATGTCCAGTAGATGTGAAATCCCTCCTGGAATATTGCATGGAGAACTTATTGAACATATTCTCAATGTAGGTTAATTGAGACAAGGCTATCTATTTATTCTTACGATCCCTTAGAAACTTGGTCCCTAGAACATAGTTAGCCTCTCCCAAATCGTTCATTGAAAATTGTTCATTCAGCCATCCCTTAACCGTAGAAAACATTCCCACATCGTTCCCAATGAGCAGAATGTCATCAACATATTGAATTAGGAAAGTAACCTTGCCTTCTTGTATTCTTTTATAAACACAAGGCTCATCTAGGTTTTGTATGAATCCATAGGTTTTGATAGACTTATCAAACCTAATGTTCCAAGACCTAGATGCTTGCTTAAGTCCATAAATGGACCTTTGCAACTTGCATACCTTATGCTTATTACTTGGCTCAACAAAACCTTCTGGTTGGGCCATATAAATGGCCTCCTCAAGATTCCTATTAAGAAATGCGGTATTGACGTCCATTTTCCATATTTCATAATTAAAATAGGCTGCTATGGCCAAAAGAATCCTGATGGACTTAAGCATGGCAACCGAAGAAAAATTCTCCACATAGTCTATACCCTCTTTTTGAATATAACCCTTAGCTACCAATCTAGCGTTAAAGGTCTTTACCTTTCCATCTGATCCTCTTTCCCTTTTGTAGATTCATTTATGCCCTATGGCCTTTATACTTAGTGGTAGATCTACAAGGATCTAGATTTCATTAACGTACATGGAATCTATTTCTGATTTCATTGCCTTGAACCATTTTTCTGCATCAACATCATTAATATCCTATGTATACGTAATGGGATCCATTTCTTCTTGGTCTGAGATGAAAATTAAGCCTTCTCCTTTACCTAGATACCTATCTGGCTCTCTGACAACCATCCCACTACGTTTTGGCACAACTTGATGTTCAGGTTGCTCTTCTGATTCAACTCTTGAATCCATTTCGACATCTTATTCTGTTATATCCATATCAACTCTTGAATTAGATGAAATAACTAACTCTTTTGGTACTACTTCACTTCTTCCTTTATGATTTCTTACAAATTCTTCCTCTAAGAAGGTCGCATTTGTCGACGCAAATACCTTCCTATCCTGAGGACTATAAAAATAGTATCCTTGAGTACCCATATGATATCCTACAAATAAACGTACTTCTTACCTTAGTTCCATCTTTATAGATTTAGGCTTTAGAACATGGGTTGGGCAGCCCCAGGTCCTTAAGTGCCGCAATCAAGGCACTCGACCAGTCCATAACTCCTTAGGTATTTTAGGCATTGATTTGGATGGAGCAAATTGAGAAGATATGTTGTCGTTTGTATGGCATATCCCTAGAACAATTCTGGAAGGTTAGCATAGGAAATCATCGATCTTACCATTTCCAATAGATTCTTGTTCCTCCTCTCATTACACCATTCTGTTGAGGTGTTCGAGGAGTTGAAAAGTTAGAAACAATTCCCTTGTCAATTAGAAATTGTTGGAACTCTTTAGATAAGTATTCACTACCCCGATCTGTTGTTTTAATGGCTTGCCTAGCTGCTTCTAAGCTTCTGCCTTGAATTCTTTGAACTTTTCAAAGGATTCACTCTTTTTATACATCAAATACAAATAACCATATCTTAAGTAATCATCTATAAAGGTTATGAAGTACTCTAGTTTGTATATTCAGTGGCCCACACATATATGTATGTACCAGGTCCAACATAGATTTTGATCTGTTTCCTTTAGAAGGAAATGAGGCCTTAGTCATTTTCCTTCAATATAAGATTCACAGGTGGGTAATGGATCATTATCCAAGCCCATAAGGATCCCATCCTTTACCAACCTATCAAGTCTTTTCTGATTGATATGACCCATTATTAAGTGCCACAGATATTTTGAATTAATTCTAGAGTCATTGAAATGTCTTTGTTTTATTAATTATGTGGTAGTTAGTGAGCCTTTCATTGGTTCTATAAAGAACAATCCCTTTTTAATTTTTGCATTACAAATAAAATCCTTATTCTCATATATTGAAACAACATTTTCAAAATATAAGGAATAACTAGACTTTATTAAACAAAAAAAAAATCATGTTCCTTACAATCATTGGGATGTAGTCAACATCCTCTAAATATAACCTATAACCATTAGGAAAATCTAAGATAACAACTCCCACTGATTATGCCGAAACATAGGATCCATTTGCTATATTGACTTAAAACAGGCCTTTAAGTAATCTTTTCCTTTATTGGAACCCCTGCAAAGAATTTCAAACAAGGTTAGCGGCTCCGGAATCTAATATCCACAAATCAAATGATTATGTCACATTTCTAGTTCCTAATAAACTTAGGAAACCCATACCTTGTTTTCTTTTGAGGAACTCAAGCTAAACCGCACAGTTTCTTTTTTAGTGGCCCATCTCACCACAATGGAAACATTTTCCCTTGGTGTCCACTTTGGCCTTCTTTTTCATGGATTGAACCTTGAACCCTATTTGGGCGTTCTTTTTCACTGGACCTTTTTTCTTCTGCTTGCCCTTTCCCTTTGGTTTGGCAGAAGATGCTACATTAACCTCAGGCCTAATAGCCTGGATATTCAATATCTCCTCTGTATTCTAGAAGGTATTCATCAACTCACTCAAGGTATAATCCTTAGTGTTAAGCTCAAAATCCAACTTAAATTGCTGAGAGTTTAAGCTATTGATGATCATAATCATCTGCATTTTTGCATCCATATCCGCCCCAAGCATCTCAGCCTCTATAACAGCAGAGATTACCTTAAGCATGTAATCCTGCACCGGTTCACCAGGATTTTGTCTGAGATTATGAAATGATTGGATAGCTTTCACCCTAGCAGACCTAGTCCTTACACCAAACATTTAATGTAGGTGATGGACCATTGCACTTATAGTTTTCATGCATGCAATTTTCTTTTGCAACATTCCGCTCACAAAATCCATAATATAGCATTTAGTGGTCTGATCAGTATTTTGCCATCATTCATATTGTTTGACTTGTTCAGGAGTTGAATTTTCATCCGGAGGTGCAGGCTCATTTTTCGTTAATACCTATGAAATCTGTTCATATTAAAGAACAATGTCTGGGTTACATCTCCATTTATTAAAATCCTCTTTGTTTTCCAATTTGTTATTTGTCAAGAGTAAGGTAAGTGGATTCATTTTGTGGTGATTATGTTTAAAAATATAAATTATTAAAGAGTAAGTAAACTAGTCAAAAATATGTATGCATGATGATGGATTTAACAAAACTTAAAAAACAATTAAATCTTTATATGATGGTTATTTTTCTTATCTATAATAGACTTAGTGACGGTGGGTCATCTTATCTATTAGAAGAAAAATAGGGACCCACCCACTCAAAAGGCTACCAAGCATCTTCATGCCTAACTTTTTGAAAAGCGTCATAATTTGGTCCATACATTTATCAACAGAGCTACGATGGGCAGGTTATTTGATAAACTATATTGAGAGTATAACCATTTCATTCATCCACTAAAGGTACTTGCAAATCGTGCGTCGTTGGGAGGTCACATTTGCTACCAATGAGTTGACTTATGCTTTAGGAGACCCAAACCATGTAGGATCTGGGATCCATATCCTCCAGTGGAGAGTAACATTTCACCATATGTAATGGGTCATTATATGGAGACCGTGGACTCTCACATGAGAATCCTCTCCCACTCAATCTTTTTGGGCTTTAAGTTTTAATAAATACCATCGTGTCTAGATGCAATTTATTATCCATCCTATATTGTTTCATTATATATCTCATACATAATGAATGTATGGCAAAGCCTAGGGTTGGCAATTTTCTAAATGGTATACAATCACATAATATCACATATTATTTACATCCATTCATCCATTCATCTCATGAACTAATAAGCCACTTTTGATTGTCCATCCTAAAACATAAAAAAAATTACATGGATTTTATGCCCAAAAAAATCTTTTTGGACTTGGATCTTCCGCTTCGAACTCTTTGCTCACATGACCCAGCCCATTCAGTAAAAAAATGTGTAATGGCATTTTATAAAACTAAATTTTGTCACTTTGAAAATAAAAAATCCAGTACTAGATTTTCATAAATCCGAATCTTTGTCATAACAAATAGAAAATAGTACTTGTTTTCATTAAAACCAAAAAATGTTCCATTAAAACAAAAAACCAACACTTTGTTTTTATCAAAACCGAAACTTGATTCATTGAAACAAAAATCCAGCACTTGTTTTTACATAAAAATCGAAACTTGATTCATTGAAACAAAAATCCAGCATTTTGGTTTTCATAAAACCTAAACTATGCCAATATATAAAAGGATACATTAAAACCATTACCTCTTCATTTCTTCAATCCGTGGCTGCTTCATTGACACCAATTTGTACATTACAAAATCAAAATAAGAAGAAAAATGAAGCCAAAGAGGAAACATGATGATTATAGACCACCCTCCTTGTTACAACCCAAATGAAGAAATCTTACATGGTAAATATAAATTCTATGAACAACCAAAAGAGCTAAACATACACCATATGTATTTCTATCAAATAAAATTATGAAGCATACAAAAACTAATTTTCAACCCATGCATCACATATAGGAACTGAAAATATGTATAATAAATATGGCTCTGATACCAATTGTTGGAACGAAAAATAAAATATGCAAGACTTGGCTAAAATGGAAAATTTCAAAACTTTTTTAGAAATCAAAACATAGTGGAAGCAAGATAACCAAATCAACATGCCAAACCATACATGATACGGTATATGAAAAATAATTATCATAAGAACAAGATTGAGATTATATTATTTACTCCTTTTGCTACAACTTTAACTCCTCACTATGCTATCCTCTCCTTCTTTAGCCTTGCTTTTGAATCCTTTCCTTTGTCAATGTATCCTCTCCTTGTTGTTTTATCCTCAACCAATCCGATCTACCACTTGTTCTTCTTAGACAACTTGGTTAACAAGATCCTTTGGTAGGAAAGGAGAAGAAATATTTAGAGGAGATTTTTCTTAGAAGAAGAAAGTCAAAGATGAGACACCTCTCATGCAAATTTTGGTTAACACATGAAAGAAAGGAGAGAGAGTGCAAAAAATGCAAGAACCGCTCTCTTACACCTTGTCAATTTCAATTATACATGAAAAGAAAGAATTAGTGGAGAGCATCCAATGCATCACTTCATTCTTTATTCAAACATAATGAAGCCATTAAATGAGACTCTTCTCATTTGTTTTAAGATGGCTATATGAAAAGACCAATAACCTAAAATGACATGTCAATTTCGGTTTTAGTGATGAAAGAAGGAAGATGATCCATCAAATGCACCTCTTTCATCTTTAATCAAATGAATGCTAAAAGGTTACATTACATGCCATCATTAAAAGACAACTATTAAACCATTTAATAGCAAGATCATTACTCCATTTAATGTTGATAAATCATGATAAATACCATCTTTATTTAGAAATTCAATGCTAAATGTGCTCTAATAAAACTGAAATTGTACCTTTTATTTCTTTAAGAATTTTGTTTTAATTTGATTAATCTAATTAATCAAATTAAACCAAAGTCTAGCCCATTTCTAAATGTTCATTTGGGCTTCTAATAAACCATTAGTTAGTACAAGCCCAACATTCAATCATGGGCTTTAAAACCTCCATTTATATTTCTTGCTTTGCTTGATAACCTTCCTTGAAGTCAAGTGGAGAATCTTATTGGATTTAGATAATTCAAGCTCCAATAAGCCCAAAATTAATTTAATCTCATTAGAATTAATTCTAGCTTATTAACTAAATGTCATTCCACTAAAGGCAATTAGTTGAACTCTTGAATTACTAAATATTATGAGAACACATATTTTAAAAAAGATGTCCAATTGCAAACCCTATTATGAACCTTATTATAGCTATCCACACAATAAAGGGTAAAATTATTATTTTGCCCTTATATTGGTTTTTCCTTCTAGATTTCCCATTTTACTCTATATGGTGATTAACACACAAGATCTCATCTTGGTGTTAAGACTTGATGGGTAGCTAGTCCATCAAACTCCTAGTGATAGTTTAATCACCAACCTCCATAAAATATCTAGAAGTGATGATATTACTATAAACTCTTTATTTGAGTGAATGTTCCCTGATACATGTTTCAATTAATAATTCCAACATGCATATACTAGATTAATACTCTATAAAAAATCCATTCCAATCATATCAAGAATTATAATGAACCATATATGAGTTCACCACTCATCAAGATTGTGGTCCATAATAAGCAAGTGCTAAAATGTATGTTTTAATATTAAAGTAATGACCTACTTTATTTATTAAAACTTACGTGATTCCAAATTCATTTAATAGTGCCATTATCGATAGTCAACTACTATCATGACATGAAACTCATCATTCCTTTGAAGTAAACTCCTTTACTTACATAGAGATAAATCGCAACACTACAGTCTAAACCATAATCAAGCGACCAACTTAATTATTGAACTGTGAATCAATTAATTTAGATTATAATAATATACATGTTTCCCATACCTCTCTATGTCTATGTATATTACTTACAAAAGAATCTCGGTACTTATGACTAGTTTTATTATGCTCATACATATAAAACCAAAATCTTTTGTTTTATTAATAATAAATATTTTCATTACAAAATAGTAACTGGAAGAAAATTAAGTTGTAAGAAAATACACTTGCTTTCTAGGGCACTATATTTATATAACTCCAACAGAGGCAACCCATGGAAAATTATTTTCTTTGATTAGTTGTGTTAGAATGTTTGAATTCCGTTGTTAGGATTATTTTGTTTTCAAATAAAATCAATAAGGAATAAGATTTTGGGATAAAGTAGATGATTGAGCGAGCAAGTAAAAGAGAGGTGAAATGGCCACAAAAGAATTAAGAAGTGAATTTGAAAAGAATGTGAAAAGAGCGAAAGAAGAAAAATAAAGAAGTGGTGGAAAACTACAGGCCACGATCATGGCTTATGATTAGGTAGGAAGGGGAGGATGCGTTTTTTAAGCAATTTTTTTATCATTTTACTCTCCAACCACCTATATATTCATTTCTAACTTCACTTTTTCATTCACTTTCCCTTTCACTTTATCTTTCTAGAATTGAATCCTACAAAAGCTTTCATATCTCTCTACAAAAATT
Source organism: Erythroxylum domingense (assembly GCA_025594535.1). Lineage (NCBI taxonomy): Eukaryota > Viridiplantae > Streptophyta > Magnoliopsida > Malpighiales > Erythroxylaceae > Erythroxylum > Erythroxylum domingense. The sequence continues at coordinate 23,080,363 of JANQBM010000003.1, forward strand.
TCAAACCTCTAAATTTCTTCCAAATTCTACCTAATTCTCAAGAATTATGCCTAGCATTAAACAATCAGCCAAACGGAAACAATCAGGATGAAATCAAGTTGCAGAATGTGGGAGAAGAAACTGAGTGGCAAACTTCGGAACGCCCTTCTCGATCTACATAGAGGAGGAAGCTATTCGTTTGTAATCTTTAAATGCTAGATAAATAGTAGTTCCTAAATATTTTGATTTTGAAATGCTCGATAGGTTAGAATTGCATGAGAGGGTAGAAAACCTAGTTGAGAGAATCCAGTGGGCCTAATTTATATGTTTCCTATTTCCTATCTACCAAGAGCTCACGTTGGAAATTTTCACTTCACTATCCAATGACCCTAAGAACCCCAAAGAATTGTGGTTTGGGTTTAGAGGAAGAGCCTATCAATTGAACATAGAAATCATGTGTGATATGTGTGGATTCCTCAAATCCTCCATCTTCGATCAGCATGATGATTTTTATCCCTCTCAATATTGGAATGAACTCATTGGAATAGAGCAATTTCATGCCAAGAATGCTCATAATAACATAATAAGGTCTCATGAACAATTTTTGTTGCAAAAATTCATCTGTCAGCTGGTTTTTGACAAAACAGAGAAACCAAAAAGTATTCCAAAAAAGAATTATTTATGTTGTGGTGATTAGACCACAACATTCCAGTTTGCTCATCCATACATGTGCTAAATGCTATTATTGTGACTCAGTGAAAGAGGCGCAACAATTTAGGAATGACGTGCCTAGTGTCTACCATTCCTGAATATTATGGCGTGGACTGGAGTGGGTAAACTGTTCACCTCCCTGAATTCCTAAACCATTGCCATTTATGGCCGGCTAAAATCCTTAAGTCCCACAATATGGAACTTAGGGATATCAACCAGAAGACAAATATGAAGATTAGGGATAATCAGGTGAGCTTGAGTTCAGTGCCACCTCATAAGCACTCGAGGACTCCACTAGTGAAGAGTTCGAGGAAGAGGAAGAGGTAGAGGAAGAACAAGGCTAGAAGAAAATCCTGGAAACAATCTCCACAACCAACAAGACAGTTACTGATACACTGGCGGAACACACCAGAATGATGAAGGAGATAAACCGAACACAACGACGATAGATTCGGGATATCTATTAGCTACATAGATATTTCGAGGCTCAAGGGGTTTAGTTTTTGCCTGCAACACCATCACTGCCTCCATCTCCACGAGATTTGTGTCTAGCCCATTTTTTTTTCAAATTAGTCTTCATTTTTATTCTTATTTTTATCTATATTCTATTTACCTTAATTTTATATTACTTCTTGTCTTTCATGTGCTTGTTTATTCCCTTCTCAAATTGAGGACAATGTGTTGTTCAAGTGTGGGTAGGGTTATGTGTACTTTTTATGTGATTTTGCATATGGTATGATAGTTGTAGGTTGCTTTTTGTGAATTGTTTGAATGTATCAATGACTTAGATGGATTGAAATTTGATTTAATTTTGAACATAGTCTATTAGGTTGTGAATAATAATTAGCTCTCAAAATTAGTGAACTGGAGACTTTAGATAAATATATAGCTTAATTAGTATTTAGTGTAAATTTATCACCCTATAAATTGCCATATTAATTCATAATTTGAGGCCTTTCAACTTAAGTAGCTTTATTAGTATTTTTCATGGAAACGAGTAGTTAAAACAACAAGTTAGGAAATAAAAATAAATAAATAAATAATGTTTATTAAATAAATAGCTATTATGCTATCCTTCAGGTTATGAATAGAGTTAGTAGTCAGTTGAGAGTGTGACATAGTCGAGCAACCGAATCTACAAGCATCACAAATGTGTGCCTCTGTGCCAAAAACCTATGATGACGTTCCAACCAATTATCTTAATAAAAACATGACTTAGTAAAGTAACCAGATCAACATTCATTACCAATGTTTGCCTCCTCATAAAAAGACTAAGTCCATGTTCAATGAATTAAAAAAAAGTTTTCTTAATAAATCCTACCGGACTTGTAATAAGCTTAACTTTTCATTAAAATATACTTAGGAACAGTTACAGAGTATAAATGACCAAAAAATTATTAATGTGTGTGTGCAATTGAAAAGGTTAAATAAATTAACACTTGGATCTCGATTAATTTGCATATTTAGTTTAAAGCCCCTAGATACAAATTTTGTATGTTAATGATTTGATATAACTTGTATGGCTATGTTTATGATTAAATTGATTTCATAAAGTTGAAGCTATTGTCTCATAACTACATTGTGTGTTGTGTGTTTGTTATGTGTTTATTGTTTTGTTTGCTTGAGTACAAGAAAATGCTTATGTAAGGACCCAAATTGTACCCTAGTTAAAATGTTACATATGCATGAAAGTATATGTACTAGAAATTGTGATATGATTATGAATTGCATATGTCTTGAATTTTGGTTAATGAATCATACTTAGTGAGTTGGGATTAATTAATACCATTAGAGAATTGAGGTATTAAAATGGACGTTTGGAATAGGAAAATTGTCAAATGGCAAGATAAGTTGGTATATGAAAATTAGTATGATTAAGCCTATACTTTGAATGACATTTGAAATGTTGGTTAATTGACAAATGAACCAATGATTATATGTTAAGTGGGCCAATTTTGGAGTGAAATGATTTTTTAGGTGACTAATGGCAACTTCTTAAGGTGACAAGTGGCACTTTAGACTTGTAACATGTGGAGCTTTAAAATGGTGACATATGTAGGTTTACAAATGATGACATATTTAGCCTCATAATTAGTGACATTTGTAGCCTTCCAAGTAGTGACATATGGAGGCTTAAATGAGTGACCTGTGAAGCCTAAAGTAGGTGACATATGGAGGCTTAAATGAGTGACATGTGAAGCCTAAAGTAAGTGACACATGGACCAATAGAATAGTAACATATGGATCAATAGAAGGACAACATATGTACTAATGGAATGGTGACACATGGACCAATGGAATGGTAACAGATGAATTATTTTGACTTTCTTTAAATTTTTTAGAGAAAAAGAATGAAGAAGGCAATATAAGTGAGAGTGAGGGTTGGCCATAAGGTTATAAGAGGGAGAAAAATGAAAATGAGAAGAGAAGGAGAGAAAAAGGGGAAGAGAAGAGGAGAAGGAAAGAAGTTATCAAGGTAAGTTGAAATTCTGGTTTCAATTTCATCTTTCTCTTTAGATCTGTCTTTAATATCCTTAGAGCACGAATTTGAAGAAACTTGATCTCTGTGAAAGTGGCTTGACAAAATAGTGACCAGAGCTCGAGCTATGTTTGTTTCACTAATACTGCCTGTGATAGATCCCTATGCAGGAACCTTGTATTACTTCCTAATTTTTAAGGGCTTTAGAACCTGAATTATTCAAAGTATAAAGCATAAACAATGATTATTGATGTCTTATTAATGCTTCTGTGAAACGGTTTGGTTAGGAGATGTTTTGATAATTATTTATTTAGGGATGTGTATTGGTTACATGAAGGGCCCGTTTGGTTAGTTCTTGGAAGAAGGAACTTGAAGGTGATTTGGTAAGGGAATTGTAAACTCTACAACATGTATTAGTACAGTTTTGATGATAATTGAATTGGCATGAAGTTTATGTTATGATGTTGATATTGATAGCTTGTATTAATATAAGTTGTATGAAAATTGAATTATTATGGAATATGTGTTAAGATGATGAGGAATGAATGCCAGAACAATGATATTTGTCGGATAATTTCTGGTTTGGTTTTGATGCATGGAAGAGATTGATTTGTAAGTTAATTAATTAATGATTTTTGAATTGGTTCTAAACATGAACTTTATGTGGAATTGAGGCATGAATAAGGTGGAATTGAAGTAGAATTGATGAACTATGGTGAAAGGGTGTTGAAGGTGTATGACAATTGTAGTGGTTTCACTTAACAGGTTTCACTGAATAGACATCGGTATTTTTGCTATAACTTGACCTGTAGATATCTAAATGGGGTGATTTTCATTTTATATTAAACCGCATACATATTTCTACAATTTTTATGAAGGAATAGAATTTTATTTCTATCTCTAAGGGTTTTGAAATTTGGCTTGAAGTTGAGTTATGGATTCAGTCACTGCTTAAGAATAGTCTGTAGTATTTTAGCGATAACTCTAGAAATAATGAACCAAATTTTATGAACTTTATTTCATTAGAAACTTAAGACATAAAAAAATGTTCCTTAAAAGAAGATATTGCCTAAAAGCCTCAGTTTCTATGTCAAAATGGCCATACAAAATTGACCCGAAACTTATCCTAAGAAAATCTGGAAAAAGTGCAGGAAAAGGAAATAGGCAGGGTTTTTACATGGTAAATGCTGAATTGTGCAATTGTTGAGCCACATGAGGACAAGTCTCTTTAATGTGGTGTAATTAGACATGATTAAGGTGTAAAATGAACCTAGTTTTATATGGAATAGGTTTATTAAAGGTTGAATAAGATTTGGATTTGTAATTAAAGTAATAACTTACGGAAGGTGTTATTAGATAACAAAGTATCTAATTTTGGAACTTATAAGGTATTAAAGGAATGAAGTCTAATTATGAATGTTAATGTGATTTCAAGAAAAAGAATAATATGTTAATTGTGAATGTTTATGAATTGGGAACTAGTATGACTACATGTAATATGTAATTACTTAATGTATTCATTGTTGTATTATTACAAATGTTTATGTTCACGAGGCTTTGATTAAATGTGAATGATTATATCCTATGTGAGTGACATGGAATAAGTCATATGATATGCATTTTTTTTGACATGTGATTATGAAATTTGAAATGTTTTATTTTAAAACTACCAAGTCCTAGTCATGGGTAAATAGGCATGCTTAAAAGGATCTGCAGCTACTCCTGGACACATTTAAGGTGTCGACACTTCGGTGTCTCCTGATAAAGACACTTCAGTGTTTGAGACGTAAGTCTCTCTTGATATTGACACTTTAGTGTCTCCTAATAAGGACACTTCAATGTCGAGACTTAGGTCTCTCCTATTCTTTGATACCAATAGGTATCTCCTATTCTGGTCCTGTTCAATTATGATATAAGCTAAGTTTAATTCTGATACTACTAAATGTTGTTGTGATATAAGCAAGATTTGTTTAGATACTTTAAAGTTCCATTTTATGATTATGATATTCTATTCGGATATTTATAAGTTTGTTGTAAGTATATTCTCTTATGATATGTGCTATTTTGTTTTGATGTAAATGATATTGGAATGTTCAATAATTTGAACAATTAAAGTTTTTCTGAGATTTGTTAAGATCCAGTGCATGAATATACTAGATGATTGTTAGAGATAGTCACTAGTTTATATGTTGTTTAGTTATTCCCCACTAAGCTATATGCTCAAGACAATGATTTTACCCCTATGTAGGTTCTGATAAGAAGATTTGAGACTGGGACAAAGACAACTGCAGTGGCCAAGAAGATTGTGTTTTGCTCTGGAAATGTTCAATTTATTTTAAGTTGTTCTTCAATGTAATGAGATATGTTGTATTTTGTGTTTTGTTTAATGGTTTGTAAAAACCTTAATGTAGTTTGGATTTGGATTTAAGGCTTGTATGTAATAAGTATTATGTGTATGTTACGTTTTAAATATGTCCCAACCAATGATGAATGAAATGTATGCTCCTTAAGTTTCTAGAAATGCTTTAGCATATATTGGATTATTTTGGTTCTATTTTGTGTAGCATCTACTTATCCTCCCAGGGGGTATGGGGGTGTTATAGTTTAAATGTGGGGATGTTGACAGATCCCTACTTAGGTGAGAATTTGGGTATGTTTGGTTTGGTTTGGGGATGTTGATAGGTGTGATTTGAATCATGTTTTAAGGTTTAATTTGTTATGTATTAAGTGTTAATTTGAGTGTTTAGTGTGTGTTTAGGTTAGAATTGTGTTATTTTATGAGTTTAAGTGTTTTATAGGTTGGTATAAGTCTTTGAGCCTAAATGTTACTTTTTTTAGGTACCTTGATGTGTTTATTAGTGTTTCAGGGCCAACAACAAAGAACAGAGAAGTTTTAGGCCCACGATCGTGATAGAGACATGCGGGACACGATCGTGACAAAAAGACTCTGTCACAGACCATGATAGTGACAAGGACATGATTGTGGCCTGCGTCGACTAGACATGCAAATAAGAGGAAAAGTCATGTTTCAAGGGATTTTTTATACCGTTTTGACCCTAAAAAAACCCTAGGACTGCCAAGGTATTTAAAGAATATAAAGAGCAGAGGATGAAAGCTTTTTGCATCAGCCAAATTCTGAAACCCTAGAGAGCTTATCGAGAGATTGAGGAAGGAAATGAAAGAAGAGAGACACGAAGAAGAAGCCTATGCGAAGTACTTTCCAGAATAGGAAGTTTCTTGTCATTGTTGCCTCCAATTTAATGATTTCCACTCATATTTTCTTTATATTTATTTCAATTTTATGGATATATAGAATTAGGATAGTTTTTGAGAATAGGATTTGTCGAATGTTGACATTTGTCCAAACTCACCTTTAGGAATTTTACTCTTGGATGTTAATGAAATTTGATTTATTGCATTTTTATTGAACTATTTGTGATTCAATTTCAACATTTAATAATTCGGTAACAAACTGAGAGGGTGAATCGAGTGAAAAACATTAAATTGTGCTAACAAGAGTTAGGTAGTTTATTAGATCAAGAATTTAATCAAACAGGTAAATTTATGCAATGAGAGATCTTATATAGGTTTTCGGTAGTTTAGTGGACAACTTAAGATCTAATTTAGGTTTGGGATAAATTGTGAATTGAGAAATTGCAAATTCTCATAATCTGATTATGGTTAATAATAGGGTTAATGATTATAACTCAAGAGAGAGTGATCAACTCTAGGACCGTCTAGAACTGGTAATTCGATAATTTTGTAATCAGTTAGATTTTCATTAAAGTTAGATAAAAATGCCTTTTCTCTCAGTTGGTAGTTTTTAACTGTTTTGTGATTTGGTGTTGCAATTGCTGTTGTGTTTATATTTTTGTATTTGATTATTGGATTTATTTACATGATTGAATTATTTTATTGTTTAGCTTTGTTCATTAAAGTATTGTGAACTTAGTTCAGCCTTAGATTTTAGGATTATATTATTCTTCCTCATAGGATCGACACCTTAGGTACTACGTGAACGACCCATGCACTTGTGGTAATATCTAGGTTAAAAATATTAAAAATTTGTCATATCGAAACCTCTGATCACGTCTCGAGACTCAGTTTTGCCGTACTGATTGATCGTATCTTACTATTTGTTTGATGCGTGACATATTGGCTTGCGAGTCGGTAGAAGTTGGAAGAAACTAGAGGTTTAAAATTTGGGTAGAGAGAAGTTAGAGTGTTTGGACGTTTTAAACTTAGAAAGATAAAGTAAAATTGAAAATGAATGAAAAAATGAAGTTAGAAATGAATATAAAGGTGGATAGAGGGTAAAATGGTAAAAATTGACTTTAAAAAACACTTGCCCCCTTTTTACCCTGCCGCAGGCCATGATCATAGCCTATAATTTTCCACCAATTTTTTATTTTTTTCTTTTATTCTTCTTCACTATTTGAAGTCACTTATTAACTCTTTATGGCCTTTTCACCTCTCCTTGCTTACTTCCTCAATCATCTAATTAATGACTAAGTTCTATGCCTTCCTAATTTTATTTGGAAAAGAACTAATCTAACTACGGAATTCAACTATCTAGAAATAAAAAGGAATAACATCAATTTAATAGTCCATGGGTTTCCTCCTATACATTGCTTCTTTTAACATTGGTAGCTCAATGCTCTATCCTTGGAAACTCAGCCAAGATCAATTATGAGCGACTTGCTTCCACCTTTTTCATTCAACATCATTTTTGTACCCGTAAGTAAACTACAAATTGAAAAATAATCAAAAAGATAATATTGATAAAATTATGAAAACCAATTATGCTCAGTAATGTCCTTTTCGAGCAAACTGTCAACAAAATAAGGAATAACAAAACTTCCTAAATCTTTTATGGAACCCAATAGTTTGCCTGGTATGAGGTTGAGTTGTTCTCTTTTGGGTCTTCCCCATTCGCACTTATCTCCTCTTCTTCTTTACCTTCTTGAATAGAGACTTCCATAGCTTATTCAAATTTGATGTCCGTTGTCATCTGTTGTTAAATTTGATGTTCATTTTCCTTTCAAAGATTCAAGACATCAAATTTTCTGAATGAGTCACCCTCCTTCGGAATCTTTAATACATCATTCATGTTAAATATCACTTAGTCATCACTAATCTGAATGACGAGGTTCTCTTCATGGACATCTACCCTAGTTTTATTAAAGTTCAAGCATGGTATACCAAGATCTAGGGAATAATAGGAAGGGTTGGCATTTTTTTCTTCATTCTCTTTCTTCGTCTCTTGGTCTTCAGTAAGGTGGGGTTCAGTTTGATTTTCCACTGGTCCTTTTGGCTCTCCCCTATTCTTAAGTACGATAGCCTCTTATTGCTCTCTTTGATGTATTTCCATATTACTTAGAGAGTCTTCCACACTTCTCTTACAAAATTCATGTGAAAGCTATCTCACTCGAATCTCTGGGTTGTGAATAGAGGAGGCATGGTTTTCTGTTTCTTGTTCAATTTGCTCTTCTAGTTTCTTCTGGCCCTCTTCCATATCTGTGAGCTTATCCAAGATCTTGTCCAATTTAGAATCCCATGAGCTGGACTCATCTTATTGAAGTCCTAATAGGTCTTAACACCCTAAATAAGTCCCTACATAATTGGACCAATAAAAATTGGGGTGGTTATGCCACCCCGGAATGTTCATGTTCTAATAAGGATCATTAATTCCCAACCATTTTATACCTCATTGTAATTCACAAAAGTTCTTTGTTGCTTATAATATCTATCGTCCATCATTGTTCTTTCCATTTCTTCTTAGCATTTAGCTTTTTAGATGTCTCATTTCTCATTCTAACATATCTTGATGTGTCTCTACTTTATGCTCCAAACTTCTTTCTCTATTTTTTATTACTTAAAATAAAAGATAGTGAAAAATCCTTAGACTAAAGAACTAAACTAATCACCTCCCTAGCAACGACGTAAAAAACGTGATCGCGATTTTTTGATATATGTAAGTTTTAATATTTAACCTCGATAATTCGTAATTATATGGGTCATTTGTGTAATACCTAAGGTGTCGATCTCAGGAGGAGGGTTAATCTAATCCTAAAATCTAAGGCCAAAATAAGGCATAATATTCAAAATGTAATAAAATTAAAACATGAATGCAATTCAATCAAGTAATTCAATTCAAGAATCAATCACGAAATGTTAACAAATTAACAATTGCAATACACACATTTAAGAATCGGCCTAAAGAACTACCAATTGAGAGAAAGGGGAATTTTTACTTGTATTTGTCACTAACCTAATCGATTATGAATTATTGGATCATTGGTCCTAGACGATCCTAGGGTTGACTCCTATTCCGGGAAGTACTTTGTGTTGACTTTTTCTCCACATCTATCTTCCTTCTTCTCTTTCTCAATCTCTCGACAAACTTTCTCTAAGTTTCTCAATGGTGGCTGATGAAAAAACTCCTCATCTTTTTTATCTTATTCTTTTTATACCTTTTGTGTTTTGGACAATTCTAGGATTTTTTGGGCTCCAAAATGTCTAAAAACTCCCTTAAAACTTGGCTTTCCTGAGTGTTTACGCATTTGTGGGCCATTTCTGAGCCTTCTGTCATGATCGTGGCAAGTAGGACACAATCATAGGTTGTGTCTGCCATGATCGTGGGCTAACTCCAATGCTTCTGTCACGATCGTGGCACATTGTTTCAGCCCGAGTATCTCCGAAACTTCTCCATTCTTCGATGTTGACCCTGAAATACTAACAAACACATCATGGTACCTCAAAGACATAACAATTAAGATCAAAGACTTGACTAACCCATACAAATACTTAATCACAATTAATTAACAAACTAACACAATTCTAACCTAAGCACATACTAAACGATTAAGTTAACACTGAAATACTTATCAAAATAAGCCCTAAAACCTTATGCAATTCACACTTATCAACAAACCAAGAAAATACTTAAGAAGCTAGCAAGGAAAATTTAGCAGAGGATGAAACAATAATAACTAATGAAAATGAAGAGATGATAAAGGCTCAAAAAGTTGATAACTTGGAAAATATTCAGATGGAAACTGAAGTCAACCTAGGAAATTATAGAGATCAAGTGGAAGGAAAGGATCTAGCTATTAAATCCAGGAGGAAATCAACTATAAGAAAGGGGAAGAATAAAATCAAAAGGTTTGGAATGTTAGAGGGTTTAATGACCCTCTAAAAAGAGAAATGTTTAAGGAGGTTATTTCAGAAAATACTCCTTGTGTTAATCCTTTAGCACATGCAGACACTTCACAACTAGCTAAAACTGATCTTTGTGTGGAAGATTGATAGGTGTGTATTATTCTATGTTTTTCTATGTAATTGGCATGTTTTTTCTTGCGTAATTGTTGATTATTGTTGTAGTTTAGGATTCATTTTATATGTTTTCATTTAGTTTGATTTCCATTGTTCTTTTATGTTTGATGTTAATTTAGGGTAAGAATTGCCTATTTTTATGTAGGAAGGAAGATGGAGCAACTTGGAGATTAAGCTAGAAATCAAAGAGGAAAAGAAAAGAGGAAGTGTTTTGTGACCAATTCCCACGATCGTGGGAATCATAATATGAGATAATATGTGGGGCTTCATTAAACTTATGGTTTTTAAACTATTTAAGGATAATTAGGCCTCCATTTTCAAAGAGACAAAAATCTTCTGTAGAAACACCATCTTTGGTGTGAAGAACACATGTTTAGGGCCTTGAGAAAGGATTGAAATCAAGGATCATCGTCAAGATTGGGGAAAATAGCACATCAACACCAAAATTTCCAGATTTTTGCAAAGAAGAGAAGGAGTTCTTTTATTCAATTTTCTGTCAATTCCACTTCTTCCATTATTTGTAAAATGGTTTATTTGAATGTTGATGGTGTTATGGAGACCATGTTAGGCTGATTTAGTTTTAGAGATTGCTTTTGAACTATTTTGTTTGAACTCCTATTTTATTGAATTAAATGAAGTTATCTTTGATGATTATTGATTTTATTTGTTATCTTGCAGCAAATCGAGAGAGTGAGTAAGATAAATTTGTGTAGGATTGTACAATGAGAGTTGCCAACCTATATACTTACAATCATCATGTTAATTGAATAGTTAGAAGAGAGATCTCGGCTAATCTATTGATCACCCATATGATAGTTTAATAACTAGTTGAATAGGTCAAGTCATTGGGTAGGTTGAGGGATCTTCCAATTGATTGCATTTAATTCAATTAAGGACAATTAATTAAACCTTGAGAGAGGGTACTTAATACATTTGGAAATCTAGGGTGAGACACAATTCAATCAATAAAATAAAAGGGAGACAAAATAGGGAAAAAAGTAATCTCTAGTCTTTATATTCTTGAATTATGATTTGTCTGTACGTTGATATTGTCTATTGTTTTGAGTTAGTCTTTTAATTTTTATTTAAAATTTCCATATTATTTTTATTAAACATTTTCATTTCTTAAACAAATTTTTATCTAAATTAAGTGGAATATGGACATCAATCCCTGTGGGATCGTTATCTGCTCTTTTAAGTTACAAGTCATGACCCGTTCACTGGCAGTTTTTGAGCATAAAACAAGTAGATAGGCTTTACTATCAACAAGTTTTTGCTGCCATTGCTGGGGATTGATTGTTTAGCATCATATTTAATTTAGATTACTTTGATTTAAGAGTTTTTGACACTTTCTGTTGTGTATTTTCAGGTGCATGAGCATAAGGAACATGCAAAGAACAACATAATTTGGTAACATATCAAGAAGTCTTAGAATGATGAACGAGACATTTGAAGAGACAGATGTCTAGAAGAAATAGAAAAATAATGATGGAAGATAGTTATTATAGGGAGTAAGGAACTTTTGTAAATTACAATGAGGCCCAGTATGGTTGAGGAGGTATCTATTTTTATTGAAATAGGTACACTGCGAGATGGTAGAACCACCTAGATTTTTATTGGTCCAACAATGCAAGTACTTACATAGGATATCAAGACCTATTTGAATTTGGAAAGATCGAATTGGAGCGATGGAGAGTAAGTTAGACAAGCATATGGAGATGTTTGATTCCAAATTGGCAGTTCAAGAAGAGAACCAGAAGAGGATGGTTTCTAGCCAGGAGGAAAGTCAGAAGAGACTGGAAAAGAAATTAAATAAATTCTTGAAAATCATGTCGTTTCTATTCATAACCTGGAGATTATAAGACAACTTTCCCGTGAATTTTGTAAGAGAAGTGTGGAAGAATCTATGATAAATATGGAATTACATCAATGAGAGCAATATGAGGCTATCACACTTAAGAATGAGAAAGGGCTAGAAAACTAGTGGAACACTATGGTGAACCCTACTTTATTGAAGAATAAGAGACGAAAAAAGAGATTGAAGAAAAGAATTCCAACCCTCCCTGTTATTCACTAGTTCTTGATATACCAAATGTGAACATCAAACAATCTTAGGTAGACGTTCATAAAAGGAATTCTATCTTTTGGATTGATGATGATCAAGAGACAATAAATATGAATAATGTATTTAAGAATCCAAAGGATAATATCTCATTCAGGATAATTGGTGTGTTTGGGTCTTATGAAGAACAAAAGGTCAAAGAATAGATGACAAAAGATATCGAGTTTGAAGAAGTTATGAAAGTCTCTGTTCGGGAAGCGGAAGAAGCAGAGGAGACGGAGGTGATTAAGGAAGAAAGAGAGCAACTCACCTTCATATAGGATAAACTGTTAGATTCAATGGAAGATTCAGGGAGTTTTGTTATTCCCTGTTATGTTGATAGTTCACTTGAAAAAAAGACATTATTGAGCTTAATCAGTTTTCATAATGTTATCCATATTGTCTTTTTGATTATTTTACAATTTGTAGCTTACTTACAGGCTATAAAACCAATAATGAACGAAAAAGGTGGAAGCAAGCCGTTTATAATTGATATGGTCTGAGTTTCCAAGGAAGAGCGTTAAGCCATAAACATTAAAAGAAATGCTGTATGGGAGGTAAGCTATAGAATTCTACTCCCTTCTTGTTGTTTTTGTTTATTTATTGGTGTGGTTTCTTAGTTATAAGCATGCTTGAATTGAGTTTGCTTGATGTTCAATTTAGTTTTTGTTTAAATTTCAAATTGTTTTCTTTCCAAAATTCTTAATGATAATATTAATTTGATGTGTTTGTAGGTTGTGGGATCATAGAGAACTAATATTAAGCTTAGAAGAAGGTTTGAAATTGTGAGGACCACCTCTTCTCACGATCGTGGGAAATCTCTCCAAAAAGTTTCTGAAGAGAAATCCCACTATCGTGTTTTTGGATATTTCCCACGATCGTGGGAATTGTGCGAATTTCCAAGGAGAGAAATTCGTGGGTTAGAGATAGAGGGAGTGAAATTTTGAGAGTGGGTGAAAGAAGAAAAGGAGTTTCTCTGCAGACGGAATTATCAAGCGAAACTCCTTTTCTTCTTTCACCTACTCTCGAAATTTCACTCCCTCTCTCTCTAACCCACGAATTTCTCTCCTCCCACTCCCTAAAACTCTTCAATTTTCCTTTAAATTCTTAGTATTTTCTTCAATCTTTTCTTTAATCTTACAATCCTTTCATCTTTTCATGCATTAATCATTTAAAAACACAAGGATTTGGGTAAGACTTTGCTCTCTCTCTCTCTCTCTTACATACAAAATTCACTTATCTTGTTCTCAATTTTTGCAAATTTTCCTCTTATAATGGCACTAAGGAAGATGATGGCTAGGAAACCGATTGATGAACTCCGCTCGCAAGTTTTCGGTGAAGGTAAGCACGATTTAACGGCGTCTTACTACTCTCCCTTCCCAATTTATTTAGAAAAAGAGGACACGCATTTCCGTAACCTTAGGGATAGAGAACTAGTTACTCTTAGATATTTTGATTTAGAGCAGCTAGAAACCATAGGAGTGAGACGAAGACTTAAAATACTAGTTACAAACATAGGTTGGAATAGGTTTGTTCGATATGACGTACCTATTTACCCTATGATGACCATAGAATTTTTCACGACAGTCCGATACAATCCTAAAATGGACCTTATTTGGTTTAGGTTATTCAGAACTGTTTATAAATTGGATTATACTGCTATGCGTGGTCTTTTTGATTCGCCAAACACTAAAATTTTAGATGATCCTGATGATTTTTATTTGGATGATTATTGGAAAACTCTGACTCTAGGAATGCACCAAATTCTTTAATCCGTAGTGTTGGGCATTTTCTTTTACATAAATTTATGTTCGTAACTGTGTTTAATAAAACTGAAAGTAAGAAATGCTTGGCTAAAAAACTTTTCTTTTTATGGTGTATGGATAGGAAAGTTAAAATTAACACACCTTTCAGAATTTTTCGATTAATAGTGAGTGGGTAAATAAAAAGAGTTCATATTTTGGAATGTTTTATATTGTTACTACTTTAGCTCAGTTTTGTCACCTTGATGTGGGGGAAGTGCATACAACTCTACACGATATGTTTGACATATCATATTTGATACGTTTAGAGATTTTGGGGTTCCATTCTATGGATCTCCACAATCCTCAAATGCATGTTGCAGTGAGGAATAAGAGGGGCACTAGTACAACTACTTCCTAATCGTCCACATCCTACGTAGTCCTAGAGTCAGAGGAAGAAGTAGTAGAGGAAGAACAAAGTGCACCAGTAGAGGTCGATCGATATCAACAAATCCTCGACCAGATGGCTGCGAATTCTTAACAAATGACATCCCAACTAAATAAGCTTGGCACCTAAATGCCGAAAGTCAACAAAGAGCAGCATAGCTTGAAGAAGAGGTTCCTCAACATCTGTCGGAGGAACAATTTTGAAGCTCCTTCACCAGCACCGTCGCCGTCATCATCTGAATAAGCTTTTATTACCCTTTCATTTTTATATTTTGTTGTTTCTTTTGTTTCGTTTCATTTCATTTCATGTTTGTTTGGTTTCATGTCATTTTCTTTTGTTCAGTTTTGTAGCACCTCACTCCCATTCGATGCGTACACGTACACTCGTTAGACATTCGTACATGTGCCCTACAAAAATGATGTACTTTCACATATTGTATGGCATCATAAATTAAAATCATAAATAACACAATGTCTAAAATCCAACATTTCCTCATTTCCTTTCATAAACCATAATTTACAATGTAACATTATGTCCATCATCTCTGTTTACACAATACATACATGAGGAATTAACAAAAAAACTAAGACTAATCCTTCAGTCCCAGATGACTGACCTTTGAGCCATGTCTTCTATCCAAAAGTTGTATGAAATCTCTTCTAAGCAGTCTTAGAAGTTATGTCATTGTTCTCTCAAACCTGAAAATGGCAACATTGCAATTTGCTTGAGTTTTGCAAACTCAGTTACCATCTACGATGGTTCATTCTTGTCATGAAACACAACAATTCATGTTATCATCAATTATCATCATTAATATCATGAAACACTTTTTTCACAATTGTCACACTTCAAAATCCATACAATTCATCATTTCATTACAATTAAGCAAAACATATTCATCAATAAGCGTTCATACATTTCATACAATAAAAATCCTCAAAACATCCTAATTGTTCAATATATTCATATCATATGTGTATGCAATATTTATAAGAATCAAATTCATTTATTATGTTGTTGTGACCGAGTGCCTTTTTTTGCTCTCCTATATCCATTGTAGATACTGAGCGTATTCATACTGTCCCTTATCAATTGATGATATAAGGCTCATTATAGATATGGAGCCATAGGCTTGTACCATATATGTGTGAACTTTAAGCTTTTTTTAACTAGTGACTCTGATCACAATTGCCTTTATATTTCATGCATTGGAATGAAATGCATTACACAAATTCAATCATCATATTCAGTCCATTGCATTCACATTCACTTTCTCATTCACATTAATCATCAAACTTGATTCGGTATTCAACATATAAGTTGAGAACACAATTATTCAATCACATTCACATCTAAGGAACATTTCCAATGTGTTATTCATGTATCAAACGTCTCGGATATCTCATGTCTGGAAATCAGTACACATACATCACATATCAATTCAATTCAGAATCAAACAAATAATTAAGGTGAGAACACCTTAGGTCACTCACAATTGCTCCTTTTAGCTTATTACCTTGAAGTCCTAGCAATGTTTGGAAGTAGTCACTCAACGTGCTCTTCTATATGCAATCATATGCATTTTCACATCACTATATTGTACATTCAAATGAATAAGAACATTTATAAATGTATCATGTACTATGCATGTTCAATGACATATTCTCGAGTATGTTTCTTTGATAAACTTTAGAAACAGTTTACAGCACCTTCCAAGCATTCTTTATTCCAAAATACACATTACTCATCTTAACTTTTTCATTCAACATCAACTAAATTCAATGACCAAATTGATTGCATTAAACTCTCAAACCTCATTTAATTCAACATTTCCTACCTAATCTCTTCATTCATGAAATCTTATTCTTTTTCCATAATTCCTCATTCATAATGCATCAAAAAACTCATTTAATTCAACGTTTCCTACCTTATCTCTTCATTCATGAAATCCTATTCTTTTTCCATAATTCCTCATTCATAATGTATTAAACAATCTTATCACACATTTAACCAACTTTTCCCAGATTTTCTTAGGCAAATTTTGGGTCAGATTTGTATGGTCATTTTAACCCAAAAATTGACTTTTTGAGATATTAATTTCTTCTAATAAAATGTTCCTCTATATCTTAATTTTTTAAAAAAAACCAAAAATCATTCAGTTTTGTTCATTATTTTGTGAGTTATGCTTAAAATATCACAGACTGTGCACGTTAAAATTTGGTGCATTCCCATGATTAAATGATTAGTACACTCCAACTTGTAAAACTCATATCTCTTAATTTCGATATCCAAAAATTAAAAACTTTATACAAATAGAAAGTTAAGAGAAGAGTAATGCTTTATACTTACTTGTTTACTTCAAGATCTTCAAATTCTCACTTAACCCTAGCTTTCCTTGAACCACTCGATCATCATCTTTCAAGGAGAAAATACGTTAGGTTTTCATCAATAAGGTAAGAACAACAACATCTTATAGTGGCTAGTGAAAGATGATAACAAAGCTTAATATGGTGAGGGCGAGGATCAGAGTGTCGTGAGAAGGAGAGAAGAAAGAAGAAGGAACAAGCATGTAATAAAAGATAAGAATGAAAGATAAAGATGATTGTCTTTCATATGGGTATAATGTGAGAGGTGTGTGGTGAGTGTCAATGACACTTGCCACATGTCCTCTTCTTATGGTACCAATTGTCATATAGCAATTAGTCCATTTGTCTCTACATCTTTAAGCCACTTTTCATTAAATTTCTAAGCCATTGTCACCTAATTTCTCATGCCACTTGTCAATAAATCCTAATGCCACTTGTCAGTAAATCGTAATGCCACGTGCCATTTATTTATACTAATATGTGTCAATTATTTATACTACCATTTGTCAATTGTCTTGTCACTTGATATTTTTCCTAGTCCAAAAGTACACATTAATTTCATAAATTTCCCAAATTTTCAAAAAAATTCTACATCAATAATATAGTTCATCAAATCAATCCCTAACACAATTTATTCACTATTCACATCATAATTACTTTAATAAAATCATTTATACCTGAAAATTTTCAATGAATGCTTGTACAATTATTTTAATGAGTGTGAGCATTATTCACATATATGAGTATGCCATATGATGCATGAAATGTACTTCTAAATTCTCAATAAACTCTTGTGAATAGAATCATAGGGTGGGAGAATAGGATGTTACAATTCTCCCCTCCTTAAGAAATTTCGTCTTCAAAATTCTTACCTGATAGATGAAACAGGTGGGGATATTGCTTTCTCATGTTTTCCTCTATTTCCCAAGTTAGTTCCTCACTTGAGTGATTTTTCCACAAGACTTTCACTAGTGGAATTATCTGATTCCTCAACTGTTTTGTATGATATCCCACTATCATAACCTGCTCCTCAACATAACTCAAATTACTAGCAATTTCAATCTCTTAAACTGATAATACATGCATTAGATCCGACCTACATCTCCTGAGCATACTTACGTGGAGTGCATTATATATCTGAGACATCTCAGTTGTTAAGGATAATCTATATGCCAGTGGTCCTATCCTCTCAAGAATTTCATAAGGAATAATATACCTAGGGCTCAATTTGCCCTTCTTGCTAAATCTCAACACTCCTCGTCAAGGCTCTACTCTTAGAAATACCTTGTCTCCTACACTGTATTCCATATCCTTTATATGCTGATGTACATAACTTTTATGTCTATCTTGTGCTGCTTTTATTCAGTTTTAGATCAGTTTCAACTTATCCATAGAATTTTGTATCAATTCTGGCCCTTCTATCATTCTCAAACCTTCCTCATCCCAATATAGAGGTGATTGACATTTTCTTCTGTACAATGCCTCATAAGGTGTCATACTGATACTACTATGGCTGTGGTTGTTGTAAGCAAATTCAATCAAGGCTATGTACTAATCCCAAGCTCCTTGAAACTCCAATACACATGCTCTAAGCATATCCTCAACAGTCTTGATTGGCCTCTCACTCTGCCCATCTTTTTGAGGATGAAATGCAGTACTAAAGTTAAACTTCGTACCTATAGTCAACTATAAACTCTTTCAAAACCTTGAATTAAATTTAGGATCCTTGTTTGATACTATGGACACCGGAACCCTTTGTAGTCTCACTACCTTATCGCATACCTCTGTGCCAACTGGTCTAGTGAGCTATTCTCTTTCACTGTTAAGAAATGAACCGATTTAGTCAATCAGTCCATTACAACCCATATAGAATCGTGTTTCCACGGGGTCTTTGGCAATCCCATTATGAAATCCATGGTAATTCGTTCCCACTTCCACTCTGGAATAGGTAACAAATGAAGCTTCCCAATTGGATCCTGATGTTCAACCTTAATTTGCTGACATGTCAAGCACTTAGCTACATAGCCAGCTACTTGCTTCTTCATCCTGGCCACCAGAAATGCTACTTCAACGTATTATACATCTTAGTGGTACCAGGATGCATAGCATAAGCTACTACATGTGCTTCCTCCAAAATTTCTCTTCTCAAATTATCAATGTCAGGCATAAACAACCTCTACTTTAACCATAATGTCTCATCTCTCAGCTCAAAATTAGAATCTAGATTCATTTTCCACTTTTCTATAAGTTTCACCATTTCGAGATCTTTATTCTGAACTTTTTTAATTTTATCGTACAACATCAGCCTCAGTCTTAGTGTGGCTATCAATGACTCATTTTGCTCTAGATTCAACTCTACATTTAGATCTCTCAATTGAATTAAGCTTAGTAACCTTGATAACTGAATCTGAGCTATACTATTATTCAACTTTCTACTCAAAGCATCTGCTCCCATATTAGCTTTCCCCAGATGATACTTAATCGTATAGTTATAATCCTTTAACAACTTGATCCATCTCCTCTGTCTCATATTCATCTCCTTTTGAATTAATAGATACCTCAAGCTCTTATAATCGGTATATATCTGAAAAGTCTCACTATACAAGTAATGTCTCCATATCTTTAAAGCAAACACTACTGCTGCAAGCTCTAAATCATGTACTGGATAGTTTATCTCCTGAGACCTTAATTGTCTCGATGCATAGGCTATCACCTTGCTATACTGCATCAACATACATCCCAATCATTGATGCGAAGGATTATCTCCTGAGACCTTAATTGTCTCGATGCATAGGCTATCACCTTGCTATACTGCATCAACATACATCCCAATCATTGATGCGAAGCATCATTGTATACTACGTAACCACTAGTTCTCGATGGAATAGTTAGTACCAGAACTGTAGTCAGTTGATGCTTCAATTCCTTAAAGCTTCTCTGGCTTTCATCATTCCATCTAAAGACCACATTCTTCCTCAGAAGTTTAGTCAGAGGTGCTGAGATCAAAGAAAATTCCTCAAAAAACCTCTAGTAATATCCGCCTTAACCTAAGAAACTCTGGATTTCAGACACATTCTTCAGAGCCTCTTATTTCATTACTGCCTCTATCTTCATTAGATTCATTTGAATACCTTGCCCATTTACTGTATAACCTAAAAACACAACTTGTCTCAGACAAAACTCACATTTGCTAAATTTGGCATACAACTGTTTCTCCCTCATCATCTGTAAAATTAATCTCAAGTGCTTAGCATGCTCTTCTCTACTTTTTGAATACACCAAAATGTCATCTATAAACATAATTACAAAACGATTCAGGTAGGGATGAAACACCTTATTCATCAATGCCATAAATATAGCTGGGGTATTATGTAACACCCTACTCCTGCCGGACCTGAACCCGATATCGACAGTGATATCCGAATCCGTGCCCTGCGAGGGTGGCATGTCACAATATTTCACTAAACAAAAGTCGGTATAAATTTTTTTTTAGTTTAAAACTCTTATCAAAGATCATAAATGTGGGCCCACTTTTTCTTTTCAAAACATTTTGTCTACTTAAACCGAAAGAGAAGCATATTACAACACAATGAAATTTACAAAAAAAAACTCTTATTAGCCACTTGGGCCCATTTCCAATGTCACAGTACAATCGTTTCAGTTTCTCAAAAGTAATACAAACTGTCATATTCGATTTCAC
>JANQBM010000003.1:23101323-23134919 GCA_025594535.1 Erythroxylum domingense
AAATCCGAAAATAACTCACCTTAAACTTCTCCCACGAATTTTTGCTTCTTGTCTTTAATGGAAGATTAAACCTTCCTTTCCCTTTTTCCTTTTTGATAAACTCTCCAAGCACATTTCCAAAGTAATGCAAAGTAAAACCCTAATCTTTTCTTCTTCACCGAAACCCACTCTTCTTTTCTTTGTAAATTGTTATTCTTCTTCAATCAATCACAACAACTCCCTAGCCTTTTTTCTTGCTTCTTTCTACAGGAAACTAAAAAGACCCAATTGCCCCTCCTTATAAGACTTAACTTATAAGAACTTAAGTGTTCTTCCTAAAATGTCCTCATATAACCTTGGATTTTTAATCTAACTAACACCATAAAAATTTTCTAACTTAATCTAAATTTCTCCTCTTTATCCATCAATCTAATCTAAAAAAAAAAATTTACACCCAAGACAATTTAATTAATTCATAACCACAACAATTTAATCAAATTAGACCTCCACATAGACTAATCACATGCTTATTAATAGTAAAAGGATCGTGGTCCAACACGTATGCTAGTTTTACTATTTTAACCTCAATAATACTGTAAGTGCACAGGTCGTTCATATAATTCCTAAGGTATCGATCCCACAAGAAGGGTTAATCTAATCCTAAAATCTAAAGTGAAAAATAAATCGCAACAATCTAAAATGAACAATAAATGTATAAAATTAGTCAATCAACAATCAATTATGAGAATTAAAATTTAAAAATAATAACAAAATAGCGAATCACACGACTAAATCAAAGATTAACCTAGGAACTACCAATTAAGAGAAAAAGGGTTTTAATATTAAATTAATAAAAATCTAATCAATTATGCAATTACTGAATTATTGGGTCTAGATGGTCCTACGGTGGATTACTCTCTCTTGAGTTATAATCTTTAAACCCTAATTAATAATCCATAACTTAAATTACGGAATTGTCATCTCTCGACTTACAATTAACCCAAAACCTAAATTAGTTCTTAAATTGTCTAATAACCTACTAAAGACCAATGCTCGATCTCTCGTTACACGATTTCACTAGTTTGATTTAATTCTTTTCTATCAAATTACCTAACTCTCATTAGCCCAATCTGATGATATTCACTTTGCTCACCCTCTCAGTTTGTTACTGAATTATTAAGAACAAATATTGAATCATAAATCAAACTTTATTAATCTCGAGAATTAAAATCCTAATGGTGAGTTTAGATAAAAATCGAAATTCAACAAAACCTATGTTCGTAAGGTTACACATGCTAAGTTTCAATATTAATTAACCTTCGTAAATTCCGTAAGCACACGGGTCGTTCGCGTAGTACCTAAGGTTTTGATCCCACGAGGAGGGCTAAACTAGTCCTAAAATCTAAGGTTATACTAAACTACCAAAATTCAAAAGAAATAAACTAATGCAGCAAACAAATCAATCAAACAATCAATTATGGATATTAAAATGTAGAGATATCAACAAAATAGCAAAATCATATAGCTCAATCCAAAAATCAACATAGAAACTATCAAGTAAGAGAGAGGATATTTTAGTCCGAAACTAATAAAAATCTAACCAATTATGCAATTATCGAACAAATAGGTTTAGACGGTCCTAGGGTAGATTACTCTCTCTCGAGCTATAATATTTAACCCCAACTAATGATCCCTAAATTAAATTATGAAATTGTGATCTCTTGACTCACAATTTACCCACAACCTAGAATAGTTCTAAAATTGACTATTAACCTATTGGGAACTTATGCTCGATCTCTCGTTACACGATTTTACCAGTTTGATCCAATTTTTATCTGTCAATTTACCTAACTCTCTTTAGCCCAAATTAATTATTTTCACTCAGCTCACCCATTTAGTTTATTACCGAATTATTACGAATAGAAATTAAATCACAATGAAATCAACAATAACACAATCAATTAAACTTTACTAATCTCAATAATTAAAAACCCGAAGGTGAATATAGGCAAAACTCCATATTCAACTCAACCTATTCTCAATGAATATTACAATTTAATATAACAATAAAATTGAATTAATGGAAAATACTGTCAAGAACAGAATTGTGAAGGCAGTAACAGTAGAAAATCACCCGTTTCGGGAAGTATGTCGCATCTAGTTTTGTCTCTATGTCTCTCTTCCTTCATCTCTTTCCTCAATCTCTCAATTTCTCTCTAAGTTTTCTTCAGAATCGGCTGATGTGATGGCTCTCTTGGACAACTCTCTAGGCTGTTGCATTGTCTCATAATGTTATATTTATACTTTGGGTGCTTTAGGTTAAAGTTGGGGTCGAAATGGTCCATAAAATCTTGCAAAATTTGAGTTTTTGCTTTAGCCATACGCAGGTCATCATCTTGGCCCTGTCTACCACGATCATGGCCAGTGCCTAACCCTTTTTATCATGATCATGGCTTGATGTGCACAATTGTGGCCTGAATTTAAGCTCTTTGTCATGACTATACCCCTATGTGCACGATCGTGATAGACAAGGAATCGTGGCCTGACTGCTCTAACTCGTCCTTGTCTGTCACGATCATGGCGTGCTGTGGTATGATCATGAGCTATGCCTTTGGCCAGACAAGTCTTCGAATCTTCTTTGTTCTTCACCATTTTGCCCTGAAACACTAACAACCCCATCCAGGTACCTCAAAAATATAAAAATTAGGCTCAAAGACTCATACTAACTCATAAAAACACTTAAACACATAAACTAGCACAATTAAAACCTAAATGCACACTCAACATTTAAATTAATTCTAAATACTTAACAAATTAAATCTTAAAACGCAATGCAAATGGCAACTATCAACATCCCCACACTTAAATGTTTGCTTATCCTCAAACAAACAAAACAAAAAATACAACAAACATGAAGCACGCAATGTAAAAATGAGATAATGGCTTCATCTTCATGAAAAAAACTTATTCTTGAACACAATCTAACAAGTTATATCTAATCATTAACCTACGAAATCTATGTCTAAACGCTTCGAACTAAATATACAAGTTAATTAGGATCTAAGTGCTAATTCAATTATCCCTGTCAATTGTATACACACATTAATAATTATTTGATTCTTCAAACTCTGTAACTATTCCTAAGTACATTTTTATGAAAATTCAAGCTTATTACAAGTCTGGCAGGTTTTTATTAAGAGCATGCACTTTTTTTTAATTTAAACCATAAACTTAGTCTTTTTCTTAGAGCCAAATATTGGTGATGAATGCCATTCCGATTACTCGACTAATTCATTTATTAACAGCTTGGTTGAAACTTCATTATAGCCTTTTGACGCGAAGATAAACATTTGTGATGCATGTTGATCTGTTTACTAAGCTATTATCACGTTTTCAACTAGCTACTAACTCTACTCATAACCCAAAGCTCAGTAAAATAGTGATCTATTAACAAAACATTTTTTATTTTTACTTTTTTCTACCTTGTATTTAGCTATTTGTTTTCATAAAAAAAGTACTAGTTAAGCTACTTAAGTTAAAGGACCTCTAATTTTAAATGAATGTGAAAACCTAGAGGGTGTTAAATTTACACTAAGTCCTAATTAAGTTGTATATTTATCCAAAAACCGTTATTCAGTAATTTTGCTAGCTAATGATCATTCACAACCTGCTAGACTTTGTTTATAATTAAACAAAATTTCACTCATCTAAGCCAATGACATATTTAAACAATTTGCACAATGCAACCTAATATTTATCACACAATATGCAAAATCACTTTCAAAAGTAAAAACACAGAATCTCTCCCCACACTTGAACAACATATTGTCTTCAATGTGACAAGGAGACACAATCAAACACATAAAACTAAAGAACAGACAAAATCTAACGTAAATAGAAACAGTTAAAAAAACAACATAAAAACAAAATAGAATTGAAGGTTAATTTGGAAAATAATGATTGGGTTAAGTATAAGTCCTATAGAGATGGAGGTGGTGATGTTGTTAAAGGCACTAACTGAACACCTTGAGACTCGAAATACTAATGAATTTGTCAGATATCCTAGCTCTGGCATCATTATGTTCAAGCCATCTTCGCAAGTGTATTATTAGTCTTTATGCTTGTAGCCAACACCTTCTTCTAACCTTGTTCTTCTTCCTCTTTTTCCTCAGATTCTTCACTAGTGTATTCCTCTTGTGCCTGTTGAGGTGGTGCTGAGCTTGAACTTGTATAATTGGCTTTAATCCGAGCATTCATCTTTGGCTGATGTCCCTTAATTTCATGTTTATGGAATGGATGATCTCAGCCTGAAATAAGTGATGGTGATTGAGGAAGTTAGAGAGGTGAATAGTTAACCCCATCCATTCCACACCAAAATGTTCTACAATGGCAGACATTATGTATCCCATTCTGAAATGGTTGTTTCGCTTATGTGAAGTTGCAGTAAGGGCATGCAGGACATGGTGGACGTGCATACTAGAATACTGTGGTTCATACGCCAAAGTATAAAAAACTCCTTAGTAGAGCACTTGCTAGTTTTGGTGTTGTTAAAGACTAGCTGACACATAAATTTATGCAACAACAAGTGTTCATAGGATTATATGATGTTGTTGTGAGCATTCTTTGCATAAAATATTTCAATTTCAGTGAGCTCATGCCAATATTGAGAAGAACAGAAGTCATCATGTTGATCGACGATGGTGGATTCAGAAAATACACACATTTCACACATGATTTCAACATTCAATTCATATACCCGTCCTATTAATCTAAACAACAATTCTTTTGCATTCTTAAGGTCAAAGGTTAGGGTGTCAAAACTTTCAGTGTAAGCTCCTCATAAATAGGTAATTGAAATCGAATAAATTGAGCCCACTAGATCCTCTTGGCTAGGTTTTCTACCCTTTCATGTAATTCTAGCTTATCTAATGTGTCAAACTCAAAATACCTGGGAACTACAATTTTTCTAGAACAAAGGGAATGAAAACGAGAACATTCATCATTGGTGTAAATTGGAAATGGCACTTTAAAATTTACTGCTCGATTTCTTGACCTCTGTCCCGATGGACTGATTGCTTATTGCGTGCATGATTTGGTAGAAATTGGGAAAAATTTAGAGGTTGAAAAATTCTAGAGAGATGTAAGAGTGTTTAAATGCTTGAATTTTATAGAGATAAAATTAAATTGAAAGTGAAGTTAGAACTAAATATATTGGTGGTAAAAAGGGTAAAATGGTAAGTTGCTTTAAAAATTTTCACGCCCTTCCCTTTTTTACATAGTCATAGGCCACGATCATGACATGTGGCTTACCAACTATATCACATTCAATAGCAGGCCACGATCGTGACCTGCTAGGCCACAGTTATGACCGACAGCTCTACACTCACTCCAAATTCCTTCATTTGTTCTTTTTCCAATTTGTTTCACTTCCACTACTTGATTATTTTTTGGCCTTTTTTCATCTCTCCTTTCCTGCTTGCACGATCATCCACATAGTTCCAAATTCCTACCCCCTTTTCGATTTTATGCAAAAAAAATGAACCTAACTATAAAATTTTAAACAATCGAGGAAAATTAACAAAGAACTACTTTTCCATAGGTTCCCCCCCATGCAGCGATTCTTTTATCGACAATAGCTCAATGCTTCGTTAAGCTCATAGTTGCTGGAATTAATGGTTTGATGGTAACGTCTTCATGAATCTCAAAGTCTGCACTTTAGCCACCATATTGCAGTTACCATCGTCCTTACAATTTTGTTTTCCTTACCTTCTCCTTTACAAGCACTTCCTCCTAAAAGCATCACCAGGATCTTCTATGTCCTCTCATTTACCTCGAGGTTCGGGTTCTTTGAGATCCACTTGAGGTAAAGGAGATTCGTACTCTCTTATAGTTACTTTGAATGTCAATTTCTCCTTCCCCATTTGTAAAGTTAATTCGCTCCCATCAACATCAATAATTAAGCACACAGTGGCCAAGAGTTGGCGTCTAAGAATAATTATCGAGGTGTCCCTATCTTCGCTGATGTCCAAAATATAGAAGTTCGTGGGAAAGATAAATTTACCCACATTTACCCACACATCTTGTATAATTCCCATTGGTAACCAAAAACTTGGTAGGCACTAACTCTTTTAGCCCCAATTTTAGGATGAAGGTGTAGGGCATCATATTTATACTCGTGCCTAAATCCACGAATGAACTATCTATGATAATCCTGTTAATACTACAGGGATTAAAAAGTCTTTTGGGTCCTCTTTCTTCTTAGCTATATTGGGGTCATCTTCCAATGGTTGCATCTTAACCTTCTTCTTGATGGACACTTGTAAATTAAGCTTTTCTACATTAGTCCCATCACTTCCTCGACTTTATTTTGTTTAATCTCTTGCAAATTTTCTACTTCCCTACTTGCATATAACTCCAACTGCTATGTAATAGGGAATGGAATTACACGTCGAGTTGCATTGAGAGATTCAATTAGAGGCTTAGCCGAAAGGTCTTCTTTAACCACTTGACCTTCTTCTTTGTCTTCTATCTTTCCCAGTTCCTCATCCTAGGTCTTACTTATAACCATAATATTTTTCTTAGGATTTGACTCAATGTTGCTTGGAAGAGTTCCAACATTTCCAGTCGACATAGCCTCCACTAATTGGCCCACTTGGACTTCTAAACTGTGTATAAAGGAGGCATGATTCTTTATTTCTTACTCGAATTTGCTCTCAAGTCTCCTATGTGCTTCCTCTATACCTCTGATCTTATCCAAAATTTTATCTAACTTTGACTCCATTGAGCTTACTTTATCTTGTTGGAAGCTCAATTGCCATTGAGGACTGAACTATCCTCCATTGTTGTTATTTAACTAGGAAAAGTTAGGGTGATTCTTCTACCCTAGGTTGTAAGTGTTAGAGTAGGGATTGTTTCTCCTCCTCCTCCAAATTACATTCCCATAAATTTTACTTTCTCCTAGATATCCTCTTTTATTAAGTAACAGTCCACAGTGTCATAGTCTATCTGACCACAGAGCTCACACTTCAGTTATACAGCTTTAACTTGAGTTGAGGATGATGCCTTCATGTTGCTTAATTGTTGTCTCAGATTGTTGATCTTTATTTGCATCTTCGTCATCTAATTGACCGTGATAGGCTACCTACCTCACTCACTCGTCCATAGGAAGGTTTTACTGGCCATCTCTTCGATCAACTCCTTTGCCTCATTGATCATTTTCTGTATCAAAGATCCTTCTGACACTGTATCGATCTTGCCTCTGGTAGGTGGGTGCACTCCATTGTAGAAGGTCTGTAAAAGGAAATCCTTCCGTACGTTGTGGGGTGGGCATTTCCTTTGCAGATCCTTGTATCTCAAGGAAACTGACTATGTACGCATTCGGATCCTCATTTGCCAATCCATAAAATTTTACGTTCTGTTTTGAGGAGGGGTAATTTAATTTCAAATGAGACCGCTTGAACAGACGGTATAGCCACTCCTTGGTTTGATGGGTTAAACCTTAGCCTCATAAAGTCCATAAGGGTTTGTTGTTGCCATCCAGGGTTCACTTCCTGATCCATGTTCCTATAAAATTCCTTGGCCATTGTTGACTTTTCTATCTCTTCTTCTTCCTCTCGCTAGGCTTTGCTTAGGGTTCGTTCTAATCACGTGATGTCTAAATCTATTGTCTCCATTGCATTACTTGAACCTCTCATGACTCTTATGTTCATACAAGTGGACGATTCGTAAAATAAACGAAAAATAAAAACAACAATTAAAAACTACAATAACGCTTTAAACTATAAGACTAAATTGGTTTCCCCGATAATGGTGCCAAAAACTTGTTCACAAGGTTACGCACGTTAAGTTTTAATATTAATTAACCTCAGTAAATTTTACAAGCACACAAGTCGTTTGCGTAATACATAAGATATCAATCCCATTAGGAAGGCTAAACTAGTCCTAAAATCTAAGGTCATACTAAATTGCGACAATTCAAAAGAAATAAACTAATATAGGAAATAAATCAATTAAACAATTAATTATGGATATTAAAATGCAAAGATATCAATAAATAGCAAAATCACACAACTCAATCCAAAATCAACCTAGAAACTATCAAGTGAGAGAAGGGGGATTTTAATCCGAATCTAATGAAAATCTAACCAATTATGAAATTATAAAATTAATGGTGTTGGATTGAAAAATAAAACATGCAAGATTTGGCTAAAACAGTAGATTTCAAAACATTTTTAGAAATCAAAACACAGCAGAAGCGAAAACACCAAATCAACATGCTTTAATCCATACATGATACGGTATAAGGAAAATAAATAAGATCGAAATATTACTGACTCCTCGCTATAACTTTGATCCTGGATGCTATGTCCTCAACCAATTTGATCTACCACTTGTTCTCCTTAGACAATATGGTTATCAAGATTGGTTGAGAACATAGTAGCATTGATCAAAGTTACAACAAGGAGTCGGTAATATTTCGATCTTATTTATTTTATCCTTTAGTGGGAAAGGAGAAAAAAAATAGGATAGCAAACCTTTTACTATTTTCTGTTAGCTTTGAGAATAAAAATGAGGAGCTTGGAGAGCCTAAATTTACATACACTTCTCTTTGTTTTTGGAAAACCTTTCTCTAAGTTCAACATTTGGACAGTCACCTAGATATAATTGAGAGCCTAAAAGCCATATATATTCATCTTGCAAAATCACTCAAAAGATCTTTTCGTATATGCCTTTAAAACAAGTCATTAAAACCATTTAACAAATGAGATGATGCCTACTCCACCTACGTGCCTTTATTAATAAAAAACATAAGTTAATGCTCCGTATAATGCAATCCACTCAAAGGACCTTTACTTAAATGTATTTAAAACAAGCCATTAAGATAATGCCCACTCTACCTTCATGCCTTTATTAATAAACGACATAAGTTAATGCTCCACTTCATTCTTTAACGCAAAGAATGCTAAAAAGGATGGCCATATAAGCCATAAACCTTTTAGAAACAAGTATAACCTAATTCAACATCATTATAGAATTCGGTATTGCTTATACCTTTTTTAAATAATTTTAATTTAATTAATCTAATTAATTAAATCAAAATCTAGCCCAATATTAGATATTATTTTGGGCTTATAACTAACAATTAATTGGTGTAACCCTAACATTTAATTATAAGATTAAGACCCAATTTAATTAACTCTTAATTAAATTGTTCCTGTCTTATTGGTCTGAATCTAATTCGTCCATTTCTCTCAAAACTGTCTCATTTTCTTTCCAATAACCTCTGCTTATTTTCTTAATTTCCTTGATAACCTTCCTAAAAATCAAGTGAGGAATGTAATTGGAGTTACATAATTCAAGCTCCAATAAGCCTAGAATTAAGTTAATCTCATTAGAATTAATTCTAGCTTATTAACTAAATGTCATTTCACTAAAGACAATTAGATGAACTATTGAATTACTTAATATTATGACGGCACATATTTCAAATAAGATGTCCAATTGTAAACCCTATTATGAACCTTATTATAGCCACCTGCACAATAAAGGGCAAAATTATCGTTTTGCCCTTATGTTGGTTTTTTTTTGTAGATCTCCCGTTTTACTCTATATGGTGATTAGTACATAAGATTTCCTCTTGGTGTTAAGACTTTATGGGTAGCTAGTTCATCAAACTTCTGGCGCCAGTTTAATCACCAATCTTCATAAAACACCTAAAAGTGATGATACCACTATAAACTCTTTATTTGAGTGAATGTTCCCTGATACATGTTTCAACTAATAATTCCAACATGCAGACATTGGATTAATACTCTATAAAAATCCATTCCATTCGTATCAAGACTTATAATGAAACACATATAAGTTCACCCCTCATTAAGATTGTGGTTCATAATAAGAAAATGCTAAAATGCACGTTTTAACATTAAAGTAATGGTCAAATTTATTCATTAAAACATACGTGATTCCAAATTCATTTAATAGTGCCATTATCGATAGTTAACTACTATCATGATATGAAACTTATCATTCCCTTGAAGTAAACTCCTTTACTTATATGGAGATAAACAGTCTAGACCATAATCAAGCGACCAACTTGATTATTCAACTGTGAATCAATTAATTTAGATTCTAATAATATACATGTTTCCCATACATCTCTATGTATATGTATATTACTTGCAAAAGAATCTTAGTAATTTATGGCTAGATATGTAATGCTTATAAAAACCAAACTCTTTTTTATTAGTAATAAATCTTTTCATTACAAAAGTAACTAAAAGAAAATTAAGTTATAAGTAAATACACTTGCTTTCCAAGGCACTATATTTATATAACTCCAACAATCTCCCACTTACCTTGAAGCAAGTTTGACATATCCATGATTCCCATCCCTGCTAGATAACCCTCAAAACTCTTTTGAGACAGCATCTTTGTAAACAAATCAACAAAGTTTTGCTCTGTGGGAATCTTTACCACATTCACATCACCACGTTGTATTATCTCCCTTATGAGATGATACTTTCACTCAATGTGTTTGATAGCTTTATGGTTCTGAGGTTCTTTAGAATTAACCACAGCGCCATTATTATAACAATAAAGTGTAATGGTTTTTTCTACCTCTGGAACTACCTCCAAATCATTTAGGAACTTGTGGAGCCAGACTGCTTCCTTTGCTGCTTCACAAGCAACAACATGCTCAGCCTCTACAGTTGAATTAGCAACATAAGATTGCTTGATACTCTTTCAGACTATGGCTTGACCCTCTAAAACTAATATAGAGCTAGAAGTTGATTTCTTTGAATCAACATCTAATTAGAAATTAGAATATGTATATCCTGTCGAAATAAGATTACTTACAAAATAAACAAGCATTAAGTTCTTCGTCCTACAAAGATACTTTAGTATACAGTTAATTGCGGTCCAATGCTCCATTCTAGGATTGGACTGAAATCTACTTACTAGTCCCACTGCTTAACTGATTTCTGGTCTAGTGTAAAACATTGCATATATTAAACTTCCAACTGTCGAAGCATATGGAATGTTACGCATCCGTTCAACCTCCTTTTGGTTTTAGGTGCTTGTTCCTTTGAATGTTTGATTCCATGTCTAGTAGGTGTGAAACCCTCTTAGAATCTTGGATGGAGAACTTAGTGAGCATATTCTCAAAGTAGGTTAATTGAGACAAGGCTATCAGTTTGTTTTTACAATCTATTATAAGCTTGATCCTTAGAACATAGTTAGCCTCTCCCAAATCCTTCATTAAAAACTGTTCATTCAACCATCCCTTAACCGTAGATAAAATTCCCACATCATTTCTAATGAGCAGAATGACATCAACATACAAGATTAGGAAAGTAACCTTACCTTTCTATATTCTTTTACAAACACAAGGCTTATCTAGGTTTTGTATGACCCATAGGTTTTGATAGACTTATCAAACCTAATGTTCCAAGACTTAGATGCTTGCTTAAGTCCATAAATGGACCTTTGCAACTTGCATGCCTTATGCTCATTATCTAGCTCAACAAAACCTTCTGGTTGGGCCTATAAATGGTCTCCTTAAGATCCCCATTAAGAAATGTGGTCTTGATATCCATTTACTATGTTTCATAATCAAAATAGGCTGCTATGGCTAAAAGAGTCTTGATAGACTTAAGTATGGCAACTGGAGAAAAAGTTTCCTCATTGTCTATACCTTCCTTTTGAGTATAGCCTTTAGCTGCCAATCTATCTTTAAAGGACTCTACCTTTCCATCTGATCCTCTTTTCTTTTTGTAGATCCATTTACACCCTATGGCCTTTATACCTGGTGGTAGATCTACAAGTATCCAGACTTCATTAGCGTAAATGGAATCTATTTCTGATTCCATCACCTTGAGCCATTTTTCTGTATCAACATCATTAATAGCTTGCGTATAACTAATGGGATTTGTTTCTTCTTAGTCTGAAATGGCTATAATGCCTTCTCTTAGACCTAGATACCCATCTAGCTGTCTCATAACCCTCCTACTATGTCTAGGCATAACTTGATGTTTAGGTTGCTCTTCTGATTCAACTCTTGAATCCATTTCAACATCTTGTTCTACTATATATAAATCAACTCTTGGTTTTGATGAAATAGATAACTCTTTGAGTACTACTTCACTTCTTCCTTGATGATTTCTCATAAATTCTTCCTCTAAGAAGGTCACGTTTGTCGACATAAATACCTTCCTATCCAATGGACTATAAAAATGATACCCTCGAGTACCCGTAAGATATCTTACAAACAAATGTACTTCTAACCTTGGTTCCATCTTCATGGGTTTTGACTTTAGAACATGAGCAGGGTAGCCCTAAGTACTTAAATGTCGCAATGAAAACACTCTACCAGTCTACACCTCCCTAGGTGTTTTAGGCACCAATTTAGATGGAGCAAAGTTGAGGAGATATGTTGTAGTTTGTATGGCATATCCCTAGAACAATTCTGGAAGGCTGGCTTAGTACATCATTGATCTTACCATTTCTAATAGAGTCATATTCCTCCTCTCAGCAACACCATTCAGTTGAGGTGTTCGAGGAGCTAACAAGTTAGAAACAATTCCATTGTTAATTAAATATTGCTGGAACTCTCCAGATAATACTCACCACTTTGATCAGATCAAAGTTGTTTTAATGGCTTACCTAGCTGCTTCTCAGTTTTGGCTTAAAATTCTTTGAATTTGTCAAAGGCTTCATTCTTTATATATATCAAATATAAATAACCATGTCTTGAGTAATCATCTGTGAAGGTTATAAAGTATTCATAACCTCCTTTAGCTTGTACATTCATGGGCCTACATACATTTGTATGTACCATGTCTAACGTAGATTCAGATCTGCTTCCTTTAGAAGGAAATGAGGCCTTGGTCATTTTTCCTTTAATATAAGATTCACAGGTGGGTAATGGATCATAATCTAAGCCCATAAGGATACCATCCTGCACTAACCTGTCAAGTGTTTTTTCATTGATATTACCCATTCTTAAGTGCCACAGATATTTTGAATTAATGCTAGAGTCATTGAAATGTCTTGGTTTTGTTAATTCTATGGTATTTAGTGAGCCTTTCATAGGTTCTGTAAAGAACAATCCCTATTTAATTGTTGCATTACAAATAAAATTCTTTTTTTCATTTATTGAAACAACATTTTCAAAATATAAGGAATAATTAAACTTTATTAAACAAAAAACAGAAATCATTTTCCGTACAATTATTGGCATGTAGTAAACATCTACCAAATATAACCTATGACCACTAGGAGTGTCCAAGATAACAACTCCCCCTGATTCTGCTGAAACATAGGATCCATCCACTATCTTTACTTGAAACTGGCCTTTAGGTAGTCTTTTCCTTTGCTGGAACCCCTGCAAAGAATAATAAACATGTTTAGTGGCTCCTGAATCTAATATCCAAGAATAAGATAAATTTGCCATATTTGGAGTTCCTAACAAACTTAGGAAACCCATAACTTGTTTGCTTTTAAGGGACTCAAGGTAGACTGGACAGTTTCTTTTCTAGTGGCCCATCTTATCACAATGGAAACACTTTCCCTTGATGTTAGCTTTGGCCTTCTTTTTCATAGGTTAGGCCTTGACCCCTGTTTGGGCCTCTTTTTTCATTAGACCCTTCTTCTTTTGCTTATCCTTATCCTTGGGCTTAGAAGAAGATGCTACATTAGCTTTTGGCCTATAAACCTTGATATTTAATATCTCTTCTGTACTCTGGAGAGTATTCATCAACTCACTCAAGGTGTAATCCTTGCTGTTGAGCTCATAGTCTAACTTAAACTACTGAAAGAAGAGTTTAAGCTATTAATGATCATGATCATCTGCGTGTCCACATCCATATCCGCCCCAAGCATCTCAGCCTTAGTGACTACAAGGATTACTTTAAGCATGTAATCCCGCACCAATTCACCATGTTTTTGCCTGAGATTATGAAAGGTTTGGATAGCTTTCACCCTTGCAGACTTGGTCCTCATACCAAACATCTCATATAGGTGATGAACCATTGCACTGGTAGTTTTCATACAATCAATTTGCTTTTGCAACATGTCACTAACAGAAGCTAGAATATAACACTTAGTAGTCTTATCAGCATTCTGCCATCGTTCATGATGTTGGACTTACTCAGGAGTTGAATTTGCACCCAGAGGTGCACGCTCATTTTCAGTTAATACCCATGAAATTCGTTCGTATAGAACAAAAATGTCTATGTTATGCCTCCATTCATTAAAATTTTCTCTGTTTTCTAATTTGTTATTTTTCAAGAGCAAAGTCAGTGGATTCATTTTGTGGTGATTATGTCTGAAAATATAAATTATTAAAGAGTAAGCAAACTAGTCAATAATATTGGAACTTTGTATAAATTCATGATGCATGTATGCATGATGATAGATTTAAGAAAATTATCTATATTAAATCTTTATACGACGGTTATTTTTCTTATCTATAATAGACTAAGTGACGGTGGGCCATCTTATCTACTAAAAGAAAAACTGGGACCCTCCCACTCAAAAGGCTACTAAGCATCTTCATGCCTAACTTTTTAAGAAGCTTCATAATTTTGTCCATACATTTATGAATAGAGCTACGATGGGCAGGTTATTTGATAAACTATGTTGAGTGTATAACCATGTGATTCATCCACTAAAGGTATATGCAAATCATTCATCATTAGGAGGTCACATTTGCTACCAATAAATGGACTTATCCTTAAGGAGACCCAAACCATGTAAGATCTAGGATTCATGCCCTTCGATGGGGTGTAAAACTTCACTACATGCAAATGGGTCATCATTTGGAGCCCGTGGACTCTCACTTAAACATACTCTCCCACTCAATATTTTTAGCCTTTAAATTTTTTTTCTAAATACCATCTTGTCTAGTTGCAATTTATTACCAGTCCTATGTTGTTTCATTATATATCTCATACATAATGAATGCATGGCAAAGAATAGGGTTGTCAATTTTCTAAATGGCATACAATCATATAATATCACATATTATTTGCATCCATTCATCCATTCAGCTTATGAACCTATAAGTCACTTTTGATTGTCCATCCTAGAACATAAAAAAAAATTACAAAGCTTTTAGGCCCGAAATAATATACTCGGACTTAGATCTTCTGTTTCGAACTCTTCGCGCACATGACTCGGCTCATTGAGTAAAAAATGTCTAATGACATTTTATAAAATCGGATTTTGTTACTATGAAAAAAAAATTCCAGCACTAGGTTTTCATAAATCCGAATCTTTGTCATAACAAATAAAAACAGTACTTGTTTTCATTAAAACCAAAAATTGTTCGGTTAAAAAAAAAATCCAACATTTAGGTTTTCGCAAAACCTAAACTATGCCAATACACAAAAGGATACATCGAAACCATTACTTCTTCATTTCTTCAATCCATGGCTGCTTTATTTTCATCATTACATCAATTTGTACATTAAAAAATCAAAATAAACAGAAAAATGAAGCCAAGGAGGAAACATGGTGATGATAGACTACCCTCCTTGTTTCAAACCAAATGAAGAAATCTTACATGGTAGATAAAAATTCTATGGGCAACAAAATGAGCAAAACATACGCTATATATAATTCTATCAAATAAAAATATGTAGCATACAAAAAATAATTGCCAACCTATATATCAGATATAGGAATCGAAATCATGCGTAATAAACATGTCTTTGATACCAATTGTTGGATCGGCAAATAAAACATGCAAGATTTGGCTAAAACAGTAGATTTCAAAACCTTTTTTAGAAATCAAAACCTAGTAGAAGCGAAAACACCAAATCTATATGCTTTAATCCATACATGATATGGCATAAGGAAAATAAATAAGATCTGAATATTACTGACTCCTCGCTATAACTTTGATCCTCGCAGCTGTGTCCTCAACCAATCCGATCTACCACTTGTTCTCCTTGGACAACGTGGTTATCAAGATCCTTTAGTGGGAAAGGATAAGAAAAATAGGATAGCAAACCTTTTGGTATTTTCTGTTGGATTCGAGAACAAAAATGAAGAACTTAGAGAGCCAAAATTCATGCAGACTTCTCCTGGTTTTTGAAAAAACTTCCTTTAAGTCCAACATTTGGACGATCATCTGGAGAGAATGGAAAGCCTAAAAGCCATATATGTTCATCTTTTAAAATCATTCAAAAGAGCTTTTCGTATATGTCTTTAAAAGAAGCCATTAAAACCATTTAACAAATAAGAAGATGCCCACTCCACTTGCATGCCTTTATTAGTAAAAACATAAATTAATGCTCCATATTCGTTCATCATGTAATCCTCTCAAAAGAGCTTTACGTATATTTATTTAAAACAAGCCATTAAGATAATGCCCACTCTACCTTCATGCCTTTATTAATAAAAGGACTAAGTTAATGCACCACTTCATTCTTTAACATAAATAATGCTAAAAGGGATGGCCATACAAGCGATCAGCCTTTTAAAAATAAGTATAGCCGAATTCTACATCATTATAGAATTCAGTTTTGCTTATAGCTTTTTTTAAATAATTTTAATTTAATTAATTAAATAAAAATCTAGCCCAATATTAAATATTATTTTGGGCTTATAATTAAAAATTAATTAGTGTAAGCCCATCATTTAATTATGGGCTTAAGACTAATTTAATTAACTTTTAATTAAATTGTTCCTGTCTTATTGGTCCAAATCCAATTCGTCCATCTCTCTCCAAACCGTCTTATTTTCTTTCTGATAACCTCTTTTCATTTTTCTTACTTTCCTTAATAACCTTCGCAAAAGTCAAGTGGGGAATCTAATTAGTCTTACATAATTCAAGCTCCAATAAGCCCAGAATTAAGTTAATCTCATTACAATTAATTCTAGCTTATTAACTAAATGTCATTCCATTAAAGACAATTAGTTGAACTCTTGAATTACTTAATATTATGACAAATAAGATGTCTAATTGCAAACCCTATTATGAACCTTGTTATAGCCATCCGCACAATAAAGGATAAAATTACCATTTTGCCCTTATAATGGCTTTTCCTTCTAGATCCCTCGTTTTACTCTATATGGTGATTAATACAGAATATCTCATCTTAGTGTTAAGACTTGATGGGTTGCTATCCATCAAATTTATGGCGCTAGCTTAATCACCAATCTCCATAAAACAACTAGAAGTGATGATACCACTATAAACTCTTTATTTGATTTAATGTTCCCTGATACATCCTTCAGTTAATAATTCCAACGTATAGACATTGGATTAATACACTGTAAAAATCCATTCCACTCTTATCATGAATTATATTGAAACACATATGAGTGCACCACTCATTGAGATTGTGGTCCATAATAAGCAAATGCTAAAATGTATGTTTTAAGATTAAAGTAACGGCCTACTTTATTCATTAAAACATATATGATTCCAGATTCATTTAATAATGCCATTATCGATAGTCAACTACTATCATGATATGAAACTGATCATTCCCTTGAAGTAAACTCCTTTGCTTATATAAAGATAAATCTCAACACTACATTCTAAACTATAATCAAGTGACCAACTTGATTATTCAACTGTGAATCAACTAATTTAGATTCTAATAATATACATATTTCCCATACATCTCTATGTATATGTATATTACTTACAAAAGAATCTCGGTACCTTATGACTAGATATATAGTGCTTACAAAAACCAAACTCTTTTATTTTATTAATAATAAATATTTTCATTACAAAAGTAATTGGAAGAAAATTAAGTTATAAGTAAATACACTTGCTTTCCAGGGCACTATATTTACATAACTCCAACAAATGGGTCTAGACAGTCCTAGGGTAGATTACTCTCTCTTGAGTTATAATCCTTAACCAAAACTAGTGATCCCTAAGTTAAATAATGAAATTGTCATCTCTCAGCTTACAATTTATGCACAACCTAAAATTGTTCTAAAATTGTCTATTAGCCTACTAGGAACAAACGCTTAATCTCTTATACACGATTCTACCAGTTAATCCAATTCTTATCTATCAATTTACCTAATTCTCGTTAGCCCAAATAGATTATTTTCACTCGGCTCACCCTCATAGTTTATTGCCGAATTATAACGAATAAAAATTGAATCACAATAACACAATCAATTAAACTTTATTAATTTCAAGAATTAAAACTCGAAGGTGAGTATAAATAAAACTCTAAATACAACACAACCTATTCTCATTGATTGCTGCAATTTCATATAAAAATAAAATTGAATTAATGGAAAATACTGTCGGGAATAAAATTGTGGAGGAAGCAACGGTAGAAATTCACATGTTCCAAAAAGTACGTCACATTTAGTTTTGTCCCCGTTTCTCTCTTCCTTCATCTTCTTCCTCAATCTCTTAATTTCTCTCCAAGTTTTCTCTCAGAATTGGCTGATGTGATGGCTCTCTTATATGACTCTCTAGGCTGTTACATTTGTCTTATAGTGTTGTATTTATACTTTGAGCGCTCTAGGTCAAAGTCAGGTTTGAAATGATTTGAAGAATCTAACAAAATTCTAGTTTTTGCTTCTGCCCTATGCAAGCCACGATCATGGCCCAGTCTGCCATAATCATAGCCAGAGCCTAACTTAACCCTTTCTGTCAGGATTGTGGCCTAATATGCATGATCGTGGCCTGAATGTAAGCTCTCTGTCATGACCTAGCTACTCTAGCTTGTCCTTGTCTGTCACGATCATGGCCTATTGTGCCACGATTATGGGTTATGCCTTTGGCCCGAAAAATCCTCGTATCTTATTTGTTCTTCAACGTTTATGCTAAAATACTAACAAACCCGTCAAGGTACCTAAAAAGTATAACAATTAAGCTCAGCGGCTTATACTAACCTATAGAAACAATTAAACACACAAACTAACACAATTAAAACCTAAATACACATTCAAAACTCAAATTAACACTAAATATTTAGCAAATTAATAAACACAATGGAAATGACACATATCAACCTATTCTTGATAATTATCTAAATTTCATATATCAATAAAACTTAAATAAACTAAAAAATGCACTCAGAACGAATCAATGGAGACAGCAATAGTAGGAAACCACCTGTTCCGGGAAGTGCTTCACACCAAGCTTCATCTCCGTGTCTCCTTTCCTTCGTGTTCTTCCTCAAATCACTCAATAGCTCTCCAGGGTTTCTAAATTTTGGTTGATGTGAAAGCTCTTTCCCTGGCTGCTTCATCTTTCCCTTAATGATGTATTTATACTTTGGCAGCTCTAGGGTTGATTCAAGGTCAAAATGGTACTAAAAGTCTTACGAAACTCAAGTTTTTTTGTTAGCCCAATGCAAGACATTATCGTAGCCTTGCCTGTCACAATCGTGGCCAGCACATAACCCTTTCTGTGACAATCATGGCCCAAAGTGCATGATCATGGCTTGGCATATAGCTTTCTATTACGATAGGAGCCCAAAGTGCACGTCGTGGCCATGGTCTTATCAACTCATCTCTTTCTGTCACGATCGTGGCTTGTTGTGCCATGATTGTGAACCATGTTTTTAGCCCGAAACTCTATAAAACTTCTCTATTCCTCACCGTTTACCTTGAAACACTAACAAATAGATCAAAGTACCTTAAAAATATAACATTTAAGCTCAAAGACTCATACTAACCCATAAAAAACAATTAAATATATAAATTAACACAATTGAAACCTAAATACACACTAAACACTCAAATTAACACTACATACATAACAAATCGAACCTTAAAACATCATGCAAATCATAAATATTAGGCTCAAACCATTATACTTTAGGAATCTTTCCCTTTACTTTAAAATTCGTCCATACAAAGTTCCTAATTAGTTTTTCATTCTTTTTATAATCTCCTTTGGGATAGGCAG
This sequence comes from Erythroxylum domingense, assembly GCA_025594535.1. Lineage (NCBI taxonomy): Eukaryota > Viridiplantae > Streptophyta > Magnoliopsida > Malpighiales > Erythroxylaceae > Erythroxylum > Erythroxylum domingense. Next base: position 23,121,206 of record JANQBM010000003.1, read on the forward strand.
ATGAGAAAATTAAACATATGCATATTGGTAAAGACTGATATGACAAGGTGGAGTCTTATACCATATAAGAGTGTTATACTAAACCTTTTGTTTATTTTTTATGGATTGATTTAATAAATGGATCATAATTAGTAACTCGTATGTTGTTTCCTAGCCCTTTGTTATAGGCAAGCTTTTTTTATGACAATTCATAGGATTTGAAAAAGTAAAAGTTTAAATTTAAGGCCGTTAGAGATAATTAACTTCTCAATATTATTTATAAAACTATCAAATAGATAATAGGCACTATTACTCAGATTGAATGACTAACTAAATATAGAGTTTAAGAAATCCAGTAAGTTAGTAGATTGCTGGATATAGAAGCCATATAAAAATAGTAAATTTTCAATAAATGAGAGGTTAAAGATACCTATTTTGATGCACTTATAGTGACATTTGAAATTTGAAATTTTCTATATGTTGAGCTTGATTAGTCTAGTTAGGATCTCCAAGAAAATGGAAAATAGGTAAAGAGATAACAGATCACATTGACTAAGTCCTATAGTAGCTTTAATAATATTGTTAGTTTACTGTTTATCACAATTGAGTAAGAAGTGGCATTGATACACTTCCTGATCTAATTAATATACCTATCTAGAAAGCCAATGACCTATAAAAAGAAAAGGAAATATATAATTAATTGAATCAAAGGCTTTGCTAAAGTCTATCTTTAATGCACAACTTTTAATTGACTTCTTGATGTAATGAATTTTGAATAAGTCCTGTTAATTATGATATTATTCTTAATGCTTCTTTCATGTATATGAGCTCCCTAAGAAGGATTAATAAGCAACGGAAAGACCTTCTTAATTCTGATAGCTAAGATTTTGGAAATTATACTGTAAATGACATTGCAACATGCCATTAGTCTATATTCATTCATTGTTGAGGCGTTGTTCGCCTTAGTAATAAGGTATATATGTCTTGTTTAGTCAAAAAGAATGTTACCACTAAAGAAAATTCCCTCCACTAATCTAGTTACCATTTCAACTATAACTCCCCATGTTTATTGAAGGAATCTCATATTAAATCCATCAAAACTAGAGGGCTTTTTTAGGATTAAAGTTTAATAAGGTATCTTTGATTTCATTAAGGGTCACCTTTTTAATCAAATCATCTTAAAACTCATCAATAAAGATACCTATTAGATGAATCCTTAACTTATCTAAGATAAGAAGTACCCATAGATTATAACTAAATTATTCCTGAAATGTTCATGAGTTAACTCATTATGGTCCTCCTGATCCTCAATTAGTTTACCTTTACCATTAATAAGTAAGATTATCTTATCTATATTCGTTCTGTATCGATTATTCCTAACACCAAATGAAAGAATCAAGAGCTTCCATATTCTTCTCAGCTAAAGGATTTCTTCTTTCCTTGTGAATTTGAGTGAGTTTTTCACTTGATGGATTTCAAATTTTAAAGATAAACAAAGGTACGAGACCTTACCACATTTACTTAAGCCATTTTGAATAGCTTTACTAAATTTTAGGTGATAAACAAGTGAATTAAAACATATGAATAACATTCTACTTCTAATACTATATTCTTTATCTTGAATGACAATGAGTGTATGATATAAGGTAAGAGGATTACAGAAATCAACAAGGTTTTAAGAATATATAGGCATATAAGTAGAGTTTATCAAGCATTTGTCAATTATTTTTAAATAACTAGCTATCTGATTACCTATAGTTCCAATTCAAGCATGCAATTGAAATTACCACTAAGGATTTAAGGAATATTAGAAGTTCTTGTTAATGCCCCTGTGTCATACCAAAATTGTTTCCTCTAAAATTTAAGGCTTACTGTATAGATGATTATGATATGGAGACGTGATTAGGATTGAATAATCCTTACCTCATAATGTATAACTTAATTTGAGTAGCATAAAAAATATAAGGATTTTACCGTTACAATATGCTTTGTGGTTACTTAGAATGGTCCAATATCTTTCTAAGAATCATAAATACTTTTTATATGATCTTCCTCTATATTGGTTTTTACAAAACGAACAAAATGAGTTCACTTTTGGATGATGAAATCCTTAAAGACTTGTTTATTTAGGCTTCTAGTAGAAAATAATTATTAATATTTAGAGTTACCAGCTTTTTTCTTCTTATATTCCCTAATAGTTTTATCCTTACTATTACTTTGAGTACTAATGGGATTTAACAAAGAGTTGCTTCTAAGACATCTCTCCCTATCACCTCAAGAGGCTTCTTCCATGGCACTTATTCCTAGTTTAAATGGTTGGCGCTAGTTTAGGGATATATATTTTCATTATGGTTTATGTCAATTAAGGTAGAAACCATGCTTTTGTTTTCATCCTTATCACTAAGTTTAAATGTTCCCTTTTTAAAAGATGGTAAATAAAGCTCGATCTATATTCTGAATAATGACAATTGCAACACCTACTTCTTCTCCTAAATTGTTAGTTGACTCTTTAGCTTTAGTGGAATTATCTTTAATTCCTCTTCCCAATTTCTAGTTTTTTCTACTCTTCCTTCTGGATTATTAGGTTTAGCTTTGGGTTTCCACACTTTATCTCGGATTTTAGTGTTTGGTTTTTATGCATATGAAACTGGTACTGTGGCTTTCATTAAGCAATTTAAGTTTTATGAAGTCAAGATGAGCTTTTCCTAGTTCCACTTCAACGCATGCATATGCAAAACCTATTTCTTTAGATCATCCATATACTCGTCAAGGCTCAAGAAGTTACCTATCCCACTTGCAATATAATTTAATCCCTCTAAAGATCAGTCCTTCGGTATGACCTTATGAAAATGCACCTAAATGAGGACTAGTCTTAACCTTGTTTTGTCAGTATTTAGACCAAGTCTCAATTTATGTAACATCATTGGCCTAACTTAAATGTTGCTAAGGCCCATCTTTACGATTTTATTAGCTTTATCCTCAAAGCTGAATTTGGAGACCAAGATCTCATCTTTATTAACTACGACATCTTTTAGTCCAAACCTCTTACAATTAATATTTTCCCAATGGTAAACCTAGGGAAATGAAAGATTTTTCAAAAGAAGAACCCAAATAGAGATTTTTCCACTTTTTTACACCTAACTATAATATCAACTTAGGCAAAAGAACCACTTCTTCCTCTTAAGAGGAAGGTACAAAGCATAGTTTAGCAAAACTTAAAGGTCTCCAAACACTAATTTCTATGCTCTATTAGTGTTCTTAGATAACATAGGGTTATGGTTAATCTTCAACGAAGCTTTATGGTTGTCATTAACAAATAATGGTAAGGAAAGGAAGGTGTTGTTTAAGTTAAGATTAGGGCATTGCTAGTGAAGGAATGGTAGACTTCTGGTCAAAAATGAAGACATGAAAGGTATTTTTAGTAATGGTAAAAAATGACTTAGAGGATCTGCATAAGAAGAAGAAATAGGGGATAGGCTACTAAGATAGGAAATAAAAGGCCTGCAGTTCGGTGGGTTTATAGGAATAAGGATAGGTAAGTAGGGTGGGTCTAGGTGGAAAGTCAGTGAGAGATTGGAGTATCTTTCACTAGCTTAGTCCATTTAACCTTAGAGACATTATGTTGTTGTCAATGGGGGATACCTTATAATGACTGCTTCTATCATTTAATTTTTTTATTTCAAGGAATATTAGTGGTTAGATTTCTTGATATTTTATATTAGATTATACCATGGTTGATTTTTTATAAATTGATTTCAATTTTTTAATAAAAATTTTTTATCTATAAATTATATATTTAAATCTCAAATTTGATCAATTATAAGGAAAATCTTAAACCTAATTTTAATTTACATATAGATATTGCACAAAGAATCTATGTGTGAATTAACCCAATTAAGTATATTAATGATTAAAAACGATACTAAAGGTAGACCTACATAACCAATCTAGTTTCAGGAAAACCTTTTATGAAGTTCTAAAGAAATTGGTGTATTCTTGGATTGTTTAGTTAGATAGATGTATCAGTTAATCAATCGAGGGATACGTGGTTAAACATTGAAAAGTGACATTTAATTACACCAGAAAACTTCATCAACTAAATAATATAACTTATAAACAACTTAATAAAAAATGTATAAGATTATGCTAATAGGGGTTGTATTATAGTTATCGTTATTTTTTGAATTCTTGTTATATATCTATTTTTAATTTTCCTAGTGGTACTTAAAAATATTGTTAATTTAATTTATTTTAAGTTTTAGTTTAACAAACCCTTTTTTTATTGATTATATAATAATAGGATGGTTAAACTTAGTAGTTACACTTTTTGTCATAAGATAGACCTTTACTTATCCCTGTACTACTGTAAAATGATTGATCCAATCATATATAGTCTTATATTACGATAATAGTGAAAACGAAGAATATTAACCTTTCTTTTGTTCTTATGTCATGTCCTCTATCTTGATCTATATGAAAGCTATACTACTCTCAAACACTAAAGCTCATCTTCTCCTCATCGCATATAAATTGTCTATAAATTTAGATAAATTATCTTTAATATCTTTTTAATTAACATTTCATCTATAAAACAAACAAAATAAGAAGAGAAAGAAATAGGCATTATCTTCTCTTACTCGAAATGATAATCTCAAGCTCTTATTAATGTGTGGCAAACTACTTATAAGATGAAAATCTAAAAACACTAAGTAGATTTCTTCATACTTTCACTTGTCTAAAGGCCAATCAATGTGCTTTATTCATTTTATAATTAACCTAATTCTTGCAAGCATTTTAGTCTTAATAGATTCTTAGGAGTGATCAATATGGAGGGAGAAAAAGTCACCACTTACCATGCACATTTCATTAGGTGAAATCCTAACTCATCATGTTATCCTTCATTTCATGGTTTTAGTTAATATTGTAGTAGAAATATTTTGATTAGTTATCAATCTTGCTTTTGATGATTTTAGATTGCAATCTTGGCATTAGAAATAAATATATTTAGATACTCTTTTTCCTCTTTATCCTTTGATATTTTTCTCTAGACTTTAACCTGTCATATAGGTTCTAATTATCCCAAAATCCTAAAAAGAGGAACTCATTTTTACAAGTTTTATTTATTAAAATAATTTTTTTATTATTTGGAGCACATTAATTACAAATCATATTCTAAACAATTATTTTTTAGAGTTTTCTTCATAATGGATGAATATTTTATAAAATTTGCAATCTAATTATCCAACTATTGATTTCTCATTTTCATTCTTCCTCTTTTTTGTATGCTCCACTTTTTTCCATGTCACAACTCTTTTATTATAAAGGATTTTGATCTCACCAGTGCTAAACATAGATAAAGAGAATATGAATAAAATGGGTATAATATTAAATGGAATTAATGGCATAATTTTACTTTTATATAATCAATTCTATTTCTAGATTAATATAACCTTAAGGTTTATATGTTTATATATATTGCTTCTAGTCACTAATTTTCCTCATCACATGTTAGTCAAAATATGTTTAATAGCATCAATTATCTTGGTGTATACTATTCGATACTGACAAATATGCTATCACATGTTTTGTGGAATCTCTAATTATGTTTCAATTTCAATGAAGTTTGTTTTATAAGTTTTTTTGTTAACTTATGGATCATATCATCCTTGATATCAATGAAAGAATAATTGAGGTTTTCATATTATTCAATACTTTAATGGTCTATTAATACTTGAGTTTAAGACTTCATCATTATCTCTGAGTTATTAAAAGCCTGTCAGTTTCCTTTGAGACACCTATGTTTTTTTAATTGTATTAGCTCACACATAATAGAAACTAAGGAAAATTATTAATAAGAATAAAATGTTTTACTAGTGTGTTTTTAACTTTTACAACAATCTAGCAAATTTGATCTCTAAAATTCATGTCAAATGAATCAAATATATCTATTTAGCTTTGATATTTTAATGTTGCATTACATTTATTTATGTTAAATATGTTGTTTTTAGAAAATGTCAACAAGTATAACAATAGCTTAGATAAATTTCATGTTTTTCTACAATTAAAGCCATGGTTCATTCTTTTATAAGTTTCTAGGGATGGTTTATGTATTCCAAATTTTTATATAGAATTAAGCTAGTAGAATTCACTCAATAGTCCAAAGAAGAAGGTTTCCACAGGCTTGACCTAATTTACCTATCTATATTTAATAAATTATATCATTTGCTTTACTTTTACTTTTCTTCCATTTGGGCTTGGGCTTTTTCAAAAATAATGAAAAAATTAATAAAACCTCATGCAAACCATTGGTTTTTAATGTTACATACCATTTTCAAAGTCTTGGACTCATTTCCCATCTATTTTAAGTTGGGTTCATAAAATTTAGAAGAATAAAGGTCTAAGGGATGTACTTCTCTTTAAAGAGAATTTGATACTTTTCTCCTTCATTAGTTGAAATGAGGATTTGATTGTGATAGAGGAAGGTCCATGTCACCTTGGAAAACTCCTTATCTTCCTTTAAGCATGGTAACCAAGTATAAATTTAGATATTATCAGACATAAGATTATTTCGGTATAGGTTAATGTGCATAATGTTCTATTAGAATACTGGACCACAAAGGGATTGAACTTACTTTCCAGTTATGTTGGAAATCCCTTGTGCATGTATGAGGACACAACTAGGAGAAGGAGAATGGGGTTTGCAAGAGTGTGTGTTAGTGTGGAGTTGTTTAAGGAGCTTTCTAATTTTATCCCTATCATGAGGTTAAGAAAAAAATTCTCTTTATAAAGATTCAATCATAGTTACTTTTGATTAAAAGCCTTATAGGTGCAAGCGAAGCAATAGAAACCTATGGGGAAAATATTCAAAAAGGGAAATTATTTTAAATCAGTGGAAATATAGAAAAATGAAGAGGGTTTGGTGCATATGAAGGAGTAGATGCTAAGTGGATAGAAAGAAGGAATCCATCTCAATAAAGATTTGGCCAATTAGAGGTGTAATAGTGACTTAGTGGGAAGGAAAATAATATGCTCAATAAGGGACTTATAACTCTCCTAAGGGGTTATATGATAAAAATTTCATTAAGATTAATCAAGTGGGGCAGTTTCAAGTAAATGGAGATACTATGCTCACTAAGTTGCCAAATTCTCTTTAAAGTGAAGCATAATGGAGTTGCATAATAAATCGTCAATGGAATCAAAAGAAAATCAAAGAGAGGAAACAGGACCAAGAGCTCCATAGGAGAATCCATTATGTTCATCATTTAATTTGCCAAAGGAAGCTTAAAGCTTTAAGTGAAATTTTCATTTTGGAACATCCATGGTTTGTAGGTCTTTCCAAAAAAAGGATTAAATATGAAAATATGAATAAATTGAACATTTTGGGAGAAATTTGTAGTTTTTTATCGAACCACTAGCACCACTATTATGGGATAATTGTCTTGGTGTATAATCCTAATTTTATGAAAGTGTATGAATTATGGTCTTTGATCAAGCAATGCATATCTTAATTCAATTATTACATAAGAATTATAAACTATATGTTTCCATTATATATGGATCCAATATTAACTTATAGAGGAGGATACTTTAGGAAGGCTTAAAACAAAATATGGTTTGTAATCTCTAGTTACTACTCTCTATAGATCTAAAGCTACATATCATTCCAGCCTAAGAAATCATATTAATGATTTTAAGGAGTGTATGAAAGGCTTGGGATTTCAAGATTTTAGATATGAGGGGCATAGATTTACTTAGAACAACAAACAACGGGGAATATTCTTTCTTTGAAAAAAGTTCGATAGAGCTTTGAAGAACCTTACATGGCTCCCTATTTTCCCTTAAAAAATACAAGGCTTATGGAGCCTCTATTTTCAGATCATTCCCCTATTTGGATCCAAAACGTATGTAAAATATTCCCTTTTAGATTTTATAACTATATTACTTTTAATAAAGGATTTTATATGGCAATTTCTAAAAGGATTGCAACCTGTGTACATGGTTCTATAGAATTTATATGTGTTAAAAATTAAAGGGTATTCAAAGGGAATTGAAGAGGATAGATGTAAATAAGGGTGAAAGCACTATGCCAGAGACTAAAGATGCAAAGGTCAAGCTCGTAATAATAAAACAAAGCATTTTATATAAACTAGAGTATATTAAGTTGCTAGTAGAAGATAAGATTGCTCTAACAAACTACTTAACTAAAGTTAAGGATTATGCTTCTTTACTCAAGAAAAGGTTTAGAATCAATTGGTTAGAGGATGGGGATAGATTTACTAAATTCTTCTTCAACTCAGTATTGGTGAGGAAAAGTACTAATAACACTTTCTCTATTTTCTCTCAAAATGATTCTTTAATCACTAGCTAAAAGGATCTGTTAAATGAAGCAATATCACTTTTTTAAAACTCCATTAATTTTTTCTCTCTTAACTACTCTTCGATGGAGTTTTTGAGGGACTTCATTAATACTTTAATTAGACAAGAGGATAGACTCCTACTTATTAAAGAAGTTGATGATCATGAAACAGAGCAAGTTATAATCCAAATGAATTGTAAAAATACCCTAAAACCAAATGGCTTAAGAGGTTATTTCTTTCATATATCTTGGAAACAACTGTGTTCTATGGTCACACAAGTTGTTGAATATTTTTTTACTAGTGGAAGTCAATTTAAAGAGATCAATGAAACCTTTTTATGTCTTAAAACCCCTATCTTTTTCCTTTGGAGACTTTAAACCAATTACATGTAATAACTTCTTTTATAAAATCATTGCAAAAAATACTGGCAAATAGATTGAGGGTGGCTCTTAATTATGTTATAAATGATAATCAAGGTGCATTTCTAAATAAATTGAATTCAATATTCTCATTGCTCATGAGATCTTGAAAGGTCCAACAAAAACTCCTCAAAAAATTTGAACAAGATGATACTTGTTATTTTCTTGATGGTATTGATTTTATAGTTTTGAATTCTACATAGGAAATTATCCATGACAACCCAAAGAGAAGCTAATCAAACATTATGTAATGGGCTTTCTGCACCTATTCCTGAGGTAGTACTATTTGAAGGACTCCACTAAGAGGTTCTTTCTCTCACTAGAGATATGTGTTATTTAAAATGAAGAGGAGAACAAAGATAAATCTGTAAGAGTTAAGCAAATAGCCTATCTTAAGGCTAATAAACCTATAACATAAAAGGAGGAGCTTTATGAGATTAACAGGAGTAAAGAGAAGAAGTTGAAACCATCTATTAAAGACTTACCTATTTATGAATCAAAGAAGTTGTATACCATCTCAAGTACACGCTTTTAGAAAAGGACTGAGAGTTACCATTGATTAGAGCGTCAATTTTAAAGACAAAAAAGTTTAAACTTCCTAAAGGAACTTAGAAAGTATAAAAGGGAGAATGCTTGGAAGATTTTTAATATTATAGGAATTAGCCCCTCTTTTTGCACACATAAGATTTTGATGGAAGATGATTTTAAAAAGTTTTTGTAACCATAAAGAAGGCTTAATCCAAATTTGTACGAAGTTGTCAAAGCTTAGGCAATTGAACTTCTTGATGCAAGTGTTATTTATCCTATTTTTGAAAGTTCTTAGGAGAGCATTGTGTGGGTTATTTTAAAGAATGAAAGGGATAATGGTGGTACCTAATGAGAAGAATAGGTTAATTCGTCTAAGGACCATTAAGGGGTGGAGAGTTGTATATATTATAGAAAGTAAAATGAGGCCACTAGTTTCCCCTTCCTTTTATTAACTAGATAATTGAATGACTAGCTAACCATATGTATTAGTGCTTTTTAGATGGATTTTTGAGCTATTTTCAAATTATCATAGTCCTAAAAAAATAGGAGAAAAAATGCACCTGTTTATATGATATATTTGTTTATAAAAGGATGTCCTTTAGAATATGCAATGCACCTACTACATTTTAGAGGTGCATGATGGCCACATTTTATAATGAAGGACATTATAGAGTTATTTATGGATGAATTTTCTATTTTTTTAATCCTTTTGATTTGTGCCTTCAGAGCTTAGAAAAAGTGCTTAAGTATCATAAAGATACCAATCTAATTTTGAACTTGAAAAGGTGTAAATTTATGGTAAAAAAGTGCATAGTTCTAGACCATAAGATCTCAAATGGGAGAATAAAATAAGATAGAGTAAAAGTTAAAACTATTAAAAATTTACCACTCGTAACTTTGGTTAAGCATGTTAGGATTTTTCTAAGACATGTATATGTTTTTAAAGAAGGTTCATTAAGAACATTTCTAAAATTGTTAGGCCATGACAAAGTTACTAAAGAAAATGTGCCTTTTGTATTTACTTAAGAGTGTTTGTATGTATTCACTACTGAATAAATTAACTAATTCCCCAATAATAGTTTCTCCAAATTGGAATCTTCCTTTTGAACTAATATATGATAAAAGTGATTTTATTATTATTAAATACAAGAAGGACAAGCATTTTCAACCCATTTATTATGCTACCAAGAATTTGTCAAATGCTCAAAATAATTACACAACTATAGAAAAAAGAATTACTATTGGTGGTCTTTGCATTCCATAGTTTTAGATCTTATTTAGTCTTGTCAAAAGTTGTTTACATTGATCATTTTGCATTACATATTTTTTGACTAAATTGCATCCAAAATTAGGACTTGTTTGATGGACTTTATTATTAAAAAATTTGACTTAAAGTTTAGAGATAAATGGAAGTTGAATTGGTAATAGACCATCTATCAAATTTAGAGATCCCAAATTTAAAGAAGCTTAAAGAGGATTTCATCAACGGTGCATTTCAAGAAGAGCACCTTTATCTACAATTTATTGACTTTGCTAATCATCAACTTGCTAGCGTGCTTTTTAAAAGGCTTTGGTATTAGCAAAACAACAAATTATTTTTTGCTTTAAAGAATTATCTTAAAAGGTATCCTTTTTTTTTAAGATTTATATAGTCTAGATTATTAGATCTTTTTCCAAATTAAAAGGATGGAAGATTTTGAATCATCAATATGATGGTTCGACTGAGGGCATTACTATACAAATAGGACATTCGAGAAAATTCTTTAGTCAGCTTTTTATTGGACAATACTTTTTGAAGATGCTCAAAGGTATGTATAATTATATAATAGTTTCAAATACATAGGTAATATTTCTTACTGAGATGAAATGCCTCAAAATTTTATTTTAGTTTGCAAAGTCTTTGATATTTAAGGATTTGATTTTATTGGTACATTCTCAATTTCTAATAGAAATAAATACATCCTAATTATTGTGGATTTTGTCTAAATGGCTTAAAGCTCAAGCTTTACCTGCAAATGATGTTAAGGTTGTAATTAAGTTTCTCAAAAAAGATATTTTCACGATCACATAAAGTAATTATTAGTGACTAGGGCACACATTTTACAATTTGTAATTAAGAAAGCTCTTAAGAAATATAAAGTTAACATAATTCCACCATTTACCATCCACAAACTAGTGGCCAAATGGAAGTAGATAATAAAAATTTAAATAAAATTAGAAGCAAAAAGTAAGGAAACATAGAAAAGATTTCTCTGATAAGTTAAATGATGCTCTCTAGGCCTATTGAATAGCATATAGGATACTAATTAACACTACAACTTATAGTTTAGTATATGGAAAAGCATGTCACTTTTTTGTTGAACTTGAGCATAAAGCATATTGGATTATATTTTATTGACTTTAATCTTGATGTTGTAAGTGAGAAAAGGGAACTCCTAGTAAATAAGTTAGAAGAATGGTGCAAAATGGCTTATGAGAATTGGAAATTGTTTCAGGAGCGGACTAAAAGGTACTATAATGGGAACATTAAATAAGCTAGTAGTTCAAGGAGGATGATCAATTTCTCTTGTACAACTCTCGACTTAAATTGCTTTCTAATAAACGAAAGCCTATATGGTTAAGGCCTTTTATAGTTAAGGAAAATTTTCCTTATGGCATAATAGAGGTAACTCATCCAGAAAAGGTTATGTTTAAAGTGAGTAACCATCAGTTTAAGTTATATTAAAGGTAGCTTTGAAAAGAAAGCTAAAGAGGAGTTAAATCTCCAGTGAAAAGAGCAATGAGTTAAAGTGGAAATGTCAAGCTAATGACACTCAATAAGTGCTTCTTGGGAGGTAACCTATATTTACTTGATAATTATATGTCATTTAGTTTTCATTTTAGGTTTTGAGACTTAAATTTCATATTTTAATTCATGTATATGTTATTCTTAAGGTATAGTATAGAAGTTATTATTGGTTTCTATATATTTTGGATCTTATTTCGATCTTTTTATTCATTGGGTATATTTGTTTATGTACAAATTTCAAAGCAGGTGAAATTTGGCCAACTATAAAACTTCCAATAACACACCTACCAATATGCTCATATTGGTTTTCGTGTTCCACTACACACTCATTGGAAAGAGTAAGATGACCATGTTTCATATACAAAAAGGTTGTTTTAAACACTACAAGAAAATAGTCAATTACAGACAGAAATTACTGACGGAATAGACAAATATACGGTTGGTAAACTTCGTTACCGACGAAATAAACTGACGGTCAAAAACGTTTGAGATTCGGCGATAGCTAAATTCCCCGACGGAATGTTTCCATACCGTTGGTAAAAGTACCGACCAAATCGATAAACCGTTGGTAACATCTATTGAAAAGTTACTGACCGTCCGATTTATTCTGTCGCTAACTTTACAGACCGGTGGCTTCCCCGTATGTGAATTTAGCATCGGAATGTTTGAATCTTACCGACGGTAAGATTGTCCGTCGATAAATAAGTCATTATTATCGACGGAAAGCATTGTCCGTCAGTAGAATACTTTGCCAAATGCCGACAGAAATAGTTCCGTCGGTAAAATTTTGTATTATATTTTTAAAAATATATATATTTCCATTATATTTATATTATAATCGTCTTACAATTTTATTAATAATATATATTTAATTAGATATAAAAATTAAATAAAAATTTTAATGAATGAATATAAATTAAAATATCTGAATTAATAATAAAAACGTTACATTATAATAATATTTGTAATACAAAGCAAATGACCAATACTATACTACTGATCAAAGGCAGGTGGATCATCTGGTAGGTGCGGTGGCCTGCTGTCCTTGCTCTTCAGTTCATCGAGCTCCCGACGCATCTGAGCGTATAAATCTAGCACTTGTTGTTGAGCTGCTATCGTCTCGTGCATCTAACGCATCTGTTCTCGCGTCTATTGGAACTCGGTGGACAATGTCTTCACTGTGCTCTCAAGCGCATCCACCTTGTTAGATTGCCTAGTAGATGCAACTGTACTCGACGTGGAGGATTGTGAATAACAAGTATTCGCAAATGACCCTAGTCCAAATATCCTCCCACGATGATCCCTACCACCAAATGCTTCAAAGTAACTGTCAGTCTCATTAACATTTTCAAATTGCTGAAACCACCGCTCAATAGTCTGCTGTATTTGGTCCTATAAAAAAGCAATGTTATATTATTAAGTGATAATGATGAAGAATATTACTAATATTAAATCATAAATTTCACTTACATTTACTTGTCTACATCGTTCATTGACGAATATCACCCCGTCATGCTTCTTAGTATGAGTGTGAAGAAACAGTTGACAAGGTGTAGGTGTCACGCTCAAAGACTTTTCCTGCATAGGAAGAAAATGTTAATTATAACTAAAATAGATTTTATAAAGCAAATTCAATGAAAATA
>JANQBM010000003.1:23136141-23159460 GCA_025594535.1 Erythroxylum domingense
TATGTGTGATGTATTTTAGATATCAATTATATGCACTTGAACATTACTTCTACTTAAAAAAAGAGAATTGTCTTTTTCAAAAATCAAAATTTGTCCAATTTTTGACACCGCCTATTTTCTACAACGAACGAGACAATCTATATACAATTTTGAGATACTACTTGCTGCTTCTAAAATAAAAGCTAAGAATTTCCTTGTATCACTTTCAAGAAAACATTAAAACTAAGCAGTTTGTAAAGAATAATACTAAATGATAAAAAATGAAAATAAGTTTAGTTAAATTTAATTAATGAAATCTTTGAATTATTTGGATAAAAAACCCAAAAATAGTTCTTATTTCATTGCAACAAAAAAAGTTAATATGTTGAGAGGGGGCAAATGTAAATATAACTTCTACTTTAAAGAAAAAGAGAATTATTTTTTCAAAAATAAAAAATTGTCCTTTTTCTGACACCAGCTATTTTCCACAACGGGGGAGACAATCTTTCCTTGATACTATGCCCAGCTCAGTTCAATTGTCAAAATGGAAAACAGTATGAACTTAAATGAGTTAATTTAAAGCTAATTTTACTTTGATTTATTGTCGTTTTCATAGATATCCTCGATAATGACCAGTGGTACCAAGAAGTACTCATGCAAAATGCAACTGTATTCATTACTATTGGGAACACCATGCAGGGGGAGATTTATCCATTTTATTGTAGAAAAAATTGTATGCTGCTGATTGATGAAGCAGCTTAGAGATGAGGTAAGCGACATTGACTTCTCAAGGTGTTAGTCATGAACAAGGTTTTTGTACTGTTCTAAAACATATCTGTGGTGGACATGAATGACATTAATCATGTACAATTAGCTCATCACTTGAATTAGCTTCATGACTTGGAGAAGAATCGAATTGTCCTTCTCGTTTATTGGATTCTATAAGCATCAAAACAACTTCCCTCATTGTTGGTCTGTCCAGTGGTGAAATACTTGTGCAAAGTAATGCAATTTTCACGACAGTGATCATATGAGACACAATTTTCTCATCTTGTAAGTCCAGCCGGACATCAAGTAGTCCAGGTGACAACGAATGAATCCTGATGTAGTTTCTCACCCATGTTACAAGATCACCGTCTAGCTCAACGGGTTGGACTGGTGTTCTGCCTGTCAGCAGTTCCAGAAGGACAACTCCATAGCTGTATATGTCACATTTTTCTGTCACTTTCATAGTGTATGCATACTCTGGAAAAAGAAACGACAATTGAAACATTCATTAGCATTTTACATAGCATCATATTGGCTTAGATGAATTGAGGATAACATTTCAGCTTGATTTGGAAAAGAAAATAATTTACGTGTGGGTTTCATGATCGATCATTAATTATCAGCACTTGTTGCTAACAGAATCAAAAGTTAATTCCCTCTTTCACGTTCAAATTTATGTTAAAATTGACCCAACATTGCCGACTAATTGATCCTATGAAACACAAAGAAGTATCTTCTCAGGGATGCAACTGAAAATGCAAGTAACACTATGACATATTAAATAAGTAGGTTTTTATGCAAATATGCACCACTAGATATTTTTGCACTTCCTATCAACTAAGACAGCACTTTTGGTGAACATCCAACACATTCAGAACATATTAACTGCAAAATGGCAAGTGTATTAATAACCTTAAATATAAGACTTGACTTACAATATGAACTAAGATTGAGATTCTCAGGCTTTCAATACAACTTACCAGGAGCAATGTAACCATAAGAACCAGCAACTGCAGACATTGATTTTGAGTATGGCATATCAATCACTTTTGCTAATCCAAAGTCTCCAACATGAGCCTCATACTTGTCATCGAGTAAAATGTTGTTTGATTTTATGTCACGGTGAAAAATCCGAGGCTTGCAATCGTGATGCAAATAAGCCAGACCCTGAGCAGCTCCAAGTGCAATCTTGAATCTTGTCCACCAATTAAGATTACAAAATGGTCCATGAAGCAGTTCTCCTAAACTACCCTTTTCCATATATTCATAAAGAAGTAAATTAGAACCCTGGTCATAACAAAAACCATAAAGTTTCACAATGTTTCGATGGCTGATTTTTCCCAAAGTCAAAATTTCAGCACGGAAGCTATTATGAATGTTGCTTCCCTCCCTGTTAGATGCTAACTTCTTGATTGCAATGGTACGACCCCATGGCAGGACTGCTCTATATACAATTCCACAAGCTCCCCTTCCGATCACAAAGCTGTCATCAAAATTATCAGTGGCTGCAACCAAATCCTGGAATGTGAATCCTTCCTTGGGAGGACAATATATGTCTAAAGCTGGAGAAGATAAGGATCTTTCTTGTGAATGAGTAATTATTTCAACTGGACGTCTCATGAAGTATATAAGGATGACAATTAGAATAAGAGAAAGGCCACCAATTACTGCTGCAATGATAGCAACAATTTTACCTAAACGAGCATTTTTTCCTTGTCTATCTGATGGAAGAGAAGAACTTGGAAATTCGTTGCAATTAGCAAACGGTCCACCACAAAGCCCTTTATTTCCGATAAAACTGTTAATGCCTGAATTTTGAAAGACTGTTAAAGGAGGTATAGGGCCTGTTAAGTCGTTGTAAGAAAAGTTGCACCCAAGTAAGCTCGACAAGTGAGTCAAAGAAACTGGAATTTGACCACTCAGATGGTTGTTATTGAGCAGCAGGATTTCCAATAACACCAAATTGCCAAGCTCATCAGGGATTGGTCCTGAAAGATTGTTATAACTGAGATTCAACGCTATCTGCAAGCTTGATAGTTCACCGAACTCAGCAGCTATCCTGCTTGAAAAAGAGTTGCCTCCCATTTGTAACTCTGTTAGGCGCCCCAATTTTCCCAACTGTACAGGTATAACACCAGAAAGTTGATTATCTGAAAGCTTGAGAAGCTCCAACTGGGAAAGATTACCTATCTCACTTGTTAAAGCACCAACAAAAGTATTCTGGCTGATATCAAGTCGTTGAAGCATCATGCAGCTAAAAATTTCTGATGGTATAGTTCCAGTGAGAAAATTGGACGAAATATTGAATGTCACCAGCTGAGAAAGTTTACCAATCTCTTTTGGCAGCTCACCATTAAAGTAGTTTTCTGCTAGAAGCAACCTCTGCAAACTAAGGCAGTTACCAATTTCTGGAGGGATTGGACCAGTAAATTTGTTCTGACTCAAGTCAATGCTAAAGATATAGGTTGACTTGCACAATTCAGATGGGAAGCTCCCTACGATAGCATTTCCAGCAAGATGAAGTTGCAACAAGGTTTTGCAGTTTATGACCCCTGTTGGAATATAATCTGTGAGACTGTTTGACCCCAGACTCAAAAATGTCAGGTTAGAATTTCTGCAGAGATGACGTGGGATTCTTCCTGTCAGGTTGTTATTTGACAAATCAACCGCCCAAAGTCGGCTGTATAACCCAAGGTCTGGAGGAATGCTACCTGTCAAAGAATTGTTGAAAAGCTGCAGCGTGATCAGTTGCTTCAAAAACTGGAACCTCATAGGAATTGTACCTGTGAGGTTATTTATGGAGAGATCAAGCTCTGTCAAATTCTCCAAAGTTGTGAGCTCATCTGGGATGACACCAGTAAGTCCATTCTCGAAAAGATGGAGCAAATGCAATCCAGTAATCCTACCAAAATCACTTGGTATCTCTCCTATCAACATATTCTCAGAGAAATCAATCTCTGCTGCTAAAGACAGATTTCCAATCTCCCTTGGTATTGTTCCATTTAAGTGATTTCTATACAGATATAGCTTCCTTAGAGAGGCAAGTTGACCAAGCTCCTTGTGTATCGCCCCAGAAAGATTGTTATCGTAGACAGCAAGAGTCACCAAATTGGTACAATTGCCTAACTCCCGTGGGATAGGGCCTAAAAGCTGATTACCCCAAAGAACCAAATCTGTCAAATTCTTAAACATCCCAATCTCTTTTGGAATTTCCCCACTTAATTTGTTTTGTGCTAGACCAAGATACTCCAGGCTTTGACATCCTCCTATCTCCAGTGGTAACCTTCCAGATATCAAATTCTGTCCCGCTCTAAAAGTCCTCAAATTCTTAAGTTTCCCGAAAGAAACTGGTAATGATCCAGTAATGTTATTGCTATATGCAATTAATTCTGAAAGGGAGGATAGGCTTCCAATCTCCAGTGGAAATTGACCCGATATTCTGTTGTTGCATATGTTCAATATTTCCAGGGAGGTAAGATGACATAATTCTGTAGGGATTTGACCTTCGAACTGATTATTGTTAAGTAGAACAACTTCCAAACTGGAACAGTTTCCAAGTTCTGGTGGTATGTTTTCAGAAAAATCATTGAAGGAAAGATCTAGATGAGTCAGATGAACTAATCCACCAATGCTAGCTGCTAGAGAACCAGAAAGATTCAGTGAACTCAAATCAAGATACCAAACCACTGGACTGTAACCAGTCGTGCAATTGACTCCATTCCATCCACAAGGGTTGGAATCGTTAGGGTTCCAGTTACCCAGATAGTTACCCTTATCAATCAACCTATCCTTGATATCTAAGAGGTAATGACCTTCATCATTAAGTCCCAAGGATTGATGAACCAAAAGGGAAAGAACAAGAGATATGGCTATCAACCTATATGATTTCCTCTCCATATCAAAACCCTCAGGTTGTGGCATTCCGTGGTAAAAGGGGTGATTAATGAGTATGAATCGAAGCAAAAGAACAGTGCATGAACTTCCAACCTCAAACCAGTTAAGAATCACCTCTTGGTCCTTTCATGATGATATCCTTCCAACCTCAAACCAGTTCATGGACTCCAAGACTCTCAACCTGTAATATGTCGAAGTAAATAAAGATTCAAAAGACGCATACAGACCAATAGTTTGAAGCTTAGAAAAACAAGAAAAAACAAACGGTTCCTCATACCTGTTTGTGCAGTCGAGAGAATCAAAGAATGGATTTGTAGAAAAGGGGGAGGGGCAACTTTCAGTTTATTAGAGAATACTTTACGTGTTTGTTGTATTACCGAGTAAAAATCAATCCTTGGGTCTTTCAATAAGAAGTGTTCAAAGTGCGATGAACTGTGACAATTGTCAGTTTCTTATCATTATCATATAGAATGAAAGCGTTGAGTTAGTCGTCTATTCAATGATTACGAAAGTCCCACTTAAAAATTAAGGATATTGCTGGCTGACCGCACAAATGATTCAAGAGTGGCATGGCCGACAAAGTATAATAAAGGTTTTTGGTCTCTTCATTATTTTAAGACAACAAACAAGAATGAAAGAGAAATTGTATTTTGAGAGCAACATATTGACTCTGAAATCTGAATTGCTGCCATTTTTCTTTGAAATCCTGTTTCTGGCATCAACTGCTAGATATGGTGGGGTTCTGGTATTGTTAGGTAAAGAAGGTACAAGTCAATCAAACCACAGTTTTCAGCACAACTGTGGTAGGTTGGTGGAGAGCAGCCAAAACATTACCTGTCAGCTTTACATATAAATTTAGATGTGTTTTTATTTTCAACGAGTGTTAGTTATCCTTAAATTTGGTTTTGGATATATTTAGTGTTTATCCAAATAAGAGATCTCTTATTCTCTAGTAAACAAGAATTTCCCAGTCGCAGTGACTTTATGTGAATTAAAAACTAGGCACTCATCTAATCGTCAAAATAAGCCAAAAAGAATTCCAAGTTTTAGTCATTGCTGACGCTTTTCCATACACATCAATGATGTTGTAGCTTTTTTTTTTTTTCTCCCCAGTTGGTTGTTTAATTGAATATGATCCTCAAACTCAAAGGTTTGTAGTTCCATGTTTATTCCCGGTTTGGTAAACATAGTAGTGATTTTACTTTTGGTTACGGTGATGATAATTTTGCTTTCTGTCCCCTCAAAGTGGTGGTCAACAAGCCACGTATGTAATCTCTATTGGGATTTGGAGCTCCTTTCCGTATCACAGCTCGGAGGATTTTGAATATAACAACGGAATTAGCATTATAATGTATGAAGTAAACTAAAACATTTATGTTGTATCATGAATTAATAGTTCAATGATTAACGAATCTCTGGTGTGGAAAGTTACAAGAATAGGTTGTGTCGCTCTACTCCATTAAGTTGACACCAAGATCTTTAACCATCAAAATTATTTAATTCCTTGGGAAGCACATCATTCATGATTTTAGAGAGTTAAGAATCTTTACATGCCAAGTGAATCATGCTCAAGATTTAGATTAGGCCTTAGCCCCACTTCCGAATTCCCTTCAAGCTCCTTGGGATTTCTCCAACAGCTGGCTAACGTTCTTTTTCGTCTTTGCTTTACATCCCATGTATATTAAATTTTGTAAAATGATATTTTACTTCAGCTTCCTTTTTTAATAGTTATTTTTTAAAAAAGTAAAAGAAACAGTTTTCAGAGTTTATATCAATCTTTTATATTAGAAGTTAAATTATTTTTTTAGAATGTAAAAGAATATTATTAGGCAACCTTTAAGAGAAAGAACTTGGTTTTACTAAAGACCTATTAATAGTCTAACCATCACATTGGCAAGAATTTGAAAGCTAAACTTATGTGACTATTGAAAGCATACTAGAAGCTAAGGATTTGTTTGTTTCTATTTTTATTTTTTTATTTTTTCAAATTCAGTAAAAAATTTTGTTTACTTGAGTTTTTAATTTCTATTTTTAGTTTTAGTTTCTTCTTTTTTTAAAAAAACTTATTAAAATCATAAGAAGTGGATTTTATTTTCTGTTTCTGTTTTTTATATAATTTAATTTACTATCAACTAAATATATATTATTAAATTATTTAATATATTAAATTTTAATAAGAATTATGAATAATTAATTAAATATTTAATTAATTAAGATTAATTATCAATAAGAATTATGAATAATTTAGTTTTACTTAAATTAAATTTAATAATTATTAATAAATAAAATTAAAATTAAAATATCTTCAAAACATATCAATTTTGAATAAAATTTGATTTAATAATTAAAATATATTAAAAATAAATATTAATTTTTAAATAGTTTTTTTAAAATTTTTTAATAAATAGTATATAATAGATTAAAATAAATTATTTAATTAAAATAATTTATCTTTAAGATTTATCTAATATGTAATTATTATCATTGATAAACATAACATTACATTAACATTAACATTAACAACCAAACATGTTTTTTATTTTTATTTAAAAGGAAAACAAAAATTGAAACCAAAAAACAAAAAATTAGTAGTTAGATTGGCTAATAAAGTATAGGCTTCTCTGAAGATGCATATCTAAGTATCTCCAGTTACGATGAAATTAACTTTAGCATGCATAGGGATCCTTTGCTTAAGGGGTTCAGTTCTTCCCTAAGATATAATGGACCCAACTCAGACCAAATTATCCTACCAAAACTAGGTCTGATATCCATTACCTACCACGATTTTGAAAGAGGATCTCAACTGGTCTTTGAACCTTAGCATTTAGATTAAAATCCATAAGTGTTTCCTGTTAACTTTTAAGTTCCAAAAGCTTGTATTAGTCAAATATTATTAATGCATCCTTTTGAACTAGATGGCCTTCCTACGATTGAAAAATCTCCATATCTTCTTACCTACTAGAACTAAGTTCATAGTATGACTAGATAAATTTCTAAGCCACCTTCTTACTTCAAAGTACGTAGGTCTTGCCACTTAACTGTGGCATATTTAGAGTCATCAACAGCCTCAAACCAGAGATAGTTCTTAATCAATTTCTTTACTTCCTTAGTTAGCCTTTTTTGGAGGACCAAGTGAGAGCTCTAATGTATGTGAATGTTCTTTAGGTTTAAGCAAATTAATTGTAACATGTCAATACTAGAGAGGAATCTATTTTGCTAAGAATCGATTCTAGCTTTAATAGATTCAATTAGAGGTAAACAATCTACATATATTAGTTTCTTCATGGTAATTGGTACACCTAAGTATTTGAAAGAAGCTTAAAGGATGTTTAAGACCAGATGTAGTGCTTAAAATAGCTACGTCTAGTGCATCTTAAGGGACATAGATCTTGTTTTTTGTAGTATCGATATAAAAACTAGACATTCCAGAAAACTAGTTGAGAGAGTTAACTAATAGTTGTAAGGATCCAAGATCTACACCACAAATAGCATAAAATCATTCAGAAAAGCTAAATTACTAATTTTGAGCTCCTTACATTTATGATGAAACTTGAAAAATTCAAAGGTATTTATCTTCTAAGTAATTAACCTTATGACAATTTATGTGACAATAGTGAAAATATAAGGAGACAAGGAGTCCCCTTGCCTTAATCCCTTAGCACCATAAAAAAACTTAAAAGGTGAGTTGTTCACTAGTATACTGAAGGAAGTAGTGGTTACATAAGCTTTGATACAATTAATAAAAGTGTGAGGAAATCCTAAAGCCATTATACCATTGAAGATAAAGCTCTAATCAACAAGTCAAAAGTCGTATAAAAAGCTATTTTTAGGGAATAGCTTTGAATAAAAGCTTTAGTGTCATAGTCCTTGAACAATAATTAGCCGAACATAATATTATTACTAGTTATTATCCCCCTTATAAAGGAATCCTAGCTTAGACTGATTATATGAAAAAGTGATACCTTCAATATACTTTCCAAGAGTTTAGAGATTAGCTTATTAACTAAAGTACAATATGATATAGGACAAAAAATACCTTTGTATTAGGTTTTTCTTATTAGAACAAAGTATATATCAGTCCTATTGAGCTCCCTTAGCATTTCCTTAGAAGAGAAAAATTACTAGACTGTATCTACAACTAATCCTCTGGTATGATCCTGTGTGTTTTGGAAAAAGAAAGCATTGTAATCATCTTACCCTGGGGATTTATTAGGATTAAGACCAAATATTGCTTCTTTAATTTCTTGGTTAAAGAAAGGTAAGCATAAGCTATCTTTACTAATTTGATTAAGGGAAGAAACAATGAAATAAGATAGTTCACCTATAGACAAAGAGTTAGTAGAGCTTTATCCCAAGAGATTCATAAATTAGTTGAATGTAATAGTTCATATCCTTGTTTGGACATAACATAATTGTCTATCTATATCTATGAAGGCTAAAACCCTATTTATGTTTCTTCTAGCAAGTATGGAGTTAAAGAAAAATTTGGAGTTATGATTAACCCTTGGAAGCTAGTTGACCCTTTCCTTTTGCTTAAGAAAGGAGTTGTGCCACTAAAGTGCTAAAGTGTCTCCACTAACTAACTGATTTTTAATAGCCCTTACATTTAGATTGTGAGGATCTTAATAGCATTTTTATTAAGCTAATTTGAGACTTTCCTTTGTTGATTTGAGCTTAATCTTTGTGTTAGGATAGGCTTTCCTTTGGAGAGCTTTAGAGCAGGCAACTGAGCCAGACCGGACCCGAAGTTAATGGGCCAGGCTGTGTTAACCAAGCATCAGGCCCAATTGTCTAAAAAAGGGCCTTGGATTGGGCTCAGGTTGCCTAAGCCTGACCTTTATAAGTAAAACGATGTGTTTTTACTTTTTCTAATTTTCAAAAAATTTCAAGTTAGGCTGAGTCAAGTTCGCGCTCAGTGGTTTGCTTCCTCTGGCTGGGCCCATTGCCATAATTAAAGAACTTCGATCCCCTCTTTTATTACTTGGAGCTTCCTCATCAATTGATAGCTTTTTATAACTACAAATAGAAATATCCATATCATTTATTACCATCTCACCAAATCCTTCTAACTTGGAGATAAAGTTAGGAAACCGAAAAGGAGCTTTAAGAAAGGAGTTTGTATTTAGTTGAAGAGTTTCAATGGTAGAGTGGTCTGATCAAAGAGAAGATCCAAAAATTGGCAACACTGGCAAGGAAATTGTTAAAAGCACTCCTAATTCACCATGGCTCTATCGAGCCTCTTCCTAATTATTGCACCAGATGTGAAGTTGTGCCATAAAGTTTAAATCAACAACCCCAATCTGATTAACAAGATGACTTAACTCCTTAATAAGTTTCTTTTGATTAACTCTGGCACTTGCAGCTTCATTTAAGTGAAAGACATAACTATAGTCTCTACCTTAAGTCTTCTTATAATTTGTTCTTCTAAAAAGGGAAGTTAGTTGCGTATATAATAATAACCTTGATAATTATAGGAGTCTAAAATAAGTTACTAGAAAATTGTATTAACTAGTTAGACATTTTAATATTGGAAATTTGGACATAGGCAGAATCATAGGATATAATTATCCTTCCATTAAATGATGAGAATGATTAGTGATGAACTTCTAGTTTTCACCAAAAAAACACAGTCTTTCATAAAACCTCCCTATCTTTATTTTAGTCTCCAAAAGACCTATAAAACAAGTTCTCCAACATTAAATCTCTAACAGAATGTTGCTTAAGGGAGTCACTAAGACCCCTAATGTTCCATACCGAAAAGGACATTAGAGAAGAAGTTGAGAACCTTCCAGTTTAGTTCTACCCATCATCCTACCATATTTTATTCTCGAGGAAGAAGTGACTTTGATGAATTAAGTTTCAGAGGACTCTTTTGACTGGCTTGGAGACAGTTGAATATCAATTCAAGTCCATCAACAATACCTACCCTATCATTCACCTTGTTAACATTATTGGAGGAATCGTCTATCATATTTAGGTTCCTTAAACCCACAAATGAGTCAGGTTCTTTATTGGAATCTTCAATCTGATTAGAGGATACATTTGGAAGAGCCATCATCTTCTTCTCATTTGTTTATATATCCTGCCTAGTAAGGGAATAAGAAACCATTATTAACCCTTCATTTATGAGGGAGTTAAACACTTGAGTAGATTAACTTCAGCTACTGGAGTTTGTTCATCCTCTTATATTCCCATAATCCCTTTATATAAATTAATGTTGAAAACCATTCTTGTAGGTTTCCATACCTTATTTTTCTTATGAGCCTTTCAGTTGTAGGATAGGTTGATTTCAGTTCTAACAAACTCAAAATCTATATCCAGCTTCATCATATGAAGTGTATCAGGAAGCTCCTCTTCCATATTGATTTTTATACAAATTATAGTGTATCCTATCCTCTCTAGCTTCGTAATTTAGGAGAGGAGCTTATATGAAGCTAAGTTCATTAACTATCCAATATTCTAACAGAATGTTATAAAAGTTAACCTATATAACAATTTAACTTTACTCCTATCCAAACTTATACCAAGGCACCATTTTTGAAGGAGGAGCGGCTAACCTATAATGTATCAAAGACCTTATTAAATAATACTTAACAAATCTACATATTTGGAAAAACTTAAATATGAAGGTATCATCCCTAGAGAGTAGTGGTTTCTCTAGCCCCATTTTCCACATTTTGAGCTCTCCCAGTACTGCACATATAGGAAAGTTAGACGCTTATCGAAAAAACAGGCACCTAGTGAAATGGATTAGACCACAACTTCATCTTAAAGTAATTCAAAATGGGGTGTCAAAAACCCTTCAATATTAAAACTTTGGTATTGTTTAAGAGTTTCTCTGACTATATTAGACTCCACCAAGTTCCTGTAAGCTTTGGTTACAGTAGGAGAACATGTTTTGTATTTTTAGCATCTTTAGAAGTAGTATAGGCTAACAAAAGCTTACAAGGCAAGGTAGGGAAATCTTCTCTTGTTAAGTTGAGAGCCAAAGTATTGACACGTGCAATATTTGTTATTAATCCCTCTTATTAGGAATTAGAAACTCCCTCTATAGATGATAGAGGTAGGGGGAATGACCTTAGGGATTTATCCATATGGTAAAAGAAACCTCAGTTTAAGCCCAGCGGGAAGTCTTACAAAGGAATTATTATCAAAAATGATTTTCAAAATTAAAAAACAAGGCTAGAAAGGTGATATGATCATATCCCTACCCTATAAATCTTAAAGCCAAATTCACCTAGCGAATAGTGATAGTGAATATCGAGTGTTGATCCCACAGAGACTATAAGTAGTAGTAATTACCTTTTTTCTATTATCTAATCGACAAATTAAGATGATGATTTAATTTAAATAATAAAACTATTCTAAATTTTAACATAAGTAATGACTAAGAACATAGATCATTTAAAGATTAACCAAATCAAATAGCAGTACTTAGTCAAAGAATCCCCTTGAGACTTTTTAAGCCAGTAACCTTTTATTATGCAAATTAGTTAATGATAATTAGACCGTGAAAATTTCTACCTTATATTAATACAACTCTCAAGACTATTAACACCTAACCCTGTGTTGATTAACTAAAATTCATTCCAATAGATTGCATTATTATATTTACAATTCACTATTAGGTTTAACCCTAATATATCAACTTATCTCTATGTTTGCATGCAACTTCTTTTAATTATGGTAGATCTATTCATATAAAAGGATTTCTCAATATTAAATGTATAAAATCAAACATGACAAAATATCTCATACATATTAATTTAAAAACTAATCAAAGCATATAATTGAATCCAGTGAAACAATGATCAAATTGCATTAAATAAAATATCAAAATAAAAATTCCATCCTAAGGTTCATCATACCCAGGCATTAAACAAATTTAGTTCGTAAAAGTAAAAAACATAACCAAAGATTCAGAAGAAGAAGAATTAAATACAAGAGAATTCATTGTATCCCTTTTCTCTAATACAATCAACTGAAACTTTGATAGAAATAATTGATCTCTAGATTAATCTTCAATTCTCTACCACTCTAAAGTTCAAAATTGTGCTTCAAAATCAAACTCTCCATTTGCCCTTCTTTCTAAAGAGATTCGATTCGAAACTATTATATGTCCAAGGTCCAATATTGGAATAATTTCAAAGGTTTTCCTTAACTTTATCAGTGTCAACAAACAATTTGAAATGCGTCGACTTTTTTATTTTTAGAACAGGTCCAAGTCAAATAGAAATAATTCAAAGCACTTCTTTATATACTATTTCGAAAACCTAAGGACTCAATTGTATGGATATGTAAAATACATGATTTCCAATCCTAGTAAGAAAAGGAGGGAACAGATACTCAATTTAAAGTGAGTAAACATAATTCTATACGCGGGCTGATAGTGGAAAAGTTGACAGATAAGTCACACTTACTACCACTCTATAGAACTATACATGAGATTTTCACCTCATACGGCTCCTCGTTCAATTCTTTCGAAGTCATTGGATCCTTTTCCTCATTCAAAAAGCTCCTCCCTTCCTCCACTCCATCCTGAAGAGTAACTAGAACAAATTCAATCACGTTTTCATATTCCAATTGAACACTTTTCTTTTTTGATTATTCTCAAAGAAGAAGATTCTTCTTTTTACCAAACATATGCAGATCCAATCATGATCTTATAACTTTTGTACTTGAAATTAGGATTTCTATATAGGAAATGATTACCTACATAGCTATGTACACTGACTGTTTCCCCTAAAATCACTTCAAAACTCAACCTTTACGTTGAAACACATTTTTGAAAACATGTATAAGTAGTGGATATGATTGTGTACAAGACTTACACGGGCCTGTCGACCTCAACACTGGTGAAAATAACATTTTTTAACTAGTACATGGTTACAAAGACTTATACGGTCCCTTAAATAGTCGTGCATATGTCACACATGAGTGTGTACTCCATCAACACGGGTGTATCCTTCTAAAATAGCTTCAATTCTTCAATTGTTTGCCCTAATTTTGCCTAACTTCCACTCCTTTTGATTCATGAAGGCAATTATGACCTGAAAACAAACTAGAAGTAAATTAAGTACCAAAAATAATGTAAAAATTTTAAATAAATAAGAAAAATTCACTAAACACGAGATTAAAAATATAATCTATTAAGCATTTATCAAAAGGTAACCAGTTTGGGGAGAAGGAAGAGCACCACTCTCTACATTAACTTCCGTAACACTAAGTGGATCATCATGTTAAATAAATAATTACAACTCTTAACATTAAGAAAAGTAGAAAACAATATTCAATGTCATTTAGCTTGACTAAATTAAATTCTTTTATTTGAAAAGTAGCTCAGAGGATAATTAAGATGCCCTAAAATTTATTTCTTGAAATTTTCACTCTAAGTTGTCCTTATTGAAGCATTAAACCAATAATAATACAACACAAAATTAGAAAAAATATTGCTATAAGACTTAGTTGATGATAGTCCCTAAAATTCATAATCTGTAATTGGGAGAAATACAATGCACCAAGGAATCACCCACTAAAATTGTAGCTTAAGGGAAAAATTTTTTTAGAAAAACTTCTTACAATGTTAGGAATTTGGGATTCCATTTGTATATAAGTGATTAAGTGTTATTTAATTAAGGGTTCCAAAAAACAATAGGATTAAGAAAATGAACATAAGGTAAATATTATCTATTGATTATCAAGCATAAACACATGAATAAGATACCAACATATGAATAAATCTACATTATAAGATACAAACACATGAATAAATCTACATTAATATTAATCAAAGATAATAAGTAGATATAAATATTATTCATAAATAAAATAAAATCAATACATATAGAGATAACATTAAAATTCCCTCTTATTTAGACATATGAAAAAATCTACCACTAATAAATTAACAGACATAATAAAGAAACAAAAGATATAAAAAACATAAAGAGCTTTAGAGTTGAACTCAATATTTTGATGTGAGCTCTGAGTTATTGGATAATTTTATATTTTTTTCTCTTTGACAATAACTGATTCATGCTCCTCTAGAATTTTCTCTCCCACTTAGCAACTAGTCCTTTATTTAGAATGAAAGAATGTAAAATAAAATTTGAAATTATGGTTTCCCACATCTATTTATAGTTGTTCACATAAGGTGATACAGTCTAAGGCATGGTTATGGTCCAGACCATAGATTTTTTTGAAACTCAAAATAAAAAAATAAAAAAATAGATTTCCCTATTAGTTTTTTATAGCCTCTTGAATCATCTTAATAGAAATTTTAATGAGAAAGTTATGACTACTTTAAAAAGCAATACTCAAGTTATCTTTCAAATCTTTATAAAAAAGGACTTCACTAATGCATGACCATGCCTTAGATTGTGGAATTTTCTGCTTCCTTTGGTGAGAGGACACTGTATCTAGCATACCTATGCCCTTAAAACGTTGACCTTTTTATATGGTTATGGCTCAAGTCATATTTCTCTGCAGATATTCTTCTATGTCATATGGTCTCCCTAGGCTATATTTTAAGTCATTTCTCTTCTTGCACCTAACTAATGATGAACATAGGTTAGCACAAGAGTATTAGCTAGTCTATGTTCAACTAATAATTATGATTTTACCCATATCTTTTCTTTCAATTCTCTCTCGTTCTTGATAAATCTCATCCCAAGTAACATCTTCAACAATTACCTTAAACATAACATAAATCAATCAAACTATGGTAATTTATATGATTATATAGAAAAATAATTAGTGAAATATAGGTACACTTTATGCTCATTAAATACCTTCAAACTTAAGTTTTATTTTTCCTTAAGAAAATCAATATCAAAAGATATTAGCTAGGTAAGTTAGATTCCAAAGTTTAACAATTAAATCAAAGTGGTCAAGTATCACCATTATTAGCTCAATCATCTTATAATCAACCACCTAAATCTCTAAACAATATTTCCAACTTATAATTCAATCTTAAACTAACCAAACAATCTTTGAAATTTAGCTCAATTGAAACAACTTCTCCTCATATATGAAGTAGACATAAAGAGAGCAAAAAGTCTAAGTTGTAAAGTATTTGACAAGTCATAACAAAAATAAACTAAAGAAAATTTGCTTTAGTTTTTTTATGAATTATGACAAGTAGGATTAACTTGTTGAAATGTCATCCCAACCTTTTAACGTGAGGACAAATACCTTTTATTACTCAATTATGTTACAATTTTAACTAGCTACTATTACTAGTCATACCTTCGACCTATTATTTATATCAAAATTAGTGGATTAAATATAATATTTCTTAAATTTATTCAAATTTTCGTCATATTATTCACCATCAAAATATACTAATCATTTGCTTATGAACCCAAATTCAAAATTTAAAATGTGTTCAAATTATGCATTTATTCTATCATTCAATCTAAGTGTCCTTCTTATGATATCCAATTAAGTTTCAACTAAACTACTCATCAGTGACCATATCTATTAACCTAATGCCATTAACTTACATCACAATGTCACTTCTAATGGGTTAACTCAAACAACTCAATCTCCTTGGCTAATTTTCCATAATTTTCTTTTACAATTTTAAATGCAAGTAGATTAAATGCTTATGAATAGGCGAACGCTTAAGGTAATCACTACCCCATATTTAATTTGTACATTATCCTTAATGTACATATATATAGAACATAAAATAAACAATTGTAAGTATACAAAAGTTGGAGAAAGATGAAGTTAATAAGATTGAGAGAACTTCTCTAAGATTTCATTCATGATATCAAGATTAAAGATCTACATAGAAAATAAGTAACAAAAAGAAAAATATAAATAAAAGAATAGACAAAAAACATAAAAACTAAATTAAAAGAGAAACATAAAATATTGAAGCCCCCTACCATTTAATAAACATAAAGTTTATAAAAGTAAAGGATTCAATAGCTTAATAATAACCACTTCTTTAGAGCCATTCAACTAGACTTTAATGTTAGCAAGTTAAAGAAAAAGACTTGTAACCTTGTACCTTAAGAACTATGCATATGTCACATAAAGGTCTTCTTCCTTTAATATTTGATATCACTCATATCCATACGTTCTTATTCTCCTATAACACCCTCTCATCTTGCTTAAAGATACCCTAAAAAATTAATAAACTTTAGTTTTTATCTTATTAAAACAGTAACAGGGATTGTCATAAGAGAGAGAAAAGTTCATATAAATCGATATATTAAACTTCTCCTCGTTGTTCTTCTCTTCTTCCTCAACAACAGCCTTTTCTCTCTCAAATTCTTCCTTAGTTCATTTTGTTTCTCTTAACACTATCTCATTATGAATATCGCCATATAGTCCTAAGAATTTTCTTATATCATACTTGGAAAGTCTCAAGAATTAATAGGATTTACTATCTGTGTCATTATCAACTCGATGTTCTTGTTTAAAGTCTTTATTTGATAATCTCTCTTTGTATTCACTTTATTTATTCTTTCAATGGCTAATTCCAAGGTTGATGTTAGTTCTCATTACTCCTACTTATAATATTCAATTGAAGTTAGTTCTTAAGTTGCATAATATTCATATAGGAAATTTAAATGATTATCCCATTTCTTTACCATTTTTGTTTTTATAAGGATGGTTATGAAATTATTGCTAGCTCCTCTAGTAATTTATTTGTTCAATTAGCTCAACGAAGGAATTCTCAACCTTACAATCATCGATACTATGCTTTTCTCCACACTAATCATAACATAATGCTTATATAGGTGCTACTGGTATATTCAAACTACTAATTATTAACTCCTTTACTTGAGCTGCCAATGCTCTAACAACATTTTCATTTGTATACCTGCTTGTATTTACACCCTTGTTTGTATGATTACCACTAATATTAGGTTATTAACATCTTCTTAATTAGTTATATGAAAAACTTTAGAGTTTTCCTATTTAGTGTTCCTTTAGATGTTACATCAATAATCTACTTTGTTGCATAGTCTAGACTATCATAGAAAAAATAAACTTATAACTATATAGGAAACCCATTGCTTTAAAAGATCATTATATCTCTCGCATGATTCGTAAAATATCTCATTATCATACTACTAATAGGAAGTGATAAATGCTTATTTAACTATATTTATATACCCATATTTATTGTGGTTTGCATTTTATTTAATAATTTTATAGTATTTTTGGCACTTAATTAACTTCAAGTGTATTTGTACATGATAAGTGCCTTTTTGGACCAAAAGGAGAAGAATTCAGATGAAATCTTGGCATAGAATGAAGATTTGAAGCATTAGGACCTACACAACCATGTACAGTGACTATGTAAGTCTCTATAAACGCGTGGAGATTTGAAGGATATTGTTTCTGGTCATGTGAAGTTACATGTCCATGTATATTGCCTTTGTAAGTCTTTGTTCTCGTGTAAAATTGTGAACCAAAGTGTTTTTAGAGATACACGGTCACCTGCACGACCTTGTATGTTGACTATGTATATATAAGAAACCTTGGTTTTTACTAGAATAGGACATGAATGTAGGCAAAATAGGAGGAGGCAAGTTTATAGCATTTTTTAGTCATAAGAAACATAAAGAAGCAACAATTTTGAATAGAGGATGAGGAAAACACAAAGAATATGTCACAAGATCAGATAGAGAGCTTCATTCAATCCAAATTACATGGAGATTCATTTGAGAACAAAAGGGAGATTTAAAATTATGATTTCTTTATTTTCTATTTGTTCTTCTGCATATTTGTCTTTAGTTTTATTTTCTATGGATAGGAACTAATTTGTTTAGTGACAAGGTGTGATGAACCCTAAATTGTGATAACAATATGATTTGATAATTTATTCAATTCAATTTTATTGATTGATTTATTAAGATTCAATTATGCATTTTATTCTTGTTCTAATATATCCAAAATATTAGTTCATGATTTGATTTCATATGCTTGAGATTGAGAAATCCTTTTGTGTGAATAGATTTATCATAATTGGAAAGAGTTGCATGCAAACCTAGAGATAGGATGACATAAATCCTCTAGATTAGGGTCAAAGCTAATAGAAGTTCACGAAGTGATAATGCAATCCTAGGGGTTTTCAATAGAAAGAGATTTCTGTTAATCAACTGATAGATTAGTTGTTAATAGTCTTAAGAAAGATATTAACATAAGATAAGAATTTCCACACTCCAATAATCAATAATTTAATTCCATGATAAAGGGTTAACATTTAAGAATTTTTAGGGAGATTCATCATCTAGGTACTATTTATTTTATATTGACTTTTCTAAGTATTATCTTAGTTAGTCTATTTAGTTTAATTTTTAATTAAATCCACAATATAATTTGACGATTAGATAATAAGAAAAAAGGTTAATATTAGTACTTACAATACTCATAGAATCGACTTATACTTGTCTATGCTAGCTACAGCTATATTGTACACTCGTGATTTTAAAATTGATAAATTCTTATAAGCATAAGAAATTAAGTCAATCAGGAAGAAATTTAGTTCTCAACTTTGTTGTCTTTGTTGGTAGGAAGTACCTTTTTAAGAATTTCTTCGCTAATTTGTCTTAAGTAATGATATAAGTTGTCGATAAGGGCCTCAACCTCTATTTTTCTCGATCCTATAATAACAAATGGGAATATCCTCAATCTAATAGAGTCATCAACTGCTCCATTATTTTTTAATATGACGTATATCTCTAGAAAATTAGCTACATGCTTGTAGGGACCTTCCTCTAGCATTACATTAAACTGGACCTAAGATTTTTAGGATCTAATTAATACTTATGATATCTTAAATTTTTTAATGTAATTTATAGTATTAAGATGCTTAATTATGTCCTTATAAGTGACGACTTTATATAGTCAAAAATCTTTTTATAATTTCCCTCTATGTTAACAGATTGACTAAACTTGAAACTAAAATAGCACGAAGCTCATATCCATATTTAAAATTCTAAAAAAGAAATAAATATACAAAATACATACAAAAAGAAATAAAAAATAATTATCCTTAAGTCTCTTAAAGACCACTTGTGTAATAATTGATTTTCAAACCGAGGAATTAAAATATTATATTACTGAGCCTCATGAGTTGCATGATCATTGAACGTATTTGATACATTTAAAAACACGATTTCATGATTTCATTCATATGCATAATAATAGCATACACACATGATTTATGATTTCAAAAAACATTGTAAAAATGGTATATGCACTCAATTGACATATTCCAGGGTATGAAAGGTTTAAAATAATTGTGATATGAATGTGCATTGTTAATGTCTTGTCTTTTGGTTTGATGGCTTATAATTAGTAATTTGAAATTAATTGTCACAATTGGAAGATTGATGGATTAATATGTACATTTAGTTTAGGAAAAATTTCAAGTAGCAAGACAAGTTGACATATGGAAATTTAGGATAACTAAGCCTATCAAATGAGTGACAAATGGCTTAGAGAATTAAGTGACAAATGGCTTAGGAATTTAGTGACATTTGGCAGATAAAGGAGGACATATGTCTTTCTTATTTACATGAAAAGTGTTTTTAATGAAAGAACACTGACCCTACACCATGTGACCAACACATTCAGCTCCTTTGTAATGTTTCTGCTAGACTCTCTCCTTCTCCCCCTCTCACTGTCGGAATCTACACCTCACCCACACCTTTGGATTTCTGCTCTAATTTTGTACATTGACACCCCCAAAACCCATGCAAAATCTATCATAAAGATAGCTTTAAAGGCAGAATATTGTTACATTTTGTTATCTTCTTCTTGTCATTGCCAAAACCACCCTACTCCCTCACTATTTTTGAAATGTTCTTGCATGCATGTGAGGCTAAGCAAGCTTGACATTTGGAGGTGGCATTCTAGCTAATCAAGTAAGTGAAATGCTGACATATTGTGGTATATATTACCAGAATTTTTATTATGACTGAATAGGGATAGATTGAATGTGGAATTGGTGTTGAAGATGTGCTGGAAAATGGAGAATGAATGGGTACTTTTTTGTTCTATTTTTTCATGTACGAAAATAGTAGTTTATAGATTGTTGTATACATAATTTAAGTTGGGATTTTAAGTATAATTGGTGAGGAATTCATGCTAAAGATAGGTGTTATTAAGGTGTTTTAGAATATGGAAAATTAGAACTGTAGGTGTGTTTGTAAAAAGTAACTATTAATGACATAAGTAAGCAGAATTTTGTAAGCCTTAGTGTAAATAATATGGAAGTTAAATTAACCTAAAATGAAGTAACCTTAATGAATATGAAATCTGAAAATTTTCAGGTGTTAGTGATGTCTCTAAGCTTGTAAAATTCATGAAGTATTGAAGGTAGTAAAGTTACACACATTAGCGATGTTGATGACAAATTCTGGAATTTTAATTTCAGCCTTGTGTACATGCGGAACCGGCTGAGAAATTTCACTCCAAATTGGCATATTTGGACTTGATTAAGGCTAGGAATGATCCTAGATTGTTTCTTGATTAATTGGTTAAGAGCTTGATAAGTTTATGTAGTTAATTGATGTCATAACCTAAAGAATAGACTGTTTTGATGTGGTTGAGTTCAAATATGGAAATTATGACTTGTTAAAGGAATAAATGAGTTTTTTTAATGCAAACATGATCTTAAGGACATGAGTAATTTGTATAAGGTATGGATGAATGAGCATTGAAGAACATGGGGTAATTATGAATGAAAATTTGGTAAATGTATGAATATATATTGCTGGAAAAAGTTTGGTGAATGTATAGATCTAGCTTGCTGAAATTCCAGATTTAAAGTAACAATTGTGTGTGTTATAAGAGGCTTTTTGATCATGAAAATGTTAAAGGATAAGTGTAAAGTGTGGTTGATGAATTTGGAGTAAATCAAACTAAATTAAGGGGGCAAACTTGATTGCAAAATGGTAGTATACAAAATATAATGTTTGAATGGTCTTAGGGTGTATAAGCAAAAATTGAATAGTTAGGATCTATGTATAAGAATACATACCCGAAAAGTCAATTGAGCATGCATTAAAACATGACACATATGCAAGTGTATGATCGTATA
The DNA here is from genome assembly GCA_025594535.1 of Erythroxylum domingense. Classification (NCBI taxonomy): domain Eukaryota; kingdom Viridiplantae; phylum Streptophyta; class Magnoliopsida; order Malpighiales; family Erythroxylaceae; genus Erythroxylum; species Erythroxylum domingense. The sequence continues at coordinate 23,157,854 of JANQBM010000003.1, forward strand.
TTAATTTGATTAAATAATTGAGTGATTTGTGAATTATGTGTGTGTTGCATAACGATAGACGCACAAGGCAATCGTCAACATCCAAATATTGCCAGATCATCAAGGCAATAGCTTTTCTGGAGCATACGGTGATCTAACCTAGATGTTTCTCACTATGATTGATTTATTTTTGGTTAAATTTCAGTTATTGAATTGTTATTTATATGATTTTTATAATTTTAGACATTGTTGATCTGAGGAGTTTGATATTTCAGAACTATATATGAAAGTGTTTTTAAATTGAATGTTAATTACTGATTATGTGATTATCCATGAAATGCTTATTTGATTCAAATTTAATGTAAATTCTAGATAATCAGTTACACTGATGAAAGCAAATGATGTGTTAAATTGAATTTGACATTTATAATTAGTTAAAGGAGTTGTGACTAGGGTGGGGTGACCAATATGAGAAAAGAGCTTTAAGCTTAAAATGATGAAAGGAGCCTCAAGCTCAGATAACATAGACTCGAAATCCACAACAGATTTTGTTAGAGTAGTGCTCTAAAGGTAATCACCTTTAGCACTTTTTTACAAACTTTATTTTGATTAATAAAGCAAATAGGAATTTTTTTCATTGATTTGATATTCATTTATATATATGCGAATTGATATTGATCTTAAATCGAATTAATCAAGTCCATGATACAAAACATAGCATGAATGAAATCATGATGAGATCATGATAATGAGATTCCTATCATGTGCAATTATGTTAGTATCTAAACAATCCCTAGTCATAAGATTAATAAGACAGGACATTATTAATCCAAAAAGACTAGCATATATTGTACTTCTTGATTTGATCAAGCAGTGGATCTTATAAACTGTAAGCATGAGATGTTTAGAGTTAATATGTGGATGCTTACTAAGGGTAGTAAGTACATCAGATGACCTACTATAAGATTATCATATGGATGATCTATCGAATGTCAATGAATAATCTCATCATAGCAATAATGCAAATATCCTTAGACTTGAGGTATTCAAGGATATCTTGGATATAAATCTTGTTCTTTGACACCATTCCTTGTTACCTCAAGACGAGGTCGCTCTTAGGGTGGTGATTAGGTACAGTTATTTATGTTCGAAGGTAATTAAGTAGCCAATAAAGGATTCACCACTCCTGATAAAAGGAGATGATACCCATGGCCTCTTGTTGGAGTCATTACTCGGGAGTCTCTGGCCAAAGCAGTTATTTGTCATGAAGAGGGTCTTCAATGACACATATGAGTAATGAGATCTCAGAACAAGAACTAACATCACTTGGACTAGATGTGACGTAGTCAGTCTAGTAGGAGTTGACACATATCTCATACTTTGAACCAAGTGGGGGTATAGTATGGTAACGTAATTATCTATGGAAAGGTTCATAAGTTGGATAATTAACTATCAAAGAGTTTGTATGTTAATGCACTTATAGTCCAGCAAATAGGCATTATGATGTGTTTAAATTAAGAGTTAATTTAAGTGCCTAGAATAGCCAGGAACTTAAGGGTCACACGCATAAAATATCGAATGAAAAACAAGTGTGTATAGCTTATTTTAAGCAGGCCACGATCGTGCAT
>JANQBM010000003.1:23165864-23177728 GCA_025594535.1 Erythroxylum domingense
AAACACTAACAAACCCATCAAAGTACCTCAAAAATATAACAATTAAGCTCAAAGACTCATACTAACCCATAAAAACATTTAAACACATAAACTAACACAATTAACAAAAAAAACACACTCAATTTCACACTAAATTCATCAAAATTAAACCCTAAAATATAATGCATTTGACAACTACAGATAGAAAGGAAGATCAACTTCGTAAGTTTTTATAACTTTTTGACTAATTAGGTATTAACATGCCTTTGGTTGAAGCTTTTCTGTAGCTGTCAAAACATGTCAAGTTCTTAGAGGATCTCCTTTCTAATACAAAGAGACTTGAGGATTTGTTAGTGGTTAGTTTATATAAGCAATGCTTCACATCTTACAAGATATGCTACGTTAAAAAATCAAATATCTAGGGAGTTTTACTATTCTTTGTAATATTGGTAGGTTTCCAATTGAAAAGACATTAGTGAACTTAAGATTTAGTATTAATTTGATGCCATGTGACTTGTTTGAGAACTTAGGGTTGGATGAACCTAACCAAAATGGTCATTTAATTAGCAGATAGGTCAACTATGTATCCTAGGAGAATTATAAAAGATGTTTTAGTTAAGTTTAATATTTACATCTTTCATATTGATTTTGTGATTGCAGATGTGGTGGATGATGTAAAGGTTCCCTTGATATTAGGATGACCTTTCTTAGCAACTTCTAAAGCTATAATATATATGTATAATGGGAAATTAAAGCTATGGGTAGGAGAAGAGGAAGTATGTTCTAAGATATCTAAATCTGTAAGACAATCCCATTGATAAAGATGATACTTGTTTTTATTATATATGATTAATATTGAAATTTATCATTTTATATAGGGAATAATCATAAAAGATCCATTCGAGACTTGTTTCGTACAAAGCAAAGAAAAGAAGATAAATGAGTTTATTCTTTCAGAGCATCTGATTAGGGATGACAATCTGGCCCGAGCCCGACTGACTGGATTTCTTAGATTGTAAATATAGTCTTTTATTGTTAGAGAAGTACTAGTTATCCTAATTTCCTTCTTTTTCCTTGTTTTTAGTTCTTTATTGTTCAATTATATTGTGTACATTGAGGATAACGTAGAACTCAAGTGTGAGAGAGGGAGCTAATTTGTTATAGTTATAAACTTTATTATAATTAGCCTAATAAGTAAAAATTTTGGAAAATTTTTACTTTAAAATAATATTAATTAAGATAATTTAATATAAGTTTGGTTATTTTTGTGATTTGATTTGTTTAGCCATATGTTTAAAAGCATTAATGATTAAGTCAATTTTAATTTGCTTCATGAATTTTGAAAATGGATACTAGATTTGTATTATGACACTTTTGATATAATTTGGGTATAAGTTAAAAAAGGGGATTATTTTAAGTATTTTTAGTATCCCATTAAGTTTTCTTAAAAATGAAAAAGTTGTATAAATAAGTGAGCATAAAATATACTCACTTCACTAGCTCAAAACCAAGTAAAAATGTTAAAGTGATGCTAGTAGTCATTTGAAATGATGTCCTAATTCATTAATGGAGATTATTCATAACAAGGTGTTTACTTTTACATCAAAAAGTTAGATGACTTTTCAAACAAGTCTCTATATAATCTTGTATTAATTCAAAATCAGTGCTTTGGTTTTTTATCAATAGGGGGTAGTTTGAAAGTTGAACCATATTTCTCATATATGCTCACTTTATACATTAAGTTGAATTTTGTGGATTGAGTTAGAGTTTGAAGGATTATGGAGTTAAATTGAATTGATTTATGATTTTATACAAGTAGCTTAATGCCTAAAAAATTGATAAACTTTACAATTGAATGAATAATGAAAAAGTCTTGATTGATGCAATTAATTTATCAAATTCTTTTTTTAAAGTTGCAACCTATTTAAGTTAAAAGTGATATTGATTTTTCTAAAGGCAAGCAAATACTTAATTATGTGGAAAATTGATACATGCAAATTAGGATATGTTTTTAGCTTAATTTTGAGAGATTCTTGCTTATATTTGTATGATTTTTATACAATTTAATACTCAATGTGGGTTATATTTTGTTTTCAGGCCTTCTTTTACTTCCCAACGAAGAAAGAATGAATTCAAGCAAGTTGGGGAAGTCTTAGCATGGTTTTATAAGAACATAGGTCCAAGATGGGCCACAAATTCTATTGAAGTTATGTTGGATACTGTTAGTCCCTAATGGTACATAAGAGAGGGGGTTGAATTGGGTGTTTATAAAATAGGTTAATTACAAAAACAAACAAACTTTCGTCAATTTTTCAATTATATTTCGAACTTTAAAAAATAGCAATAAAATGCCTAAACTTTCAATTTTTTCAATTTTAGCCCAAACTTTAAAAAATGGTAATAAAATGTTCAACTTTCAATTTTCTTCAATTCCAGCCCTAGTTTATCTATTGTTCTCCCATTGCTCTCAACCATTTATCTTCTATTTGTTTTTTTGACACCCTAAACTACTCTTGCATTACAGCGTACTATACCAATAAGCTCTTCGTTTTTAGTTCGTTCTCCTGATATTCTTAGTGTGAGGGTGTTGGGGTGCGTAATCTGAAAATCGAAAGGTGAGGGCATCAAGAGAACAAACTAAAAATAAAGGGAAAATTTGAAATCAAACTGTAAGGTCGTCGAGGTTGTGTAATCTAATTTAGGTCATTTTTAAAAAATGACATCACTTTATTAATCTCGATTTGTTGTACTAATTTTAACTGGTGTGTATTAATAGTTAAGATTTTTGAAACACGAGGTAAGCCACGTCAAAAAACTTAACGGAAACATTAACGTCGAGCTAAAAATGAAAAAATTGAAAGTTTGAGAGTTTTATTGCTACTTTTTGAAGTTCGGGCTAGAGTTGAAAAAATTGAAAGTTTAGGCATTTTATTGCTACTTTTTAAAGTTCTCGCTATAATTGAAAATTTTTCGAATGTTTGGGCTTTTTTGGGTAATTAACCCTTATAAAATTCAAGGATTTTTCTAATCAATTAACTTAATTTAACAACAATGAATAAATTTCTTGCTTAACATAAATTAATCAAACAATTGAATAATAATTTATAGAGTATAGAGAAGAGAAAATGTAAATTGATCTATAGTAGTTTGATAAACAACTCTTGCCTTCGTTCACTTTCAAGACTCTTCTTTTAATTTCATTATAATTTTTCTTTTAAGGCAAAGAATAACCTTTGTACAATATTTCTCAATAAAGGGGAACCCTTTACAATCTTCTTCCAAGGTAAAGAGGAACCTCAATCTCAATTAGATCACCCTCAATGGTCAACCAATAAGCACATTAGTAGACCGATATATCAACTAATGCTACAATAAACTTACGGTGGATTAAATTTAACAACTTTAACCTATATTGGTCGACCACTAACCCATACAGGTCGACTAATCACCACAAAAACATGATTTTAACAACTTTAAATGCTCAAAAATAATTTGTTTAGTTCAATTATGATTTAAGGACTTCCCAAAATGTTCCTTAAAAATGTTTGAAATATTAAGTGGTTTTTTTATTAAAATCAAAAGCTTTAATACCTCTTGATGAATGTAAAGATTAATCAACGAAGAGAAATAAAATGTTTATACATAGTGAGCCTTTTAAAGTCCCAAAATTAACAAACTTAGATTATAATTAATACTGCAAACTAAAGATGACCTTGATAAGCCTTGATCTTCGTTTGTTCTTGGTTTGATCTTTATTTCGACTGTTGTAAACTTTAACTTCTATTTATCAACTTTATAAGTTGCTCGTAGTGTCGTTTATAGGTTTGAAAAGCCTTCTTAACCATGTCTTCATCATACATCCAAATTTCATAGTATTTGGACTTCAGGTCTAGTTTTGAGTACTAGTTAGTCCATAGGGTTCATCGAGTAGCTCCTCAATTAAGGGTATGGGGAATTTATCCTTCACTGTTTTCTTGATGAGCTCTCAATAGTTGATGCACATCTACCAAGAATTATCCTTCCTTCTTACCAGGACCTTAGGGGATGTGTGATAGGTGTGATTTATAATGTATTTTCTAGGTTGAAGAGTGTGTTTTTAAGTATTTTCTTAGGTGTCCATCATGTATTTAGGACTTACATTTATGTATTTGTTAGTGTTTTTATGCTTTGTTTGATTATTGTTGATTAGGAAAAGATATGATCTTAATGCATTGTTTAAGGGGATATTTAATGTGTTTTGATGATGAGTGGCGATGGGAAATTTTAAGAAAAAATGAAGGAGTTGGATAAAGGAAGCAGTTATGATCGTGCATATGCATGATCGTGCAAGAATACATGATGGAGAGTTAAAGACTAGCTATTATGATAGAGAGTTCATAGAGCAGTCAATGTACGATCATATACATGCACAATCGTCTCTGCAATTGACAATTTTCCAATTCACAATATTTTTATAATTTGGGGTTATTTTTGGAATAAAAGCAAGTGGGAAAACCCTAGAAGGATAAAGAAGTTTAACAGGCAAAGAAAATACAAAATAGGCAGCTAGAAATATAAAAGAAGAGATTAAAGAGAGAAAATTCCTGGAGAACCAAAAGCTGCAAACTTTTTCATATCAAGGACAAAGAAAATAAGACATTCATAATTCAAACTTCTATTCTTTTCTTTTCTTTCCTTATTATTGTTCAATGTAAATGATAAATCAGCTAGGATACGTAGTTTTAGTTATTAATTGCTAAACTTATTTTAGGGATTACTCTTGAATTGTTTGTTAAACTTTATTACTCTTGAATTGTTTGTTAAACTTTACGTTTTTGATTTAATAGACATATACTTTGTGGTGTTTATCATTTTATATTTGATCTAAATTGAGAGGCTAGATTGAATTATTTGTGTTATGTTATGCAGTGAGAGCTAGTATCATAATAGAAATATAAACACCACAGTAATAGACAACTGAAAAGAGATATTAATTATTTAATAGTTACTCTTATAATAACTTCAAATCCAATTGGATAGTTAAGAAGAGTTTTGACAGATTGATTTTAATTGAGATTACTTGGTTAGATCTCAAGAGAAAGTAATCATAATTATTAAATATTTAGGGTCGAGTATTATTAAATTAAGAAGGTGAAGTGAAACAAAACAAATTAGATAGAAGTAATTCTTAAGTTTTTATTATTAATCAACAATTTCACTGCTACTTGTTTAATTATTCAATTATAAATCTTCTTTATTTTAGTTGAGTTTCTAGTTATTTTATCATATTATTTACCTAAAACAAAGTTGTGCAAGAATTATTAAGTGACTAATACAATCTTCATGGGATGATAATTTTTATGCTATAAGGATACAACCAATATACTTGCGATATAGATAAGTTTATACTATAAGGATACAACCGATATAATTGCGATATAAATAAGTTTAACTAGTGCAGTTACTCCGGCAAGGCTTCATACGACTAAGCTTGAGCCCCTACGTATTGTTGAAGTTTATCTAGAGGGCATTAGCTTAAAGCTCGTCTATGAATGACGTCTGATCCTATGTTGCAACTGACGCTCTAAGGGATGAGTTAACTATAACATATACAATCCTTCCACTCGTGCCCCTTTCAACGTCTTGTTAGCCCTGTTTTAGACACCATCTACGTCCCCTACCTCTCATTACCCGACTGTGTTACCAACTATCCTTCGCGGGTGAACCTCATGGTTCTCGTCTTGAAATTGCATAGGATGTCGTTAAGGGTAATTAATCATTACACCTCTAAGACGATGTCTCAGCTTCCCAGTGCAATCACCGACGAGTCTGTTACAGAGCACACTCCTGCATGCTCCATATCAACCCATCATACCTTTGATGGCAGCTCAACCTGAGACCCCTTCCCCCCATAATAATTTGGATTACCAAAATGTCCTCTAATCGACCTTGACTTGTTATGGCTAAGGCTTTGTCAAGGAAGTTACGTACTTCTATTGCTACCAACCAACACCTGTATAAGTTTTCATTGATAGTATCCTATTAACTGTATTTGCTTGTATTCTTCTTCATCTATTCCCTTATCATAGGCTAGAAGGAGACATTAGGATTCCCTTATTCTCCTGTGATCTTCCGATTCTACTCGTCCAGTACCTCTTTGGCTTCATCGTCCTCCTCAACCATGTATATAGTTGGAGTTGCTTCCTTCTAAATTTGTGGCCTGGTACATACAATTCATCACACCAATCTTTTAGCTCGAAGTTCATCAAACTCCTTACAAGCTATAAATACATCGACCAAATATTTTTCTTCCCATAGAATTTCTTCTTTCTTTCAAAATGGAGCATTAATCTGGACTTCTTGAAGTGTCTACTTTTTCTTGCTATGACACTGACAAAATCTTTACATGGGAATTATCAGATGTCTCATCAATAAACAAATGGCTAGTTTCTGAGTCCTCAAATACTCAAAAAGAAGAGGGTATGCTCATCAGTTTGATTTTAAAGTGTGAAATATTTTCGCAACTTTGTCAAACTCTTATGGCCTATCTATATTACCTGGAAAGTTTTCTAATGAGCAGGATCGCCTGGCAATCGTATAATGTCTTTCTTCTTTTGGGGAAGATAATCGTATAATGTTTTTACTTATAATTGTATGAATGAATGTTTTCGGGGATGCTAAACCAAAAATGGTATGATGTTGAGGCAAATGTTTGCCTAAAAATCATTTTGATGTAGCATTTTCATTTTGATTCACTGTAACATCAACTCACTACAACAGGAGAAGCCAAACACATTACTAAGAAGCCAATATACAGTGTCATTTACAATAACTAGCCTAAAACTTGAGACCACAGTAGCTCCAAATCTTTGCATTACGTCAAGTAAAATATGGACTCATGCACCTTTCTGAGGCAATGTTTCAAATGCAGAAACAGTGTTCTCGAACTTAATCCGATGCAAAGGAGCACCACTTTGCTTTATAGCACACGCTGTCTTGTCTTCAAGCGGGCATCGTGCTTTTAACATGGAGAAGACATGGTTATTCAACCTTCTTGCTTTCTTCATTGCCTCCAATAGGGTTTCCCATCCCTTCACAAGAGCATTCAATCATCAAAAATCAACCAAAGAATCACCTCATATTCCACAATGCATTTTATGATACAGAGCAGAGAAAAATGTTTGTGAAACATGGCACAGTGATGTTCTTGAGAGAGTCGAAGAAAATTTCCCATACCTTGAATGGTTGTGCAAGTGATCCAGCCTCCACCTCAGCAACATTGAGGACTTGATATGAAAAATCAAAGAGCTCAAAATGTAGCTGTTGCCCAAGTAAGTATATTACTGTACAACCACCCCAAGCAACAGAATCACCCAGTACTTCATAATTGTTGGATGCTGCTTGAACAGACTCCTCTAGATATCCCTAAAATAGAAGATTATATGTTATAATAATGAAACAATTACCTAATTTACATGCTATCTGGCCAGATGAGTCTATTAGCCATGATATACTGGTGATAGGACTTCTTATATTGAATAATTATTCCCAGCTGTTATTTTCCACTGAGTAATACACTTATGCATACAATAAATCCACATCCCCAATCGAAAGGGATGAAGATATAATGCTGTCTTTTGCTTGAAGACATCAAATTTAGTATGAAACTTTTTATAAAAAAAATAGTAAGTTTCAAAATGTCACTGTTTAGAAAATTTTGGTAAATGACTTGGCCTCTCTTAAGCCTTGTTATGCTGTACATTTGACTAAAACAGATTAAAATTTCTTTTAGGTACCTAAGTTAAATATACGAAAGAAACAGATGTTAATTGAAATATTTTTGTCAAAGAACCAAGTCTAACTACAAAATAACATTGAAAATAGAGGAAAGGATGAGCCTTACAATTTGAAGGCCACTATATATACGGTAGAAATCCTTTGAAGTTGTTATGTCAACGAACCCTGTCTTGGGAGCGGCACTCCATTTACTGCAATACTTATCCAGCGCAGCACTTGTGAAAGCAAGGGCATATTCCAGTACACTGCCAGTATTCATGTTAGCCTTGTACAGGAGATCTGCACACAATGGAAAACAGTTATAAACTGAAATCCAGAAAAGAGAAATGGAAAAGTGATAGACTATATGGGATAGCTACAGTGAAGAACTTGAAATATTATCCTCCAAGACATCAGAAACGTTTTCACATGTTCTTCAATACTTATTTGGGCCCTTACATTCCAGTTTTTGATTAACAATACCGTAATGTGGGGTTATTCATGCTGCACTGTACTTACAACTCAGAAAGCAATTTCTTTCCTTTTTATAGAAATTAGATACTTCTGGGTGACCTCCAAGTTCCTAATGAAAGAACTAACAACGCTAGAAGGGACTAAATAAAACATTGCAGGTTTAATTTAAACTTTCTTCCATATAACACATACTACAAACTTGTCAATTTCTTTAGCATTCACTTTTAAGGAACAAATCAACAAAGTGCTAATGTGTACTCTCAACTGTTCATACTTCCAGAGTCTTCAATAAGTAATCTGAATATGAACCAACCATATGATCAACACAATTAACGGGATTAAGGACTACAAGGCCTCTACGGTATATTTACTCAAAATACTACATGCAGTATGGAAAGAGTTCCAAGGATTCTAAAATTTTTTTAAACCACTAAGTTGATCCATTGTTAGTGTTTTGCTAATGATAGCTTCCTAGTTCTCATCAGTCCTAGAGAGAAGTAATAGTTTGATACTGCATATTATGTAACTAGTCTGTTTCCATCATGATAAACTTGGTCAACTAAACCGCAATAAACACAGGGTACTGAGGGACAACGTAACATACCTGCAGCTTCTGCTTGTTTTGACATGGTGTAGAACGATGTTAGATGTGGAGATACAGGGTTGGACATAATTGCACCAGTAGCTGATTTGAAAAGATTGACAATGGGACTATCTCCTCCATATGGAGAATGTAAGATCTGCCCATCTACACCAGAAAGAAAGCCTAACCAAGGGGCTGTTTGCATGAAATGCATGGTATCAATCTCCCTCTGTCAAACACAGAAAACAGCAGAACTTTAACAGAAAAATTTGTTACGCTACAGGATTGAAATATAAACCTATAATAAGTTGGAGGATTGGTGAGAGCTTTTCTTTTCATTCAATTTATAACAAGATTGAAGGACTTAACTGATATTTTCTCAATAGCATAAGGTTGCTCATAAAATGGTTCCCACATGGATATCAGACAGTGGATCCATAAAATAGAGAAGAGACTGAATGATAATACTTAAGGAAGTTCAGGTAAACTGGACAAAAGTTTTATACATGCAATATTATATGGAAAAGTTGAATGAAATAGCAACTTCCCATGCAATTGTTTGGTTCTTATATAAATAAGGGTAAATTGTTTCAAATATCTTGACCTTTTAACACTTTATCAAATAGATCTCTATTTTCATTTTGTAACACTACATATCACGATCTGTGAAAAATATATATTTATATATCCCGCTATACATTTTTAATAATAGAATTTATGTGCAAATAGATTTCACCATCGTGTTCAAACATTTTTAAGATATCGTATAAAGTTTGGCAACATTTGGACATGTCCTACATTTTCATAAAATTTCAAATTCTCAGACTCCATAAATGTATAAAAAATCATGTTCTCGTCAAATATTTTTTTTCATATTTTACCAACGGTGCATTAGGTTATTATTAACACTTGTACAAAATTTTAAGTTAAAACTTCAAGTATTGAATTGTTTTAAGAAATAAAAGCTTAACACAATTAAGTTCTCACAATAACTCAGATACATAGGTATATATCTTTATCGGTCGTAATATAAAGTGTTACAAAATAAAACTTGCGGTATATTTAATATTTTGCTTATAGTTCAAGATATTTGGTATAATTTACCCTATAAACAAATATTGTTAGGTTAGAAATCATCAAATTCTCCTGAACAAATTTGCCTATCTTTTGGTAAATGCATTTCCTTTCATTTTCCAGAAAAAATCCAGAAATTCAGATACTAACCAATACAATGTCAAGAAGCCCCATCCAGTATAATACACTTCCAATTTCTTTTATTCCTCTAAGAACCTCTGCCTTGAGCTCTGATTTTGCCCCCCAGTTAAGATTTTCCTTAACTAACCTCATACAACCTGTGCATAATGGGTAGATATTCAACATTTAATAGGGCAATAATTGCATGGGCATCAAAGAATGGTCATAATTTCCGATAGGCAATAGAAATTGTGCTTAGCAAAATTCCTTTGAGCACAGACGTGGAGTGCAGTTAAAGTAAATAGGACACATAAGAAGCTTAAACAACCACAAGCGGAAGCTTTTATCCAAAGTACCACTTGCAAGGTAGAACAGAACAATTGACTTTTTGTCTGACCCACAAAGGGTAAGCAATGAACTGTTATAGTACGCACTAGCCAGGACTGATTCAGATTGTGGTTACTTATAGAATGGAAAGAAGTGTGAAGGGAATTTAGGAAGATCTAGACAACGTAGAGCAGAGAGAGATGGTTAAGCAATGATGAAGCACCATTCTCCCCTGTAGTAAATATGTGACGATCGACATTTTCATTAACAATCTTATATAACATGAGTTTGTTACCAGTGATCTAATATTACTGATCTAATAACATGTATCAAGTCACCTAATCGCTATTTTAAGATATGTAAAATTTTATATACACAAGAATGATTGAAGAAAGAACTTACATAGATTTTGGTCATCAAAGCATGATATATTACCATAGTTCCACTACTATTTCATTAGTGTAGAAAAGTCAAAAAGTAAGTCAAGATCTCTACACGATCTTTCTGTTATTAGGAGTAAATTCTTAGGAATAATTTTTTGTTCTGTTTAAACCTCCTTAGTTTAAGGCAGGCTGTTGTATTCAGTTCAGGAAAATCTCCTTGTAATCAAGGAGATAATCTTGACTAATTTAAGCGTATCTTTTATGAACCTTGAGGCACTTAAATACCCAACTAAAGTAGTCACTTGAATAAGTTTTAGAGAAAATAAAACTCGCAATAAACTTCTTCATGGTATCAGAGCAAATCTGAACCAATCCCTATTCCATTCTTGTTATCCGATGACAATAAGTCATCAAATCTGCCATGGCAGGTGAATCTGAAAGAGGCAAATCCAACCCAAATTGTAGCCAAATGGCCATGTCTACCTATTCTACCAATGTTTCTGAAAGAAGTTTGATGTAGATTACTGGGCATAAACTTAATGGCCAAAGTTTCAGCTTGTGGTCTAAATCAGTGATGATTTTCATGTGTGGGAAAGGAAAGGAAGACTTATCTTATACGTGCTGCAGTTTTCATTGGTCATGGAATTTAGCAGCCAGGACATTATTAGATTATTTTCCATCTTCCAGATTTGATAGTCAGGGCTGTTTTCCCCCCGGTGAAAACTTTATATATTACAGAACAGTAACAGACATCTGGGAACCAGCTTATGACACATTCAAATAAAGACTACTTTTGCAGTAATCGAAATTAAAGGAATTCTAGGTGAGCTGAGACAAGGTGTGTCATCAGTCAGAATATTTCAATCAGCTAATTAAATACTGGCAAAAACTTGATATGTTAGAGGATGTCTCATGGAGCTGTGCGGAGGATGGCAAGCAATACAGGAAGATCCAAGAAAGAGAGAGAGTTTACAAGCTTTTATTGGACTAAAACAGGAACTTGACAAGGTTCGTAGACGGATTCTCAGCACTAAGACTTTGCCAAGCATTCTTGAACTCTACTCATGGAGGAAAGCCATATCAATCAGGAGAACAGCTAAATGAGTCAGGCAACAATAATTCTTAGAGACGGAACAATTGCCCATGGTGTGATCGTTGCAAGAAGCCAG
>JANQBM010000003.1:23186048-23199976 GCA_025594535.1 Erythroxylum domingense
ACTGCCAATCATCTTCCCCGATGACAGGTCCTGTATAACACAATGAGTAGGGAAAAAATGAGCACTACAATTAGCTTCTTTTGTCAATTTACTGACTGACAGAAGATTGCATTCTAAATTACAAACATGTAGAACAAAATTTAGTTTCATAGAATCTGTTACTTTGATATCTCCTTTTCTTGCAACTGAAGACGAATCACCATTTGCTACCTTAATTTTTCATGTCCAGCACACGGAACATATGAATGAAACAGATTAAAATCATCGGTCATATGATCCGAAGCTCCAGAATCAACTATCCACTTCTTCCTACCACATGAGGATAAAAAGGCTTTTATGATATTACCTCTCACAGTAGCATTAGCAACTGTGCTTGCCTTCTGTTGGTTGCTGTCATTTTGAAGGTTCTGTCGTACTTCCAATAGTTTCCCTAGTGAAATATTCAGCTCACCTCCTTGTTGTTTCTGACTACCTTCAGATTTTTTTGTTCCTTCCTCACTAGATACTTGATAGCCTCGTTTTTTTCCCTTTTTTGATTTCCAATCTAGAGGCTTTCCATGAATGTCCCAGCATGTGTCTTTAGTGTGGCCAGATTTCTTCTATCCTGTCTTCGATTCAGGGGGAGTATTGGAGTGAGTTTAGGGGTGGCATCATGGCGTTGATAAGCCATGACGAGACCATGGAATTATCTGTCTCCCATTGTCGTGTAGCTTGTAAGTTTGTTGAGTCTGGAACATTCCCATCTCCGATGATAAAGCTCAGCTTCGCTCTTCCTCCAATGGCGAGTTTCATAGCTTGAGCCCACTATCGATAGTTTGTTCCATTCAGTTTATCAGAAACAATGATAACTAAAACTCCCTCAATACCAGAGGTCATTGATGACTGACCTCTAGTCTGGTTTAAGACTGGGATTGCCGTGGAGGATCCCTCAAGATTGGAAGTCATTTCTTGACATTCTGGGGTTATCTCCTCCGTTTCACTCTCTCTATCACGTGGCTCTAATACCATGTGAATCAGAGCTAATTTGCTCTATATTTCTTTATTAGAGACTGAAGTATATATATATACACGAATAGGGTTTACAGAAAAAGGTAAAAAATCTGTACAAATATAGAAATATAGTCTTAGGATACTGTATATCTATAAGATACTGTATATCTATAACATACTGAGATCTAATCTAAAAGATTTGATTATGATCAGATCATGATATTGTAAGATATACATATCTTGACCACATCTTCAAATAAATAAACAAGCTATAGAGAAATTTTACAAATTACACAATGTTGTGTGGAAGAGAAAAAGAAAGAAACTGAGGCTGAGGCTGAGAGGTCAATGGACTGAGAAGAAAAATTCAAAGGCTAAGAATTGAATGACGGTATGCAATGCAGCATCCATTTACCAATGAAAGATTGAAAATTATAAAAGAAAAGGTGTGGATGACCATACAAATTCAAGGAACCAACTACTCGATAAAAAGACACCCCGAGAAGGATATTTTAAAAATAACAAGAACCATAAGGAGTAGAATGAAAGGGAAACACAAGATTTAAATGTTTGACCACAAGTGCTACAAAGACCACATGGATAAGTGTAGCATTAACTAAGTTTCACCATCTATTCATAATAATTAAACAATACAATCTAAAATAATACACAGGCTAATAGTATTCTACAATAAGATGCCCAAACTATTCTGGTACAGGATATTTTAGGAAATATTCCTATATACGTACAAAAAATTTCTATACAGGATATGCAACATAATATTAAAACAAAAAATAATACTAAATCAATATATTTGGGACTAAGATGGAGACTACTACTTGTTTGAAGCTCTACAAAAAATTTATGCCTTCCTGCAGGAAATCTCAAATTTTACGTTCCTTCTCAAGGCTGAAAATAACATACCTCAGCCTCAATCTCATCATAGAGGAAACGCTGCCTCAGTACAACCAGAGCTTGCTGGGCTGAATCATTATAGATATCAAATGGCATCAAAACACTTTCAAGAAGTCCTGCATTTTGTGACTCAAGCACATGATCCACCAGCATCCACGGAAGAGAGCATTCAATTGGAAACTACACATAGGCCAATAGAAATTTCCCCATAAGTGAGGAAAGCATTCAGTGACCAGCAGAAACAAAAGTGTAAAAATGATCAAAGTTCCAAGTTTATTAATTATCACAAACCATAACAAATAGTAGATATGTGAATCCAATACCCAAAAATCAGTAACAGTACAGAAAGAAAAAACGTAAGACACAATTAAGTATTATTTCATGTCTTTTACCTGAATAACACGTGAAGACTCCAGGTAAAACTCCCTAAACCATAAGAAACCTAGATCCGTCAAAGTAGAAATAGTCACTGCAAACATGATTACTCCAATGTTAAACTTCATCACAGTGATGATTATGTAAGATCTGGCGCAAGACAAAAAAATGAGGTAGAGAGAGACAGAGGGAAAGATATTACATAATTCTAGCACTAAATAAAACCTAATAACAGGGAGGTGACAGGATGATATAGACTCAGGAAAATACAAGTATCTTGACCATGAATACAGTACTACTGGCCAAGATGGACAGTCAATAGATTTAGGATTAGTTGTTAAAGAACAAGGCCCCGATAAGATAACCAGATACCAAAGACTCAGATCCTGTAGAAACCAGGAATAATGAAACTTAGATATTCGGTAAGTGTATTGAGCAGTCAAACAATGCAGAAAACCACATGATTGTCACCGAAATGGCACTTGTACTCGAAAAAGATAGGTAGATTAGCAAACAACAAAGTAATCACTTCAGTCAGCGTACATTCATAGAGAAGCCAATCGGCACACTAGGAGCAATTATTTGAAAGAAATGGTCATTTTCATTGATTTAGTAAACACTCTTAGTGTAATTAGATGGCATCCTTTGTATACAAACTGTATGTTGTGTCAATATTTAGGTACGAATCATGTCCATAAGCTGATTACTGACTACAAATGCCAAAGTCATGTTAAGGTTTCACCAGATCTCTGTAACTGAGTAAGGAATACAAGTCTCTTGTGGATATGTTATTTTAGGAAAAATTTTGCATGAATGTGAAGATAGCTGAAACAGATCATTTTCTATCTAATTTGCTCTTGCATCATAGTTGATGATGAAATTGAAAAATAGATGTTAGTTCATTGTGTGAACAAAACAGTTTAGTAAATAGACTTACCCGAATAGTCCAATATATGCAGGAAGAAACTAAGCTTGTAGAAAAAGTTCTCCAACTGCTTCAAATCATTTACTGGGATCTCAGAACCACTATTACCAAAAAGCCCTCCAGGCTTCCTAAGATTTCCACCAGATACTACTTCATATATCAGGAATTGCAAGCAATGAACCTGAATACAAAGGGTAAAAATATTTCAGAATCACATTCCCACATGTAGGTATGCAAGTGTTGATTGTATCATAGTCTTGAAAGCTCATATTTTAAAATCATAAACTGCATATTTGACAACAGTCAACAAATTAAATATATTGTATATGAGTGCATGTGGGATTCTAAGTAAAATATAAATTTTTGTTACAAGTTAAATTCCAATTTCTGCATCAAAGAATTTGACGAAATGCAAGAATGGTTGCATTGATGAATTCTTGCATTAAGACACCCATTGATCATAATTGTTCTCATAAGCAAACCTATGATTTTAATTTGATACTGGGGGGCATAATGGTTTGAAATTTTCTCAAATAGGTCTAACCATTACTCAAACTAAAAACCAAACATTGTTAATGCACATAAAAAAAACAGCAATAACATGAAAATCTCCGAAGACATATTTTGCTATTGTAACCAAAATGTGCATGCTTAATGAACTGCACTGTACTTTAGCAACGTTTCCCTGTACAAGTATATATCTTTAAAGGACAATAATTAACCCCATAAGAATATTGAGTATGTCAAACAGCACTATCAAAGAACATACCACCCCATTGTATCTTTTATTAATTATTGCACTAGAATGACGTGGATTTTTTGTTAAAAAATAAAAACATATGTGAATAACATTGTCCCTAGTTTTCATTGTATGGTGCAAAATCAGTTTGGTAACAGAATTAAGAGATTTCTATCTGATAATGCAAGAAATTACTTAACCACACCTTGTCATCGTATTTTCGTAAGGCATTATTCATGAATCATCTTGTATTCATACACCACAACGAGATGGTGTGACTGAAAGGAAAAATGGTCATCTTACTATTGCCAAAGCACTTCTTTTTCATCACCATCTATAAACAGAAAGATATCAACTAATTGCTAAAACTCACAGAAATTAGGAACTGCAGGCTGCTTGAATTTTGAAGTCAGGTCTGTAATGCTAGTATATGTTATGAAAAAGAGCTTAGAGTTTATAAAAGAAATAAGGGAGGGAAAAAATCACTCAACCACAAGCTTTAATTTGGTAGAATGAAGAATGGGAGTTCATGGGATAATAAGGACAAAAGGCTTAAATTTAATTTATTCTAGGTTTTACTAATTAGATAAGGAGTAATAATAAGATAGATATAGTGTTCTGGTTTGTTTAGCACTTAAGCTTATTTAATATTAGAGAATCCTACTCAGTAGAGTAGGGCCCAATTTTATTTTGGAAATCTTAGTAGGGAATACCTTTACTAGGATAATGGTTCCAAGGCAGGACATGCCGGGAACTCTAAAGGAAATTCTAGAGACAAGACAGTGGATGCAAAATTTGGTGTTCCACAAGATTGGGAATAAAAAAAGCACGTCTTTTTGGTATGATAATTAACACTGTAAAGGTCCCCTATATAAGGTGGAGGAGGTATAGTCCTTGAAATTGGTGGTAAATCCAGAAACTAAAGTAAGTATGATAATTAGTAATAATCAATGCATATGGCCTTTCCATAATAATAGAAGTGCCAACCTCATATGGAAGAGTTGCCAAGATGCTAGGAAAGAGAGCAAGATGAAATTCAGTGGCTAGCAGATAACTCAAGTTTAGCACAAAAGCCTGCAAAACGCTTTTACAAACTACATAGATCATAAGGCAGAAGTGGGCAGCCTTAGTATAGGATAGTGACATCAATCCAGCTCACTCATTCATCTTATGGACGGGAAGCAATGGAGGGTTGCTTATGAGAGATAAGATCAAGTTCTCCATTAACACTTTGAACTGTGAGTTATGTAATACTAAATTGAAGAATTTGGAACACTTGATGATTATATGCAGGTTTACCAGACAAGTCTGGGGTCGGATATAGCTTATTCTCAACATAGACAAACCAATGGATTCTTGGAGTGAAACTATTACTTGGCTGTGGAAACTTAGAGTACATAATGCAGCTGATCTCAAAGCAATCAAGTTAAGTTAGGCAGCCTTAGTGTACTGCATATGGAAAGAGCGTAATTGCAGAGTTTCAAAACAAGAAAGTAGAAGCAGTGAGCTGGTTTTTCAGGACATTTTCCTCCACTACAGATTAGCCATATTAGCAAGCTGAATAGCTACAAATCTGACAAGCAACATGAAGAGCAGATGGGGATTGGAGTAATACTGGTTTATGTGGTCTCACAAGTGTCCCTTTGATTTCAAGGTATAGATGGTTACTAGGAACCATAAATCTCCATAATCTAGATCTTTTGGATAATTCTAGAATTTTTGTACTCTAGACTGCATATATATTTATATAATGAAATCTGTTAATTTTCGAGGAAAAAAAAAGAACTTCTGTATATATGTGTACTCAGCCCTTCAACAAAGCAAGCCTGAATTTCCAGCAACCAAATACCTAAAATTCCAGCCATACCAAACTTAAAATTCCAGCCATATCAAACCTAAAATTTCTAAAATTCCAGCCATACCAAACTTAAAATTCCAGCCATATCAAACCTAAAATTCAAGCAACCTAAATGGATATTCCAAGCCTGAATTTCCAGCAGCCAAAATCTTATAAATGTTGTGACTTCTAACGAATAACTTGGTATCTTTTCTATTCATCCCGCATCAATACGGTCTTAGAACTTTGTTTTACAATGGCTACTCATAGCAAAAGGGAATATAGAAGACTACTCAGTGAGCAAAAGCAAGATGAAATAGTTCTCAAAATTATCAGCAATTTGGATCTAAGAGGAAGAGGCTGAAATTAATCAATAGCAAGTGGGATTAAGGAATCAAAGCCTAACGAGACGTCCAAGACAAAGAAACCAACAAGTAGCCAAAATTTTACATGTTTTGTGACTTCTAGCTACTAATTTGGATCTCTTTTATTCATCCTACATCAATATATTGCTGGAATTTCAAGTTTGAGTAGAATTTTTGTGAAGTAAAAAAGCAATAGGTACTTCTAGGAATCACTCTTAAGGTAAGAAACTAGGAATCACTTCTAAGTCTCAGAATCACCCTTAGAAGAAAGAGTAACACCTTCTAATTGAAGACTCAATGTTCGTAGAGAAAATTCAAGCTTCCTTCATTGAAAGATTGATTATATATATTGAAAAGTTATATATACACAATCCTTGTGAAAGAGGAAAACCCATTAAACTTCCAAAACAAGAATAGGATCATATTAATTAAGAATACTTAGTATACCTTAATAACTTAAACCCTACACTAATAAGGATAATAAATTGAACAAAGACGACAAAGTAATTCTTTCCTAATCTTTCTGACCTTTAGTAAATAGTATACCATCTTAAGCCTCTCCTATTAGCACTTCTTTTAATGCGTTAATGGTGCGATTCCAAAACTAGATCACTTAGTGGTAGGTGCTAAACAGGTATAAGCAGAAAGATTTTTCCAATCAATTTTACAGTGTTCGTGCAAAGAATGATAATTCTACAATTGTTTGTGTTGCATATGTGTGTGCGAGAGAGAGATGACGCTTTAAAAGCACAATAAATAGGGGGAAAAAAAACCTGTGCAGCTGTTGGGGCAACCGGCCTTGGATAAAAAAAGTTTCCCCTGCCTTCTTCACCACCAAGTGACTGTAACTCTGAATCTGCCTTGTTTGTGTTTGCCATCCAGTCAGCTGAGAGAGTCCGCATATCAGAAAGAATCCTGAAAGTTAGCAATTTTTACTTTAATGCGTAAGTAATTTGACGCATTCAGAGTAATTAATTTGGAACAAGCACTTTCTTAATTGTATTGACTAACCACATCACCATAGAATGATCTTTTTTTTCAAACACAAAACAAAAATCACTAGTTGTTCATGGCTTTAGCTCTTAAACTTCCTGTTTTTAGGTAGGCTTGGCTAAAAAGCCAAAGCCCAAGCCAGGCCCAACCTACAATCAACAAGAAAAGCCTGATTTGATCGAGCTTTGGGTTAGGTTAGGTCCAAATATGAGCTTAAAACTTGGGGGACCCCGACCCATCCTAACCAAATTCAACTGAAATTTGGCCCAAAAAGCCCGAGCCTGATTGAGCTTTGTGTCAGACCAACCCATTGATCAATTTTAGAATATTTTATGCCCATCCTTGTTAGTATGGCACATTTAACTCCTAAAAGTACGCAGTTTAAAACTGATAAAAGATAGAGGAGAGCATATAAAAAGGTTTGTCAATGCATGCAGAAGGTGCTGGTTTGGATAGTGAGAAGAAACTGGAATTCTAGGATTGTGTGATTTGGACATAACACCATAGGATCTCAAGTCAAGCAAGTTAAATTTATAACTATCCAAGGAAATAACAAAATTAAGGATTCATGGGGTCCAATGGGCCAAATTAGGCTACACAACCAGCGATTGGCTTCCCCTTCCTCATTGAACCAAATCAAGAAAGATATTTTAGTTTAGTTGTTGCAGAAAAGAAATCTCAACTGATGTTCAAAATAAACCAATCCTTAATTACAAGGATAACAACATTATAGCCCCTCCAGATTATTAAAAGAATAACCATAATGCTTTAATCATAGACATAATTAACAAATATCATAGGTTTTTCTTATTCCGATAAGAAAATATTTTTTGTGCAAGAGTCTGACTAAAGATCCAATATTTTAAACTTAAAGTTTATCTTGAAAGGTCCTCCTTCTTCCTAAAGTTAATCCTAGAAGAATAATTGTAATGCCTCAATTATAGACATAATTGGTAACAGATATCATCACTTCTTTTATTCCAATATGAAAATATTTTTGTGCAGCGGAAATAGTGGAGTCTAACTAAAGATCTAACCTTTCAAACTTAAAGTTTACCTTGAAAGGTCCTTCTTCTTCCTAAAGGTAGTCCTCAGCATAGTGGCTAAAGTGTTTTGCACAAAATCTTGGACCTCAGCATGAATTGTTTCCCACAAGGCATCAGCTACCAATGTGTCACAACGATGCATCATTGATCCAACACTCTTTATGTAGCCAACAAGTTCAACCAGTGCTTTCCTTTCTTCAGAGCTATAATTATATCGCACCACCTACAAGAGAATTTAGTTAAATATCCATTCATGCAAGTAACATCACAGCTATAGTGTATGCATTTGCGTATGCTCACAAAAGGCAATTTATTATGCAATCTATTCAGGCAGCTTTACATATAAACATTTTAGTTTGTCCTTACAAAGAAAAGCAAAATCCAACCTTGGAAAGGTTTTGGGTTTTAAATGTGTAGATAACAGAACCAAAAAAATACGAATACATAGGATAAAACCTTTTCATAATCTGATAAAGATGATGTTCCATTTGATTCTAAAGGTACTCCATCTTTGCATGGTCGTGAAAATTTCCAGGCACATTGTTCCCAAATGCGTGCAGTCCATTTGCTTAAAAGTTGAAAACCTTCAACAACCATGTCATACATGCTTCCCTTGATTTCCTTACACCACTCTATATCTATGTCATCCAGTGACTTGAGCAATAACATCTGTTTAAATGAGTTCAAAAGGCAATAAAATAAATACGCCAATAAAATATGGTAAGAAATCTTGTAAAGAAATTGGTGCAGCACCTGATTCAAGGATGAAGCAAACCGAAGTGCAAAATCATCATGCTCGGCACGGATAGCTCCTATGTGATTGATGATCAGATAATGTCTCTGATAAGTAAGACATGTTAAGGCTTCAATGACAACAAAATAGACAAAAGTTAGGCATTCATATCTACAGACTTTCATAAAGAACCCAAAGAAGAGAACCCCTTTCATTCTCATTATTATTCGTTGTTAGATAATTCCTAGTTAATTATCTTGATGTAATCATTAAGCTAGAAGAAGAGTGAAGATTCAAAAACTTTTTCTCCATGAACAGCTGCTTATAGTGTACATATCTATCAAAACCATTCATACAGAAAAACTCACATTCAAGTATATTAGTGTCATCAGGAAAAGGATTTAAGTGCATGGAAGGTGAATATTAAAAAGCTTTATCAAAATTTCATGATAGATAATCTCCAACATTTCATGTTAGACAACCAAAAGCTGCAAAAAGTCCCATAGTGGTAATAACAAACAAAAGAATCAATACAGCATTCAGAATGTGTCCAGTAAATGTGCAAACAGTGCCATTATATTAATGGGAACCACTTGGAATGACTGATCAAACAATATAGGTCACATTTATACAACAGTAACATTGCATACCTAGATCCTATATTGAAACAAGATAAGAAAGATCAGGGGAAAATAATTGCAATAAGTGAGCAAGGTGTGGAACTTAGGAAATTTTGTGTGCACAATGTAGCTATGATAATAACAAATCTAGAAAAATTAAAAGGAAGCAAAAAGAAGACGATTGTTCCAATGGATATTGCCAACGATAATTATAAAAAAAGAACGAGATAAAAGCAATCCAACTAGATAAAAGTACTTTTTTCATTTGTGAATGAACTAGTAAAAGTTTCAAGGATAAAAAGGATGCACTCTTCTGTGTCATTTATGAAATAAATAAAGGAAAGGAAGATTAATATAAGGATATTCTTGTGCTTCCTTGGGTGGGAGTTCATGAGGTGATGGCAAGGTGAGAAGACGAGTTTGTGAAGAGAACTTTTGAAAGTAAACAGACAATTCCTTCATAATTGCAGCAGGGGAAAGATGAAGATCTGGAAATGCAGGAATCACAGGATCATTCTGCCACCAATGGATATATTTAGGCAATTTTAGAGCCAACTTTCAAAAACTATAAAAGACAAGAATACAAAAATCTCCAAACCTTAAAAATATTGATTAATCTGTTGATTTTGACCCTCTTGTACAATGATTCACTGTCCT
The DNA here is from genome assembly GCA_025594535.1 of Erythroxylum domingense. NCBI lineage: Eukaryota > Viridiplantae > Streptophyta > Magnoliopsida > Malpighiales > Erythroxylaceae > Erythroxylum > Erythroxylum domingense. The sequence goes on from JANQBM010000003.1 coordinate 23,196,244, forward strand.
TTTCTGATGAAGTTGCTAAGACAACAAGAACAGGTAAAACTCGCAAAAGAATGTGCCTTTCTGGAAATAGAAGTGCAAAATCCAGCTCCAAAGATTCAACGGTAAAAACTATGAGAACCTGAAGAATGTCTTCTACACTGTTTTGAGTTTAGGACCTCCAATGGAAATGAAAATAAAGAAACATCAACTGAAGCTTCCATTAAAAAGCAAAAGGCATTATGTCAAAACAAATAATGCAACACACCTCTGGACAACTTAATTAAGCGTACTCTTCTCTTAGTTGCTGCTTAGATTTCGATATAACCATCCCAAACACTGCCCTCATATTTTACTCTCAGCAGTGCATTCATCTGTTTTTATTCATTTCTCATGTTTACGAAATGCACTTTACTGTTTAGATTTCAGCTGCAAACTTCCATCAGACATGTTATATTCTAATTTCCCAAAGGTGGATTGCTTTTTCAAGTGAGAAGACAGCATCATCTGAAACTTTTGTACGCAAGGCAATATTTGATAGCCAGAAAAAAAAAAACCACACTAGTTTTTCTACATGAATGTAAATGATCTAATATAAAATGTCAGGATACTTGTTCACACGAAACATCTCAACATGTAAGTTCAATAAGATCGCCCACCTTGTGCTTAAGAAGATCTGCAGAACAATTTAGTTACAGAAGAGCATATGTCAAATAAAAATAACGTCCCACACAAATTGACGCTTAAGCAAACAGAAAGAAAATTGATGCGGAGAAAAGATAAAGTTGAAAAATACATTAGTCACGACACTAAAATGCTATTCATATGAATAAAAAAAGGACACAATCACACACCTGCAAATCATCCAACTCTTCTCTCATTGAATCAATATCTTGCCAATGAACACTGACTTGTGTGAATGTTCTAACAAATGGGTAGAAGTATAAGAGAATCAAATTAATAGCTTAAAGAAATTGAGCAAATAACAATCGAAAGATTTTAAAAGTTAATGACAAGGTTCTAGAAGCGTGGAGGAGTCAATAGTATTAGTACTTTGAAAAAAAGAGTATAGAACTTGACAGAAAGGAAAGAAGCTAGATATACAACATCAAACAGGCTAAATGAGCTGGGTAAAAAGCTGATAGTTCTAACATGCATGTTAGAACTTTTCAAGAATTTGTTAAAATTATTCTTTGATTTACCATAATCAAAATTACTAGTGTAACTATTAATAATGATGACGTTATTCTATATAACAAGAGATACTATCACGAAATATGTAGATTATCCTCTCCGAACTACGGACCTCATGTACTATGTAATGAGATAGATGTAGTTGTTTATGGACTTTGCGTCAATAGCTGTATTAGGAAATGGGAAGTTAAAATACCTCTTATACCAAGAGAAGTCATTAGGTATGCTAGCTTTAGCATTTTTAAGATGATCAAGTTGTACCAGAACATCAAGCAACTTCAACATTGACCTGGAACAAAGATTAAAGTAAGGAAAAAAGTATCAATTACTAATCTTAAGATCTCTTACAAATGACATTCTTCACACATTAGTGAGATCAATTTCAAAACTTAAATATATAAAAAAACGAGTAGAAAAACATTATGATTGGCTTAAGGGAATGAAATGGGAAAGGAAAAAAGCTAGCACAAACCAGAGATGAGTAATTGTAGGGCCATTAATGCGTCTCTCAGGCCTAGAAAATCGTTGCATATCAGCTGCCAACTGCAATAACAATGGTTATGAGTATATAAAAGCTTGTGCAGCTATAAGTGAGACTTAGAAATATTAAAGAAAGAAGATTTACTTTTGAAGAAGCTGATGATTGCCATCGCTGAATCTCACGCAAACGACTCATCTCCAAGTCCAAAACTTGATATGTTTCCAAGTACAAGTCAGCTTGACTGTGCTTCATAGAATCCGGAAGCTGCCACATAACAAAAGGTATAAGATATGCGTATGCCCCATCAAAACAGACTGGACAACCATGAAAATACAGATTTTTATCCTGTATTTTATTCGATAGGACTTCGCTCATCCATGAAGCTTAACTGGCGCTTCACTCATAGACAAAATGGGATAATTTCAAGAAATTTGATCAACCCAAAGGCATAAATTATGGCTAAGGTTTATCTTACTAACTCCTACACGCCCTCTAACAGAAAACCGTTGGGCTGGTGGAAAAAGCATTGCTGATATTCAATTTGAGACAAGCTGAGTAATATAACGTCATAAAGCCTTTGCTACGATGTCAAGGAACCACTTTGACCAGATAGCCGAAGCTAATAGTAAGACCCAAAACTTCATTATTGCACTCTAACACACATCATATGAAACTTCCATTTTCCTTTACCAAAAGTTCCATTACTAATTATTTAACACATTAAATCATCCTGGCATATTTGGTTTAAATGTTGTATGTACAGGACTGTCCATATAAGATCTATTCTCGGACAGAACTTGAGAGTTAAATGCTTGTATATAGGAGCATAGCCGTGTAAGTAAGAATGTGAACCATTGAAGGTCAGAGCAGCATATCATCATATCAATCTTTATTAACCCTAATTTAAACTCAATGCTTGCACTTTATTCATTCTGCTTGTCCACATTTCAAGGCAAATGAAGTTTGATTAGCAAAGCTTAAATACAAAAGCAAGTATTTTCCAGGCTGATACTCCACTTGTACTCAAGATATGCCTTCATAACTTTTCTTGAGTTTAGCATGACCAATTTCTCAACTACCAATTGCTAGTGTGATAAGCCAATATTGATTGTCCATAAAACTTCTATCTGTTGATCGTTTGTATTCATTATCAATCTAGTCCAAATTTTCTTTAGTTCGATGGCCATTTTTGTATATTTTATGAAGGATATATCAGATGTTTATCATATTTGTCAAACTTATTCACAACCTACTCCAAATGTGTCAATGAGGAATAAGCTATTTAGTATACAAAAATGTGTGTTTTGCAAATAGATAATGTTGGCAAAACTACCAAAACAAACAAAGATGCCAAAAGGTCTCCTCAATCAGAGTAAAATATGAGGAGTCTGCTGACCTGCTAGCATCTAGATGAAAAGAAAAGAAAGTCACATGAACTTATAATCAAAGACATCTAAGAGAAGAAGAAAGTTCCTGAATTAATTTCCAACTTTGAAATCACATTATCAATGGTATTGTAAAAATCAAAGAACACAAAAATACACCTGAGGAAGAGCTTTAACACAACTGCGATAAGTATAAAGCACGGAAGCCATCTCCTTTCCCTCTTGGATGAGCGCATTCTGCAGAATTGGCCATTGGGAATATATCAAATGAATAGCCATAGAGGGAAGAGACTGAAGTAGACTGGAGTAAAGAAAAAATATCTGAGGGCCAGTATTCAAGTTGTATAATCACTAAGGAGTGTTTAAGTAATTAGTTCAGATATAGAAAGTAATAATGTTGTCTGCTTGAAAAAAAAAAATGAAATAAGAAGCAAATGCATACCAGCTGATTGAGAGCTTTTGTGTCTTCCGATAGTGATAAGCGATATGCAGAGACATCGGTATATTCTACATAATAAGTAAATTCCATTTATCAAATGGGACACTATCTGAAATGTTTATAAGTTTGAGTGTAGGTACATGTGTATGTGTTGAACGAACAGAGTAGAAAGAGGGTAAATTTAGTAAATATTATCAGTCAAATTGACTCCCTCCTTTAACCTCTCGTTCATTATGCCACCCCAGTGCAAAATGTAAC
>JANQBM010000003.1:23202330-23214822 GCA_025594535.1 Erythroxylum domingense
CCATAAGGCAGTAGGTTTGGTAAGCAAATCCCAACCTAATTTCGTCAATAAGGCATCGTTGGTTTCACGGATCTTCCATATAAAATTTTTCATAGTAGCAAAGGAAGAGGCATAAGAAGGTAAGGGCAAAGAAGAGAAATCAACAAGGGAAAGGAAAGTAGGCATGCCACTATTACAGGAAGTCATACCAAAGCACGAACTAAGCAGCTTTTGTAGGGAAAGTTTGGAAAGTTTGTTGCCCAAAAATAGTAAGGATAAGCTTAAACCAAAAAAAAAAAAAGAGAGAGAGAGAGAGAGACAAAAGTGACCCTCAAACAAAGCAGCAACAATGAGAGAAAATAGAGCAAGAATGTATAGCAAGGATAGAGAAGAGTGTTCAACGGGTGGAATGGTAGAGTAAATGAGAGCTGAGAGGGGAGAAAAGAGGAGCGGAAGGAGTGAGGAATGTAAGAAGTATCACAAAGGAGGTAGAGAATGAAGAATGAGGGAGGTGGTTAAAGATGGTAATCTATAGTTGATGAATAAAGACATGTTCATTTATTGAAGGGAAACAATGGCAAAAAGGTAGAGCTTCTCTTTCTAGCCACTGCTATTCATCTCTAGATGGAGTTTGTAGTACTTTATAAAACATTTCTTTAGGCTTTAATAATAAGAGCCAACAAGTTGTCTAATAGATTTTTCAAAGTAGATATTAAAAATTAGAAAAAAAGTTATTATATTGCTAAAAAATCATAAATTTTACACTTTGTTAAATTAAAATGTGTTGGATATAAATTAAACCATTGAAAATTAATAACCCTAATAATACTTGCCTCACCTAAAAATAATAAATTCATTTAATTTCTCAAATATAGACAAAATCATAATTAAAAGTGATAGTTTTAGCTCAGTTATTTTAATTTGAATGATTTAAACTAATTTAAATAAATAATATTTTTTGAAATTTAAGCAAAACAATATCTTATTTAAAGAATTAAGAATTCAATTCTGTTTTGAATTCCATATTTTTATCCGTTGAGTAACACCCTTCTACTCAATACTGTCGTATCACTAAGGTCGACTTTTGTCCTTGCTCGACAAGTAAGTCTTACAATCAAGCTCTCATCCGCCTTTGCACTCGAGGGCTAATCTCTATCCAACCTGAAGAAACTACTTGTCATTTGTTAGTTACTAAAGGCATCCCAAAAACGTCTGGGTCAAAATATGACTTTCAAATTCAGTTCCGAATTAATAAATGCCACCAAAGAAAGTGGCGAGGAAATTTATATATTCAATGATATTATTTTTATTAAACAATTAAAAATATTATTTTAATTTTAAATACACTAAGTATGGAGAAAAATATGAATTTGTTATCATCCTTAATTATTCACTACTTGTAATACCAAAAATGCTTACATGGGAATCAGACTTATGCCACAGAAGCAAACTCTAAAGCATTCGGATCAGTGGCACAAATCTCGAACTCAAAGGTTATGTATCGTTATAAAGTAATATGGGTCTGAACCTACTAAAAATACCAATAAAATTAAGTGATTATTTTATAATTTTAAAAAATTATTTAAAACAATGCAATTATCCGATACTAACTCCAGTACTACAAATGTTGATCCAATTTTTTGGACACTGGTACAAGGACGTCGTCGTCGTCGTGGGAGCAGTAAGGCTAATCCAGAAAGACCCGTTATTAACTTCATCATTAGAATTACGTGGACAACCTATCCCTTAGCTTGTAAAACAAAGGAAAAAATACAGAGCTGCAAATACACGCGGCATAACAAAATTGCTCATGCTTATATCATCTATTTTCTGTTTTCCCAGTTCCATTACACGTCGCATCCGCGTCCTAGTTTTCGTGTATATTTTCCTGATGCTCAAGTGCAAACACAATCCCAGATTTTGATGCCCCAAGGCGCAACCTCGCTACGGGTGTGGCGTAACGATCTGGACACTGCCTAGAGTGAGATTTGATGAAATAAACATTTCGGTGAAAATGTGAACCACTTGCACCTAGACAGACAGACTCAATGAAGTTTCACAGTTTGTAACTTACAATTTGAGTGCACAGAAGCAATTCATGAATTTGCAGTTGCAGCTATGATGATGTCTCATCAACAGTGTTGTATGACTCTTGTCTAGCAGAAATCACCCGGTCCAGGGTTTGGTCTGGGACTGTTATTCCGGTAGTCTCCAGGTCTGCCACTATTGCAATTGCAGCATCTAATTCCCCAAGCTCGAGACACAAAGAGATTACTTCATCATACAGAGGACTGCAGTGAAAGACGCTGATTAGTTTACATAACGCGAATACTTCGAAACAGCACTAGTTTATAGCAAACTCAAGTTTCAGTTTACAACAAGCTTCTACAATTACAATATTAGGTGGGAGCTCACTCGACGGCCTTTTTTATTTTAGCATATAAGCTACAGAACCTTACCTCCCATATTTATAGCCGAGGCTATGTGTGGTCTGCAATATCTTCAAAAAGGTTGAAGGCATAGGGGCCCTTATAGCAGCACGCAGTATCATGGCACAATCACCGATTGTAGGTGTCCCCCCCAAATTTATGACCTGAAACACAATTTATAGTATCCTTGAGCCTGTATGTGACAACAGAAACCATAACCCCAACATACAATATTAGATTCACCATGTGTGAAAAGGTCCATACCAACCACAAGTTTGTACACAACGGGAAAGCATTATCAAGTTCACAAGCCTGAAAACAAACAAGAAAGGTATGGCAACTTGCCTTCAGCAATACTTTAATTGCCAAATCAACTTCCCACTCTTGTGACCATCTCTGCGGACGCCTGTTCTTTAGTTCTTTCTCCCATGTCCAGCCCCAAACATCAGCTATCGTATACATATCATCTACATCAAAAACTTTCCTTTGTCTCAGCTCCTTAAATGCCTCAATTAAATCTTCAGGAAACCAGTCATCGTCGTCATCATCCTAAATATCCAAACACATAACGTCGACGTCATTGTTATCGCCATTAAGTGAACCAGATTGCCCAATAATTGTCTGTTTAAAAATGTAACTAAACCAAGCATTGTATGAGGCATTCACAAATTTTCTTGTTAAGAAAAAGATTACTAGGATATAAAATGCTTTAGACTTCTATTGATAAGAAAGCCTAGAATAGCACGTTGAGGTAAAGAATATGAGGATATAACATAACAAAGTAAGATGACTCAGAACTAGGGACCAATTGACGAAAATGATATGAGATAAATTCCCATACCTCCACTGATACTCGGGCAGCTCTCCTTCTTGATCTTTTGGATCTCCTAGCTGTTTGATCAGAATCTTTCAACAATTGAACTCCAATCATTTGAAGAGGTTTCTTAGCCTGCACTTCTTTGGCCTTAACTACTACTCCATCTGGGCTCTCAGTTGGTTCTGGTTCCACTTCTTCCTCTTCATCAGCTTCCTCATCTTCAACCTCTTTCCCAGTATCATCTTCATCATCAACATCATCCGCCACATCCACAGCTTCTAATTTACCTGCATCCATGGGCTTGACACGGTCACCATTCAAGCCCTCCCCAAGAAAGCGGCGCTTCCAAAACTCTGTATTTCCTTCTTGCAACTTTATCCTTGAAATTAGTTCATCCAATTCTTCATCAACCTACAAAACAGACAGCATGTAGTTTGGGACATCATAAAATGAATCAGTACAAGAACTCCAGGTACAAGTATTTCAGAACATAAATATGTCTTGCTGTCCATGTAAGGGTGTACATGCGCATGCTCACACGCATGTGGACGTGTATTTGAAAGAGAAATAATTATCTAAAGTAAAAGGAAAACGAGAGTGAGAGAGACATAGAGAGACCTCTTCTTCCTCCTCCTCCACAGGAGGAACCCATAGGGGTCGACCACGAGAACGGTTGATTCTCCTAGCTTTCTGTACACGTTGGTAAAGAACATTTCTAGTTCCGTCAGTAGGTAAATCTTGAGCTTCCAGTTCTTCCCTCAATTCAGAAACTGTCATTTTACTAGCTGCCTTAGGTTTTAGAACATTCTGATCAGGACCCTTGATAATTTTTTTCAATCTTTCCTCTACGCTAAGATAATCAGACTCAGATACATCTCCCAAAACCGAAATGCCTTCATTTTGTAAGATCCTCAGAACTTTTCGATGATATTTCTTCCATTCTTCGAGACATCTTTGCTTGAAAGAGGTCTCTATGGGATTCGAGTATATGAATCCAGCAGCATCAGGATCTAAAGGGGTTTTTCCCCTTCGAGGTACCCACCGCTTGCGCTCACCAGTAAGCCCACCCTCTGCAACGTACCTGATTTATGTTACGGAGATAAATGGCTGAGATAAAATTTAAAATTCTTCAGTGCAGAATTTTCTAGCAAATTATCAGAAAGATAAGAGCTTTAAACTTTTATAGTGTGCTGAAAACAAGAAGCAAATTTTCAAGACTTGCAGTGCCAGATCTTGTTCAAAGTATGCTACTGTCAAATAGTAAAGAAATTAATAACGAAAGTAAAGCAACTGTTTTTTATAAATCAATACCAAGGTATACCTAGCAATGTAATCAATTTCATATCCAAGTTCAGCTTCCTCCTGTAAAGGTTCAATCCATGAGCTAACTAATGTTCGATACTTTCTGCTCAATATCATCGCTCGAGGAGGAATTGGTTGGCCATCTTTGGCCATAGCTTCTAAAGCATCTAGCAGCTCAACAATCCTTCCTGATTCAAGCATAATTTGCAGCTCGTAAACATTGTCTTATAGAGGAGAAATCCAAATATCAGCAACATACTAACAGTAAATTTCATAATGTGATGTGAGAATGAACAGAAGCATTCCACAATGATTATTGGGAGGAACAAGAAATGGAAGTGAAGATAGCAGATGGAAACACATATAAAACTAGCTGAAGTTTAAGTAACAAGTGCACCCGGAATTCTGGAATTAATAAATGAACTAACTTTTAAATGATCTTCCAGTAAAAGTCCATAGCAAAACTGTGGAATTAACAAAAGCAAATGCCTCTTAATATCCATTTGCTTTAGCTGGAACCTCAGGAGTTCAGAAGAACCTTTTGATAGAAATTTAATATAACACCGGGAAACTTGTCTTCAATATGCATAACCAATGAGTGGAAAATTAACAGAGCATGAGTATATCCTGAAAGAAACAGGATAACAACACATTTGTCATGCAGATATTCACCGAAAACAAATAAACACAAAATGCAAACATGTAGGGATTCAGGAACTAGATTTCAGACCAGCAAACCAAATTTTCTTCTTTGTTTGTAACATAAGGTGGCGGATTAGCATAGATATCTCTATTATAAGCTACTTGAATAGTTTCATACAAGTTGCATTTAAAAACTGAAAGGAAAATTGTTAAATATTAACATAGTTGTGTAACCTTTTCTCTTTGGTAGGACACGTTTCAAATAAGGGCATACTCAAGTATGAAATCAGAATAAACCGAAAACAAATAAAGCATTCACGGATATGTGAAAAAACAGAACAAATAAGATTAAAGAAGACAAGTAGAAGATCGTTAGACTTCCATCCACAACAATTTGATACCTTTCAACCTTTAAGTAGATTAGTAGTTCATTGCATAAGACGACCCTACTACACCATCTTAAGATGAATCAAAGCACGTGCTACACTATATTCAAACATATACATACGTTCATACCTTCTCTACATAAAGCCCGTAGATATAAGGAAAGCGGATCACCATAGTTCCCCTCACAATGTAAAAGTTTAGTTCCCCCATCAAAGTTCTTAAGTGCACGGAAATGCCTTATAGCTTCATTTATCACACGGTACTTAGTAAAGCATTCCACCAACAGCCTGAACAAGCACAAAATATGTTATGTAACACAACCAAGAAGAAAAGAAAGGTGTCATATTATGAAAATACTAACTAAATTCATAGTTGTGTCGAACATAGTGAGTTTCAAGACTATATTATATCAAAGGATTCAAAAAGCTGAAAGAAAGAATTGAAGTTCAAAAGGTAAATTGTATCAACTATTCGATCTCTTATATTTCTCAAGATTTTCAAATAAATCTTCATCTTTAGTAGGTTGTAAATTAGGGAACATTGAAACACGACATAGCTTAGGCCTAACTTTTTGGTCTCAGTTAATAGATCAAGTATATATTTCCTTTGAGACAAGAAAATGTTTTTCTTACTTCTTGTCACCTCTGCTCCCAAAAAATACTTTAAAACATCTAATTCTTTTGTGTGAAACTTACTGTGACGAAAGGACTTCAAAGATGAAATGCCCATAATATCACTTCTAGCAATGACAGTATCATCCACATCACAACAAATAAAATGATACCAGATGCTGAATGTTTATAGAAAATCAAATGGCGAATATACTCATATTCATGCCAAAAATTTCCACTGGCTAACTAAACCTTTTAAACCAAGTACGGGGACTATGTTTTAGATCATACAAGGACTTTCAAAGATGAAAAACTTTCCCATACTTCCACTGAGCAACAAACTCAAATGGTACACTTCCCCCTGAAGGTCACCATGTACGAAGGCATTTTTGATGTCTAACTAATGTACAAGCTAATCATGAGTAGTTGTCATAGAAATAAATAACTGAATAGAGATCAATTTTGCAACAAAAGAGAAAGTATCAAAATAATTCACACCATAAGTTTGAGCATAGCCTTTTGACACAAGTTATGTTTTAAGTCAAGCATGGATAAATCAGGGTTGATTTGACTACAAACAATTTTTGGGGGAGTGAAAGAATCAAGCGAGGCAACAAGAGAACAAGAAGACAAAGACAAATGATCATAAGAAGCAAAATAATTAATAGGATAAGTACACTAAGGTTTAACTTTACAAAGAATAATTGAGAGATCAGGGTCATCAAATATTGTGGTTGCATATGAGTATCATGTGTAGGGTAACGTCAGTGGTCTGATATAAGATCTTATAAACTAACAAATCATCATCTTCCTTGTCAGAAATAGAAATATGAAAGAAAGGAATGTGTTCCAAAAAAGTAAAATCAGCTGACAAAAAACATTATTAAGATTAGGATAGTAGCACTGATACCTCTTATGCAGACAACAGTAGCCCAGGAGAATATATTTTAAAGATTTGGGATTTAATTTAGTGACTTGAGAATGCACATCATGAATAAAACGAGTAATACCAAATATTTGTGGCCTAATAATGAACAACGGGTAGAAAAAAGAACATTATAAGTAATCTCACCACAAAGAACAAATGAAAGTATGAGGTTGATCAAAAAAGGTGTGGAGACTGCATCAACCCAAAATTGTTTGAGAACATGGATTTGGAATAAGAGTGCTCTGCTGATTTTGAGATGTAAATTTTTTCTTTCAGCTACACAGTTTTGTCAACACATGAAGATTGTTGAAGAATAGCATTCTGGATCATATAGGTTTGGAATGAAGACTTCCCTTCTAGAAGAATGCTATTGTAGAATCCCTTTCTTTTGCAAGCCAAGCATCTTTTCCACAACCCGATCCTAAAATACAAAAGTGGTGTAAAAAATTGCAAGAAAGTTCAATTCTTTTGTAATCCTTTTAATGGATAAGAGATTGGTAGACAAGTTGGGAACATATAGCACCATTTTCAGAAGAAGGTTAGTAACTAAAGGGATTGTTCCTTGACCTATAATAGTAGTAAAGGAGCCAAGTAGGTTCAAGATAGAGGACAAGGAAGTAATGGACTAAGATTAACAGCGCTAGAACCAATAATAAAGAAAGTAGATCTATAAACTAAAATAATATAAGAGGTAGATGAGTGTCTCTGGAATTTAGAGAAAGATTATAATTACCTATCATGTGAGGAGTCAATAACCTATTGCGAGGAAGAGGAAAGGCATGTGTTAGCAATAGCAATGATAAGGTGAAATAAACTTTTTAATACTTCTTGGTACTGGGTGAATTTAGCAAATTCATTTGCAAAAACTATAATTGTCTTCTTAGTGGATGAGCTAGGTGTAGTAGTACCTACATTATGCAAAATGAGATTTATGAGTTTTATTTTGTAACTTCCGACACATGCATTTGCTATGAACCAACTCATGACAGTATTGACAAATAATTCATGCACCCTAATTCCTATTACCCCAATTGTATGTCTCTCATCTTATTCATATAAGATGACTTTGTAGTGCCAAATTCAGTATTTCGACTAACAAAAGCACCAAGAATCTCGAGTATTGGGAGCAATAAATGCATTGACATCTATGTGAAGTATACGAGGAAAGACCTTACGCAAGTAGGAAATTTCAGCTCTTGAGAGAATTTGAGACTTAGCAATGTCAAACTAATGGTTAAGATCATCCAAAAAGATCATTACTGACATTTACTCCCACTTAGCTTGCTGAACTTTGGCATAAGGACTAAAAGATAGCAAGAATTAAATTCTTCATAGGTCTTTTTGAGATTCATAAAATATGCTTGAAGAGACTGATCTTTTTGTTCAACATGATAAAAGCCCTTACACGCTTCGAAAATATAGGAAATATTTCCTTTTTCATAATACAAAAATTCTAAGAATTCCATCCAATTCTTTGACATAAAATCATTAATCAAATTGGCGTCCTTGTTGTCAATAAAATTCTAATTTGTAAGAATAATTGAGCATCATCTTGCAGATATTCCTTGTGATTATGGTTTGATGGTGGATCATCAGTGAGGTAGTCTTTAGAAATGCTCCGTACGTAAATTCAAATTGTCTTACACCAATCCATGTAATTGATGAGACTAGTCAACTTATATTATGTGTTCTTACATATCACATGAATGACATCAGTCACAGCCAAATATTTTTGTTCATCATTCATGCAGAGACAAGGCGTGCCTGTCAAGGTGTTGAGGAAAGTAGACAAACAGTAGTAGCGGGAGAGGCAATGTCGAAGAAGTTGATTGTAGGCGCAGCTCCGTGGCACACACAGCCATGTGCCAACAAGTGGGTGAGGAGATAGAATCTTCAAGCGATGCATAAGGTTTTACAAACATGGCTTTCGATAATTAGTCTTCGAGAAGAGGCCAGTTGGCTGTCGATGCTCCTAGTTGTGCTGACGAGGAGAGTGAATGGTCATTTGGAACGGATGACCCAAAAAATTTTAAACTTACACTCACTAGACAAGCAGAAGAAGAAAAAGTAGAACCCACTTCTATCAATGGGTAAAATGGAAGTTAAAAAGAATAAAATAGCCAAGACTGGCTCTAATACAATGTAAACTATAGAGCGAAATATTTTTGTATTCATAAGAGTATAGCTACAAATATATACTAGCTAATCAACAACTAGTTGGGTAATAAGATCGCCATCAAGCCTTAAGATATTCTAACAATTACATAATCTTTACAATATGTAATAAACTACATGCAATTCAAGTCATCACAAATACAAAGTAGCAACATAGTAAAAAAAATTGTAATGCTTAATCACAGGTTTTTCCTTTCCTACCTTATGAAGTAATACACTTGAAAGAACTCAAGAATTGATCAAATGTCATTTATCCAACTTTCAAGTATTTCAAACACATAATGCACATCATAAGATACCAACAATGAGACAATAAGTATTGCATATTTTAATGTTAATATATAACCCAATCTCTAACTACCAATAACTTAAGATTTTGAGTTGAATGATTTTCCCACAACATATATCTTAGCAAAAATGTCAATACATCAAATGAACAATTTTCCTTGATTGAAAAATTGTCTTATAATAGGAAATTAAATGTACCAAATAAGCAACTGATAAGTTTAGCATAAAACTTGACAAACATCATAAATTTTATTTGTTTCAGATTTTCTACTATGTTCAAGGAATTCCAACTTACGCATAAGTTCTAACATCTGGCTGCAATCGTTTGTGATCTTCAACCATCATCCCAAGCAACTCAGCAACATCTTGCACCCTACATTTCATGTCAACATCACAAGATTATGAATCTAAATAAATCCCAATTGAGACTATAGAAAAGTTAAAATTAACCAAACCTCCAAACAACAGTCTCTTCTATGAATGTTAGGATAAGCTAAACTATAATGCCAAGAAGAAAAGAAAAATGAACAGGAATCTAAAGCATTGGATTTGGTTAATAGCTCAACAGGATTATACCTCAAGATGAAAATCAAAGTCAATATCAAGAATAAAACTCAAAGAAAAAAATGAAATTGGCTTACAGAACATGGAATGCCATCATTGTTCATAAGATGACAGAATAATATAGGTATAGACATGGCCATTTATTGGTGCATGAGAAAATCTACCTGTCGTAGGATTCAGCTCTTGTATAAGCTTGGATGACCCAGTTGTATGTCTCAGTATTGGGTTTCATATAGTCTGTTATGCAAAAACAGTTTTCAGAATCAAAGAAACTTCCAAATAATGAATACAACAAAAAGTGGTTCAGATTCAACAATCATAAAACCACCGTAGCAAATTAGTGAATGTGTTATTGATAAGCAGTAAGCAGCTCATAATGTTTGGCTGAGTCAGACACTGTTACAGCAACCTATTAGACATTCAGACTAATGTTTCACAGAACAGGATGATGAGCTTCTCATAAATTAGCATAATGATTAAGTAAACACCATAAAAGGATTTCAGGAAAATATAAGTACAAGCAAACAACTAATTGATGAGGCTCATGTATTCCCCATGGCATTGGCAAACTTCATTATGTTTGGGCCTGCCATCTTTTAGATCACATGACTCATTTTTAGAATAGATACTACAATAGGTTCAACATCCACAAGGCAAGCCTCAACTGTAGATCTACCTAGGCTGCTTCATAGAAGCTATCCCAATTCCACAAAGGAAATAGCTTCTTCAGATAAGCTATGCAATGAGCTAAAAAGGAATAACCTAATCCCACAAAGAACCAGAGTGTATGAGTGTTGAACCTTCTCCTCCATATTCCATGTTCTCAAATGTAGCAAAAGCTATTTCAGGTATTCCGCAAGTAGCCTAAATAAAGAAATATAAAGTGAGTTTGGTGTAGGAATCACAAGAGCAAAACTACGCAAATCTATCAAAGAATCAGCTACAAACAATGCGGGCAAGATGCAGTACTCGTAATAGCATCTGTATGCAGCAGTTGAAGTCACATGTTAGATTTTCATATAGGTATACAAACCAGCCATGAATTTGCAGGTTCAAGTAACAGCAAAGATGAATTACAATGCCATGTAAAGAAGTTACATGGCTCACCTGCACACTGAGAAGACAGTTGAAATGAAAGGTTGTAGCCATACGGCCGGCTGCTTCCATTTCATACGCAATTTCAAGTGCGTTGGAATGATCTCCGACTTTGCAGTCCGCCTCAATTAAAAGATCATAAAGTTCGTCAGTAGCCCTCAGCCCGCCTTTAGCACCCTTCAAGAACACATTATTTGCATCCTCCAAGTAATTTTGCTTAACAAGCACCTCTGAGGCAAGTTGTTCAACAATACACAGACTATATCAACCAATTTTTTATTATTTTTACCAATCAGAAATTTAGGAAAAAGTCCAGCTCATTGTTTTTTGGTTACCAACAAGGACAATCCAAGCTTGGCGGATATCGTAATTCAACTTCTCCATTGCAGCGAGAATCTCGAAACCTCTAATGGCATGGCCTTTGGATCCAAACAAGCGAATTAGCGCAATGAACGTCTCGTGGAGAGGCATAAGACCTGCACTCAACTCTCTTCTCAACGACTGCATCTGTATGCGCACATACAGAAATACATACATTGCTTTAAGAACGTTGAACGTTTTCTTAAAATGCTAAAACAAAATAGGTGGAGTCGTACCGCGCCTTCATGATCACCGGAGAGAGCGTGAGCGACCACAAGGCCGTGGAAGGAGCGAGGACCGGGGGTCAGTCCGGCGGCGATCATATCGTACATAACCTCGGACACACCTTCGGAATCTCGATTTCTGGCTCGATCCATGAGTTCCTCCATGAAGCTGAAGCGGAGGCTTTTCTCAAGAGCGGAGAACGAGTCATCATCGGCCTTCTTCCGTTGAAAAAGTTGTTTTCTTCTTCTGGACTTCTTTTTTGTCGAAAGAGTGGCGGCGCTGGCTACGGCGCTGCAGGAGGAGGAGAAGGAAGAGGAGTAGGCAGAGTTTGGGTTGAAGAGCAGACGAGAACAGGAGGGAAGGAGTAAGGACATTTCCATTCTTGGATAAGACAGGAGAAAGGAACCTGGTTATCGAGATTGTTACTGGTGTGATGCTCACGTGAGCTCACACGTGCCTATGCTTTTAATTGTTTTAGAAATTTCATCTAATTATTAGCCTGAGTTTGGTTCATGTCTTCAGGAGTAGGGACAGATAACAGGGACAGAAAAATCATGTCTCCGACTTATTTGCTTACTGTCTCCACCAATTTTTATCCTGACTCCAGATGACAGAGACATAAAATTTTTGTTCCTTTCAAAACCAGAGGACAAGAATGCAGAGACAGAGACAGAAACAAAACACACATAT
>JANQBM010000003.1:23310462-23320601 GCA_025594535.1 Erythroxylum domingense
GGACAATACCTGGAGTGATAGCGGTGGAGGCTGGGCTCCACACTGTAGCGATCCGGCCCGAGAGGCTGGATGCTACAGAAACCCCAACCCTAACCACCTTCTAGAATGGTAGAAGAAAGTAAGAAGCTAAAGATCAGTCAGAAAGAGAGTACTTCAACTGGTGATCAACAAAAGAAAAAATTAGTTAAAAACAGAGTGGTATCTCATAGTCCTATCAGAAAAGAGGATTTAAGATTGAAGGTGATAGAAGAAATGATACCTGTTAAAAGAACAAGCTCAATTATCATAAGAGAACCTGTGAAAAGGTTAGTCAAGGTACAAGTTGAACCTATACTGGTCAATAATCGATCAATACATCTTCTGAATCATGAAGAAAGAAGATTATATGAGATTCTGAGAGATGAAAAGTCAAAACCATATCCATTGAAGATAAATAAGGATCGATATACTATCTACTCAGTCACAGGTAGAACATTGATCAAGAATGCACCAGACATACAACCTAGAGCATCAAACATTGTACGTAATATAGATAAAGGGAAACAGAAGATGTACCCTGAAGGAAATACAGGTGACCTTACAGAAGATCAGATATAAGAAGCTATGAGAAACATAGATGATGCATGCAATGCAGAGCAATCAAGAGGAATCTATGTTTCACATCACATTTCAAAAGCATCAGGAAGTCATTGTGGACGCTTCACCACAGATGCAACTTCTCAGGTAGTTGGATGAGTGACCAAAAAGGACAGTATAGAACTATCAAGTGTTGAAGATATTAGTGTCAACTTAGAGACTCTTGTGCACCTAATCATGCACTTTAAACCTTTAAGTTTTATACCCTCAATTAAAGAGGTCCTTCACCTTCTTGAAAAATCTATTCCAAAACTACCTAGACCTGATGACCTTGATCTCCCTGAAGGAAAACAATCTTTTAAACCACCTATTCTGAAAATCATTGAATTAGATGTTTTACCTTTAGAAACATTTGTTGCTACAAACTTCTATCCATCAAGTGCACCTTAACAAGTTCCTACTATTGGTATGGAAGAAGTAAGTCATTATCAGCAGTGGAGTCAGGATGCCTTAGTTAAGCAGATTAAAGAAATTCATACTAAGGTTGATGATCTGAGTGACTTAGTGGGTGATATAAATAAGGAAGTAGCATATCTACGAGTTTCAATAGAAGAAGACCTCAAGTTGATCAGAACTGATATGCAACGTATGTTTTTTGAAATTATGAAGCATCTGAGATAAACTTTTTGATGAATAACAAATAGGGGGACAAAAGTAGAAGAAAGGAGAGAAGAGTAGAAGAGAGAAGAAAAGCAAAAGAATAGGGGGAGAAAAGTGAAAAACAGAAGAAAGAAGAGTAAAAGCAGAAGAAAGAAGAAAAGCAGAAGAAAGAAGAGAAGAGCAGACAAGAAAGAAAATAGCATATGTGTATATTATTCATTATTTGAATAAAATTCATTCATTCACTTTTATCTTTCTAAAATTATGATTATTTGCTATCATCAAAAAGGGGGAGATTGTTAAGTCAGGAGGACTTCACGATGATTAATTTTGATGGCAATCAAATAATAATAATGTTAGAAATAAATGAACTATTTTGATAAGTGTGTTAAGTTTGCAGAAGTACAAAACACAGAAGAAGTGGAAAACACAGAAGAAAGAAAAACACAGAAGGAGCACAAAACATAGAAGAAGCTAAGAACATAGAAGAAGTGGAGAACACAGAAGAAGGAAAATAAGAAGAAGCACAAAACATAGAAGAAGCAGAAAGCACAGAAAAAGCAGAAAATACAGAAGAAGTAAAAACACAGACGAAGCAGAAGATACAGAAGAAGTAAAAAACACAGAAGAAGGAAAACATAGAAGAAGCGCAAAACACAGAAGAAGCAGAAGATATAGAAGAAGTAAAAAACACAGAAGAAGCAAAAGATACAGAAGAAGTAAAAAACACAGAAGAAGCAGAAGATACAGAAGAAGAAAAACACAGACGGTACAAAGAAGAAGATACTCTAGTAAGTCAGACAGTTAGTTAGTTGGAGTTAGTTATAGAACTCAACTAAGTAACGGTTATCAAGATTCAAGAAGCAGTTATCAAGATTCAAGAAGCAGTTGGAGACTTAGGCTATATATACCAGTCGTAATCGAAGATTAAACAACCTTTTGGAAAACTTTTGATCTTACATCTTTTGAGTGTTCAAGTGTTTACTTACGAAAAAAAAATCTACATTAGTGCAATACTAGAGAGCTAACCCTAATGTAACAAAAGCTTACAATATCTTTCTAGTGAGAGGAAGAAAAGGCTAAGAGTCTGGAAAGGGTAAGATAGCAGAAATAATACTTTGTGTAAGAGACTTGAAGAGGCTCTAGAAGGGAAGAAAGAATACTTGTAATTTGTCGAAGTATAGTGAAAACTCCGACGAATTCTGAGGACTGGACATAGCCCATAGTTTGGGGTGAACCAGTATAAAAATCGCAGCATCTATTTTCTATCCTTTTACTCTATTATATTTTGTTGTTAAACAAGTATATAGAAGTTAGTTGCGATTTAACTACATAACAATTTTCGTATGACTTTTGTGGTATTCTTTTAACAAGTTAGAGAAGTTCTTATAAAGAAATATTAAAGATTTTGTATTCATGAAAAGAATACACAATTCAACCCCCCTTTTTGTGTATCTAGTATATTGTACGTGAATTCTATATTAACGTGTGATTTACTTCACACACATATCACTAACTAGGTGTTTTATTTAGATACAAAAAGCCAAATTTAAGGGAACAAGTGAATATAGTAAATTTGAGGAGTAGCGAGGAGCTAGATGTTGAAGGAAAGGAGAAAGCTATTATTTAAAAAGAAAAGGAAGTGGACAAAGAGGAAGATGAAGAGAAGGAGTCAAATAAGATGGGTACTAAGGAATTATCGATAATCATCTTAAATATGAAGGGCTCCTACTTCCAACAAAACAAATGATCAAAGTCAATCAAAGATTTAGAGAGTTTTATTATTCCTTATTATATTGACAATTTGTTACAAAAAAGGGCATAAATGGATTTACTTGGTTTTATTAATGTGATACCATACGTACTTATTATATTGCAACATGTCGCTTATTTGTAAGCTAATGAGATCTTATTTAAGAAGACGAATGGAAGCAAACTACTAATTATAGATCCAGGTTGATGAAGGGTTTCCTAAGAAGTCTAACTAATAGATTCATAAATAAGAGTTGGTTGGGAAACAACCTAACAAATAGGTATTTTTATTTTGAATGAGTAGTTTATCTTATTCTCATTAATAATTTAGTTAGTTTTCATAGTTTTAGTCTCACATGTCTAATTTTGCTACTTAAGTTGAGATTTGATGGAGTTACATAAGCTATGAAGGCAATATTACCCCAATACCTTAAATTAGAGAAGATTTTGTTGGCATTAGATGGATGTTAATGAAATTGGACAAGGTTGAAATCTTTTACTCTTAGGGAAGTACCACTTATCCTCATCTCTTTCTATGATTTTTTATATTTTTCATTATTCTTACATGTTTTATACTTTGAGGGCAATGTATAACTTAGGTATGGAGAAGGGACCTATTAGTCAAGCTTATCAATTTTGTTATAATTAGCTTAATAATGAGTAAGTTAGGAAATTTTTTAAGAATATGTTGATCAAGATGATTCATTATGAGTTTGGATGTTAATGTGATTTGATTTATTTATGCAATTAGCTATGATTCTTGATGATTAATTTGATTTCAATTTAATTCATTAATTTTGAGAATGGATACTTGAATTGTATTATGATACTTTTTATATAATTGGTACGTGTATGGAGTTAAATGTAAATTCATTTTTAGCATTTTCATTACCCCCACATATAAAAATAAATAACAAAAAATACTAGTAAGTGAATAATCAGCTTAAGTAATTTCACTCCAATAGCTTTGTACCAATAAAAAGGTCAAAGTTAAAGAGTGCTAGTAGTCATTTGAAATAGTGACCTAGTTAAGTAACCAGAGGTATTCATGATAAGGTGTTTAGTATCGTATGAAAGGATTAGGTAATTTTTCAAACAAGCTTCTAAATGCTCTTATGTTGTTTAAATTTAGTGTTTTATTTTCTTAAGGGATACAAAAATGCTTAAAGGTTTTAACATTTCTTTCTTATGTATGTTCACTTTATACATTAATTGGAATAATGTGAATCAAGTCAAAAGTTGAAGAATTATGGAGTAAATTGAATTGATTTATAATTTGATGTAACCAACTAAGTACTTAACAATTCAATGAACTTTGTAATTCAATGAATAATGGAGAATCTTGATGGGCATATTTTTATGTGATTTATACTTTCTCAGAGTTTAACTTATTCAATTGAGAGTAATGAAATAGATTTTCTTGAGGACAATCAAACGCTTAAGTTTGAAGGAGTTTACTGAGGGCTTAATTGTTTATATTTTTAGGTTTATATTTAGTGCATTTTACTTGTTTATTTAAGTATTTTTATTTTTTTGAATTTTAATCATTCAAAATTTATTTTTAGATTGTAGTTCATTTATTTGGAGCAAAAACTAAGAAATTAAGACAAGTTTGGGGCAATTTAAAATTATTTTAACCAAGTTATGAAGCTACAGGAAAAGTACATAGGAATTAACACGCCCATATACTTCAATATGGCTATGTTTCATGTAAGAAAAATTGGTTTACAATTTTAAAGAGTTAATAGGTATAACTTTCTGTACAGAACTCGGATTCAGGTGTTCTTTATATGGCTTGAAAGAGGACTTCAATATATACAACTAGTAGGAAGACCTTAAAGTCCAATTATATCATCTAGAGGATCAAAGTTGGACTAGAAAATATTCTGGACAAAATGAGACGATGCTGACGTCATGAGACTATTGCTGACGTCATTTATGAGACCAATTGGAAAAATAGGTATAACTTTCTGTAAAATGGATTTAGGTGTTCTTTATATGGATATAAAGAGAACTTCAAGATCTACAACTCCTACGAAGGTCTTAAAGACCAATTACATCATCTAAAGGATCAAATTTGGATTAGAAGATGTTCTATCCAATATGAGACGATGCTGACGTCATGAGACGATTGCTGATGTCATTCTGAGACGAAGCAAAATGAGACGGTCAAAATGAAACGCAAAAAGTCAAACTGAGGCAATGAACAGTAACTGAGATGCAGTAACTGAGATGATGAACAGTAACTGAGACGATGATGACGTCATTCTAAGACGATGCTGACGTCATTCTGAGACGAAGCAAAATGAGACGGTCAAACTGAGACGCAAAAAGTCAAACTGAGACAATGAACAGTAACTGAGACGATGATGACATCAATATAAGACGATGCTGACGTCATTATGAGACGAAGCAAAATGAGACGGTCAAACTGAGACGTAAAAAGTCAAACTAAGACGATGAAATCTCATAACTTGTAATACTCGTATCTTTCGACTCCGATATCCAAAATTTACAAACTTTATATCGTTAGAAAGTTGGTAAAAGCATCTACAACTTTCACGAAGATAATTTTGTCAAAATCTATCTCCACATTTTCCCCCGAAGTCAGAACACAAATTTCACCTTCAGCTCCCAATGTACTGGACCCGGTTTTAACTTCATGACAAATTTTGAGACTCTTAGAGATAGAATTGAATTTCAATGTTTTCATACTAAATGTAGCGATATATCTCTAGGTTAATCCAAATCAAGAATAATCTCATTTGGACAACTATAGAAAACGTTGTGGCTAAAAGAATGAAGCATATTTAGGGAACATTTTCTAGATCACTACCAATTTTGTTTCCACGTCTTTCCTTATGTCAACTCATACCTAGATCACTCTTTCCACTTTCTCTACTTCTTATTTTCAACATCACATTTAAAAATAATCATGCCCAGAAGTTGTCAATGAATGCATGTATACTTATTTTTGTGTAAATATTCAATATTCATGTGCCTATATGCTAACATTATGCATGAGTAAGAAAAATGCATTTCCTTAATCTCTCTTTAAGCTTACATGCATTGAAATTTTAGACCCAACCCCTAATATGGGGACGGGATGTTACACCATCTCCTTGAGCCATTTTTCTGTATCAACATCATTAATAGCCTGTGTATAAGTAATGGGATCCGTTTCTTCTTGGTCTGAGATAGCAATTATGCCTTCTCCTAGACCTAGATACCTGTCTAGTTATCTCACAACCATCCCAGTACGTCTAGGCATGACTTGATGTTTAGACTGCTCTTCTGAACTTTTGAATCCACTTCGACATCTTGTTCTGCTATATACAAATCAACTCTTGGTTTGGATGAAATGGATAACTCTTTTAGTACTACTTCACTTCTTCCTTTGTGATTTGTCACAAATTCTTCCATAAAAAAGATCACATTTGTCAACAAAAATACCTTCCTGTCCTGAGGACTGTAAAAATAGTACCCTTGAGTACCCTTACGATATCCTACAAATAAACATACTTCTAACCTTGCTTCCATCTTTGTGGATTAAGGCCTTAGAACATGGGCTGGGCAGCCCCAAGTCCTTAAGTGCCGCAATAAAGGCACTCGGCTAGTCACAACTCCCTAGGTATTTTAGGCACTGATTTGGATGGAGCAAAGTTAAGAAGATAATTTGTCATTTGTATGCCATATCCTTAGAACGATTATGGAAGGCTAGCATAGGACATCATTGATCTTACCATTTCCAATAGAGTCCTATTTTTCCTTTCAGCTACATCATTCTGTTAAGGTATTCGAGGAGCTGATAAGTTGGAAATAATTTTGTTATCAATTAAATATTATTGGAACTCTCCAGATAAGTACTCACCACCTCGATCCGATAGAAGTTGTTTTAATAGCTTGCCTAGCTACTTCTCGGCTTCAGCTTTGAATTCTTTGAACTTTTCAAAGGACTAACTCTTTTTATGCATCAAATACAAATAGCCATATCTAGAGTAATCATCTATAAAGGTTATGAAGTATTCATAACCTCGTCTAGCTTATACATACATAGGCCCACACACATCAGTATGTACTAGGTCCAACGTAGATTTAGATCTGTTTCCTTTGGAAGGAAATGAGGCCTTGGTCATTTTTCCTTCAGTACAAGATTCACATGTGGGTAATGGATCATTATCCAATCCTATAAGGATCCTATCCTTTACTAACCTATCAAGTCTTTTCTGATTGATATGACCCATTCTTAAGTGCCACATATATTTTAAATTAATGCTAGAAATATTGGATTGTCTTGGTTTTATCAATTCTGTGATGTTTAGTGAGCCTGTAATAGGTTTTATAAAGAACAATCCCTGTATAATTATTGCATTACAAATAAAATCCTTATTCTCATATATTGAAACAACATTTTCAAAATATAAGGAATAACCAGATTTTATTAAACAAAAAATAGAAATCATGTTCCTTACAATCATTGGCATGTAATAAACATCCTCCAAATATAACCTATGACCACTAGGAAAGTCCAAGATAACTACTCCCACTGATTCTACTGAAACATAGGATCCATCTGCTATCTTGACTTGAACTGGCCTTTATGTAGTCTTTTCCATTACTGGAACCCCTGTAAAGAATTGCAAACATGGTTAGTGGCTCCTGAATCTAAAATCCAAGAATCATAATCTGCCACATTTCTAGTTCCTAACAAACTTAGGAAACCCATATCTTGTTTGCTTTTGAGGGACTCAAGGTAGACCAGACAGTTTCTTTTTCAGTGACCCTACTCACCACACTGGAAACACTTTTCCTTGGTGTCTGCTTTGGCCTTTTTTTTCATAGGTTGGACCTTGACCCCTTTTTGTGCCTTCTTTTTCATTGGACCCTTCTTAATTTGCTTGTCCTTATCCCTGGGCTTAAAAGAGAGATGCTATATTAGCTTCTGGCCCATAAGCCTAGATATTTAATATCTCCTTCGTACTTTGGAGGGTATTCATCAACTCATTCAATATGTGATCCTTGCTGTTGAGCTCATAATCTAACTTAAATTGCTGAAAAGATGAGTTTAAGCTATTGATGATCATAATCATCTGTGTGTCCACATCTATATCCGCCCTAAGCATCTCAGCCTTAGTAACTACAGAGATTACCTTCAGCATATAATCCCGTACCGGTTCACCAGGTTTTTATCTGAGATTATGAAAAGTTTGGATAGCTTTCATTCTTGCAAAATTAGTCTTCACAATAAATGTAATAGCCCAGGCCACCAGCTTGTAGATATTGTCCGCTTTGGGCCTCGGCCTCTGGGGCCTCGCGCCCTCACGGTTTTGTTTTTCCAGCTTGTAAGCCTCTTTAGGGCATTACTCTCGCAGGACTTCCCAAGAGGTCACCCATCCTGGTACTGCTCTTGCCCTAAAACATTTAACTTCAGAGTTCTGATGGGATCCGATGCGTTGGAGCATGAAAAACGCATCTGCAAGGGAGAGGTATCCGCACCCTTATAAGGCATCTTCGTTCTCCTCTCCAACCGATATGGGATCTACGCTCCGCGGCACTGTGGCTGTTGGGTAGTCTCACCCCCCTTGGGAGGCCAGCGTCCTCACTATATACCGGCCCGAGTACCAGCTTTGATACCATCTGTAACAGCCCAGACCACCCGCTTGTAGATATTGTCTGCTTTGGGCCTTGACCTCTCGGGCCTCGCGCCCTCACAGTTTTGTTTTTCCAGCGTGTAAGCCTCTTTAGGGCTTACTCCCGCAGGACGTCCCAGGAGGTCACCCATCCTGGTACTGCTCTTGCCCTAGCACATTTAACTTCGGAGGACAGTCTTCCACCACTGATAAGCGGAGCCCTGCAAAGGAGAGACTACGTAGTCGAACCTCTGATCAGGCTCGCAGTCCATCTGGTCAAGGACTCTCTCAGTCCTCTCAAGCCATCCCTCCGCCTCAGCAGGATCTGTGCTGCCATAGAAGTCTACAGCCCCCTGCTTGTGCAGCCTATCATACCTCCTCTCCTGTCTCGCGGGCACTCTAGGAGACAACTCCTCAAACTGAGGCATCGAGGACTCCCTACTAGCTTCGACTGATCCTTGGTCAGCTGGTTGATCAACCTGATCACCTAAGACGGATGACCTATAACAAAACAATAATTTCAATCAATTTCTGCATTTCCCACAATAATTTATGCCTAAACAGTCTACTAGTCCCAACACATTCCAAACCATGCTCTAATACCACCAGGCCTTGCCAGTTGAAGTGGGAGGACTTTCTGAGGGCATTTAAAGATAACTACATGCCCAGGATTTATCTTGATATGAAGATGCAGGAGTTTTTAGAGTTGAGATAGGGTAGGATGACAGTGGCAGACTATAAGGTGCGGTTTAATGAGTTGATGGGGTATGCTACTGCTCTAATTCCTACCGAGGCAGACAAGTGCCGGAGATTTGAGAATGGCCTGAATCTGGAGATCAGGACCAGATTGGCCCGATCTGATATGAGTACATTTATTGAGCTGAGAGCAGCTGCGGTACGGATTGAGCAGCTCATGAGGGCGACTCAGGCTGAGTTTGGACAGGGGTCTCGAGGGAAGAGACCCAGTGATAGTCAGGGTGGTTCTGGCAGGAGTGTCAGTAGGCGCCATAATAGAGTTTTCAGATCACCAAGGGGTCCAGAAACTCAGGATTTGGGCAGAGGGGCCGATACGTACAGATTGGGAGTGGCAGTGGCAGAGGTTCAGGGTATACCCAGCCTCCAGTGTGTCAGCACTGTGAGAAGAGGCACAGTGGGGAGTGTTGGCGTTTGACTAGAGCTTGTCTTAAATGCGGCTCCATGGATCATCAGATTAGGGATTGTCCCGCTACTGTAGATGCTCAGTTTGTTGGCAGTGGGCGCACTGGGAGTAATAATACAGTACAGCAGAGTCGGGTAGGTGGACCTGAACAGAGGGGTCGAGGGAGAGTCAGAGTGAGAGCTGGCAGCTCAGCGGTGAGGACTGAGAGTCGGGGCAGTCGACCATAGTCCCAGGCGAGGGTCTATGCCATAACGAGGCAGGAGGCCTAGGACTCTCCAGATGTTATAGCAGGTGCACTTCTGATTTCTGATTTTGAGGCATTTGCACTGCTAGATCTAGGGTCCACACACTCTTTTATCGCA
>JANQBM010000003.1:23323799-23361806 GCA_025594535.1 Erythroxylum domingense
GGTCTTGAGTTCGAGTACCAAAGAGGACAATACTGATTAAGGTTGGATGCCGCGGTATCACCCGCAAACACACGCCGTGGTATCACCTGCAAACACCTACTGGTGGGGTGTGGGGTCCAACACTCTGCCTCTACCACGGCCTCTCTATCCAGTCCCACTATCTCTACTCTACTGAATAGTAGCTTCACTTCCTAATCTCCAACTCATATCGGACGGAGTTTCCATAGTAGCAGGACAATCTCTAATCTGGTGGTCAAAGGAGCCACATCTAAGGCAAGCTTGAGATAGTCTCCAGCACTCACCATCGTGCCTCTTCCTACAGTGCTCACGCTAGAGTATCTGACTCTACACTGTACCTCTTCCACTGCCAGTTTGTGGAAAACCACCCCTCTGTCTAAATCCTAACTGCCTTGATCCAGTTGGTGGTCTAAATGTTTTCTTCTGAAGCTTATTAAATCTTCATCCAGAACAACTCTGACTCTTATTAGACCTCTTCAATCTGGATCATTGTGCAGACTCCACTTGTCCCTGTCTCAGTAGCTGTTCAAGTCTGATCGAAGCAGCAACTCTCAACTCAATGAAACTACTTAAATTGGAGATATTTAGTCTTGTTTTGATCTCCATGTTCATCCCGTCCTCAAACCTCCTACACTTATCTTCTTCAATAGGAATCAAATCAGTGGCATATCCCATCAGGTCATTAAACTTGATCTCATACTCTGCCATTGACATCCTACCCTGCTTCAATTCCAATAACTCCTTCATCTTCCTATCCAGGTAGATCTTGGGCATGTAGTTCTCCTTAAAGACCCTTAGAGAGTCTTCCCAGTTCATGTTGCAAGGCTTGGTGATACTGCCTGGAACAGTCATCCACCATTGATAAGTCGGGCCCTATAGTAAAGACACTGCACAGTCAAATCTCTCGTCCGACTCGTATTCCATCTAATCAAAAACCCTTTCTATCCTTTCCAACCATCCTTCAGCCTCAGCAGGATTTGTACTATCATAGAAATCCACAGCCCCTTGCTTTTGCAGCCTATCATACCTCCTCTCCCTTCTCTCGAGAACTCTAGGAGGCATTACCTCCAGTTGAGGTACAGAGGACTCTTTACTGGCTCCTATAGATCCTAGATTAGCTGATTCTCCCACTTGTTCACCTATGGCGGACGACATATAATAAACAAGAACTTTAATCATTATCCACATTTCTCACTATATTTCATGTTTAAAATTCCTATATATCCCTATGGATGTCAAGCTATGCTCTGATACCACCTAACTGTAACACCCTACTGCTATAAGGTACATACCGAAACACTCTTATGACATTCTAGTATATACCCTATAACAATGGTGTGTTACAGTCTCACTTTCAATTTATTACATCGTAATTAATCCAACTTAATCATGGTGTCGACTATCATACAAGAAATTCAACAAATTTTAAAAACAAATTTTCTCTTTTCATTTCATAAATCTAAATGTACATACATTGTAGCTTTCTAAAAATCTGTACATGTACATCATCATATCCTAATACAAAATGTACTACATTGAAGAGGAAATACAAAAGATCTAACTAAATCCTTCAGTCTAGCTAACCGACCTTTGAGCCATAACTTCTTCATAAAAGTATAAGAATCAAGCTTTTCGTACGGTCTCTCAGCAATTAGAATCCTCTCTGTATCCTAAAATGTCAACGTGCAATTTTAGGTGAGTTTTGCGAACTCAGATCAGGTAACCATCATCGATGATTCACTCAATTCATGCAACATATCATTTCACATATCAAATAATTCACATCATTGCATTTTTCATATAATATCACATATCACATTTTCAACTAAGACTAATACAATTGCATTTCAATCAATCAAACATACTTAATACAATTTATATGGAATACACATGTGACTCTTTTTGAATTATTACATTGTTGTGACCGAGTGCCTAAACTGTCTCGTATCCATTGCGAATACCGATCTCATTTATACTGTCCCTTATTCGTTGGGGATGCAGAGCTCATTTTTACATAGTGAGTCTTTGGCGTGATTCTTTGGCCTAATCACATTCAGAGCTTTAAGCTCATTTTCGGTGGCTACTCAGTTCACAACTTTCATTATCTGATCATGCATTCATATATGGAATGCATCTTATAATCAATCACTTAATTCAAGAAACAATTAGTTCTTCCTATTCACATACAAGTAGCACTTCAATATCTCATCCATACATCACAATCATCGGACCTTCGTGTCTAGCTTTCAGTACACAACATTAGACATTCATAGGATAAGTTAAAATAGAATTTATCACAACAATAATTGAGTAAGACTATCTAGGTTACTCACCACTTGCTTTCGAAGCTATTGCTTCGAATTTACGGCAACATCTGGTTATTGACGTTCAAATTGCTCCTCTAAAATAAGCAATATACACACATCATACTATAGCATAATTATAAGTATTCATTTATGCACATGTATGTATATGAAATATGTACAATGTATGTTCATGACAATCTCGGGTATTTTTAAATTATTCACATCACAAAATCATTCCCATGTCAAAACTCATCTAAGTGTAATTTCTACTTAGGTTCGGATCTCACTAAAACCATTAAAATCTCCATTCATTTCTCATTGGCTTACTTTCAGATTTTTCTTAGACACACGTTCCGGTCTACTGTTCATGTTCAATCAGAAGGTGAAACTGATATAATTTGGTCATACTCTCTTCTATACAAGTTCTCCTCTATTTCTTATTTTGCTATTGACACTGAAAAAACTCAATTTGGTTTAGTAATTTGGAAGATATGTCTCAAACATTTTCGGGCTGTTCATATTCAAAAACAGTGTACTATGCATAACTTCCATACAAAACTTAACCAACTTAGAGACTGAATCATAATTCTAATTCTTATATGATTTGTATCCCTATGTCTCTAGTTTATTCCAAATCAAAGAGCATCTCATTTGTACATCTAGAGAAGAAGTTATTGTCAAAAGAAACAGGACTGTTTAGTTTGCAAATTCCTCTCAGGTGGTTAGATCAATTGCATGTCATGGCTACTATTGAGGAAAACAGTAACTTGATGTGAAAAATAAACATGATTACTACAATTAAATCATGGGCCTGAGAGAGGAAAGTTATAGGGGTGCAAGAGTCACGGGCGTGTGAGGAACATAAGTGTGCAAGAGTCATAGGTGTGACAGATAAAGACAAAAATTGGGTGAGAGCACAAGTCAGACTGTCCACATTTATCTCTTAATATCTCTCAATTCATTTCCTATGGATATGATTTTTGGTGGAGAGGTAGATCAATGTCTTAAGAGTCCAATGGTTTAAGTATCATATCATTTGGAGGTCTTAGGAAAAAGATATTACCAAATAACCATCGGATGTTCATCACCCCTGAAAACGTCGTTTCTAAGCACGACGGTGCAATTCTTCTTCTTCCTTACCAAAATCTCTACTTCAAAGCTCCATAACTTTTGATCCAGACTCCAAACATTCCAAATTTTATATCAATGGAAAGATAAAAGAAAGCTCTACAACTTTAATGAAGACCATTTTATCAAAATCCATCTAGATCAGAACAGTAAATTCATGGACGTTTCAAATATATATTTTAACTCTCTTGCTATTCATTCCCAAAAATTCACTGTAATCAACACTTCAATTTTTATTACCAGTCTTTTTACTCCATTTCAATCAACTTATTCACCATAACTTCATACTACCCCCAAATATGCAGATTTAGACAAGAACCATCAAAAGCCAAAAATTCATGGTTCATCACATCAACACAGTATTCATGAATATACACGAAAATGCCATGTTCATGCAGATGACAGTATTTCATCAAATTTATTTCATAAATCCATAACTTAAAAGGATTTACTCAATACTTGTTAAAAACTCTATGAACTTCAACTATCCTAAAGCCCTAAACTCCAAGCAAAAAACATGTACTCACTTTTCTAACAAATTATAAAAAGCAACTTAACACTTGTCAATTTCCTAATGACTAAGCTCTAACCAAGTTCCTTTTGAACTAATTACTTTAACTGTCATCTTTACAATCCAATTATCTGCAATATCCTTTTGATTCCTTTTCTTATTTTCCATACTAATCTATAATTTCTGAAAATTATTCCTAAATTCACCAAAATTCACAAATACAACAATTTCACTAATCAATAATATTTCCAATATAACAAATTCAAAATTCTCAACATTTCCAATAATATCACAACTCAATCTAAAATATAGCCTGAATTATCTATGAATGCATGTACAATTATTTTCATGTGCAAAAATTCAATATTCATAAATATGAGCATATCATATAATGCATAAGCATGAAATGCATTTTCTAATTTCTTACTAATCTCTCATATTTACTATTATAGTCTCAACATGGGTAATGGGATGTTACAACTCTCCCCTCTGAAAAGCAATTTCGTCCTCAAAATTCTTACCTGCTTGTTCAAATAGGTGGAGGTATTGTCTCCTCATATGCTCCTCCATTTCCCATATTGCTTCCTCAGTTGAGTGATTTCTCCAAAGGACTTTCGTTAATGGAATGACTCGGTTCCTCAACAGCTTTATCTGAGACCCTACTATCTTGATCTGCTCCTCAACATAGCTTAAGTTACTAGCAACCTCAACTTCTTGAGTCGGTATCACATGTGCCAGATCTGATTGGTATCTTCGAAGTATACTGACATGAAACACATTATGCAATTTAGACATTTCATTTAGTAAAGCCAACATATATGCCAAAGGTCCTATCCTCTCAATGATCTCATAAGGACCAATGCACCTAGGGCTCAACTTGCCCTTCTTGTTGAATCTCAATTCTCCTCTCCAAGGTGACACTCTCAGAAATACCCTATCTCCTACATTGTATTCCATGTCCCTTCAATGTTGATCTACATAACTCTTCTGTCTATCTTGTGCTGCTTTAATTCTGTTTCGAATCAATTTCACCTTATCTATAGTGTCTTGTATCAATTTTGGGCCTTCAATCATTCTTAAGCCCTCTTCATCTCAATACAGTGGTGATTGACACATTCTACCATACAATGCCTCATATGACGCCATACCGATACAACTGTGATAATGATTATTATATGCAAATTCGATAAGTGCCACATATTAGTCCCATGCTCCTTAGAACTCCAATACACAAGCTCTAAGCATATCCTCAATCGTCTTGATTATCCTCTCACTTTTTCCATCTGTTTGAAGATGAAATGTTGTACTGAAGTTCAACTTAATACCCATAGCAGACCGCAATCTCTTCTAAAATCTTGAAGTAAATCTGGGATCACTGTCTGATACAATGGACACTGGAATCCTATGTAGTCTCACCACTTCATTTACATATCTCTGGGCCAACTGATCTAGTGAGTTATTTTCTTTCACTAGTAAGAAATGGGCCAACTTAGTCAAATGTCCACTACAAACCATATTGCATCATTCTGTCTCAGAGTTCTAGGCAATCCCATAATGAAGTACATGGTAATTCGTTTCCATTTCCACTCCGGAATAGGCAACAAATGTAGCTTCATAACTGGAGCCTGATGCTCAGTCTTAACTTACTGGCATGTCATACACTTAGAAACATACTCTGCTACTTGCTTCTTCATTCCAGGCCAACAAAAATGCTGCTTCAGCGTGTTATACATATTGGTAGTACCAAGATGCATAGCATAGGCGGCCATATGAGCTTCCTCTAGATTTTCTTTCCTCAAATCATCCAAATTAGGCACACACAGCCTTTGTTTCAACCATAGTGTCTCATCTCTCAATTCAAACTCAGAATACGGACTCATCTTCACTTTCTCTATAAGCTTCACCATATTAGGATCTCTACTCTGTACCTTTCTGATTCTATAATGTAACATCGGCCTCAACTTCAACTTAGCAATCAAGGCCTAATTTTGCTCCATATTCAACTCCATATTTAAAGCTCTTAAATTAATCAAGTTAGGTAACCTCGATGTCTTAATCTGACCTATACTAGTAATAGACTTTCTGCTAACGCATCAGCCACCACATTAGCTTTCCTCGGGTCGTACTCAATCGTATAGTTATAATCTTTCAGCAGCTCAATCCATCTCCTTTATCTCATATTCAACTCCTTCTGACTTAATAAATACCTCAAGCTCTTATGATTTGTATAAATCTAGAATGTCTCTCTATAAACATAATGTCTCCATATCTTTAAAGCAAAGACAACTGCAACTAGCCCCAAATCATGTACTGGATTGTTAATCTTTAGAGACCTTAATTATCTCGATGCATAGGCGGTCACCTTGCCATACTGCATCAACTCACTTCCTAATCTGTAATGCGAAGCATCACTATACACCATATATCCTCCAATCCCAGAAACACCGGTGTCATAGTCAACCGATGCTTCAGGTCCTCAAAGATCTCTTGACATTTTTCATCCCATCTAAACACTACATTCTTCCTCAGAAGTTTTGTCAGAGGGGCTAAGATCAAGGAAAACCCCTCGACAAACCTCCGGTAATATCCGGCCAATCCTAGGAAGCTTTGAATTTCAAGCACATTCCTCGGAGCTTCCCAATTCATCGCTGCCTCTATCTTCTTTGGATCCACCTGTATGCCTTCTACAGTCACTGTATGTCCCAAAAATACTACTTTATCCAACCAAAATTCACACTTACCGAATTTGGCATATAATTACTTCTCCTTATAAACTGTAGAACCATTCTCAGATGCTTGACATGCTCTTCTCTATTCTTAGAATACACCAAAATATCATTAATAAACACTATCACAAAGCGATCCAGGTAGGGCTGAAACACCTTATTCATTAAAGCCATAAATATTGCTAGGGCATTAATTAACCCAAACGGCATTACTAGAAACTCGAAGTGCCCATCTGCTTCTGAATGCACTCTTTGGCACATCAGCCTCTGCTATCTTCAACTGATAGTGCCCTGATCTCAAATCCAGTTTAGTGAATACCTGAGCTCCCTGCAACTGATCAAGCAAATCATCAATTCTAAGCAACGGGTACTTGTTCTTAACTGTCACCTGGTTCAATTGCCTATAATCAATACATAACCTCAAAGTCCCAACTTTCTTCTTTTCGAATAACGTTGGAGCTCCCCAAGGTGAAACACTGGGTCTAATGAAACCGTTTTCCAGTAACTCCTATAACTGAGCCTTCAACTCCTTTACTTCCTTAGGTGTCATCCTATATGGAGGGATGGATAAGGAGCTACACCCGGAACTAAATCAATTGTGAACTCCGTTTCTTAATCTGGAGGCAAACCAGATAGCTCAACGGGAAACACATCCAAGAATTCCATAACTATAGAAATGTCCTGTACATTTTGTTCAGCCCTAATATCAATGATATGGGCCAGATAGGCCTCACATCCACCCTGCATCAACCTTAATGCTCTTATGAAAGATATCAATCTGGATGGCACTGCTTGACTAATTCCTCTAAAATCACTCTTCGCCGATGAGGAGATTGTATGAACAGTGAACTAATCCATGCCTAAGATAATGTCTATCTCTCTCAACTGTAGTATAATCAAGTTTGCCTTCAACTCTGCCTGGTCAATCCAAATCAAACATCTCTTGCAAACTTCTCCTATCACTGTAGTACTACCTATTAGTGTACTCACCTCTAATTCATACTCTAACTGCCCTCTATCACAACACAGCCTAGTTGCTAGATGCGTTGTGATGAATGAATACATAGATCCAAGATCTAGCAATACATGTGCCTCATAATAACAAACAAATAGCACACCTGCAACAAGATCTGAAGAGTCTTGTGCCTCCTGCCTAGTCATGGCATAGACCCTGGCCTAAGATTGAGGTTGGCTACTCCGTACCTTAGTCCTGACAGAAGGACTCCCTGTTCTCACTCTACCTCTATGACGACCTCCTTGTCCAGTCCCACTACCACTACTCAATTGAATAGTAGCTTCATTCCCTGATCTCACACTCATACCAGACGAA
This sequence comes from Erythroxylum domingense, assembly GCA_025594535.1. NCBI lineage: Eukaryota > Viridiplantae > Streptophyta > Magnoliopsida > Malpighiales > Erythroxylaceae > Erythroxylum > Erythroxylum domingense. Next base: position 23,331,819 of record JANQBM010000003.1, read on the forward strand.
GTTCCCATAGTAGCAGGACAATCTCTAATTTGGTGGTCAAAGGAGCCGCATCTAAGGCAAGCTCTAGATAGTCTCCAGTACTCACCACCGTGCCTCTTCCTACATTGCTCACACTGGGGTGTCTGACTCTGAATTGTACCTCTTCCACTGCCAGTCTATGCAAAACCATCCCTCTGTCTAAATCTTGACTACCTTGATCCAGCTGGTGGTCTAAATGTTTTGTTCTGGCGCTTATTGAATCTTCTGCCAGAACCACTCTAACTCTCACTATACCTCTTTAATCTGGATCCTTGCCAGATTCTGCTTGTCCCTGTCTCAGTAACTATTCAAGACTGATCGAAGCAGCTCTCAACTTGGTGAAACTACTCAAATTGGAGATATTTAGTCTTGTTCTGATCTCCATGCTCAGCCTATCCTCAAATCTCCTACATTTATCTTCTTTGGTAGGAATCAAATTTATGGCATATCCCATCAACCCATTAAACTTGATCTCATTCTCTGCCACTAACATCCTACCCTGCTTCAAATTCGAGAACTCCTTCATCTTCCTGTCCAGGTAGATCTTGGGCATGTAGTTCTCCTTGAAGACCCTTACAAAGTCTTCCCAATTCAGGTTGCAAGGCCTGGTGGTACTGCCTGGAACAATCTTCCACCATTGATAAGCTAGGCCCTATATTAAAGACACTGCATAGTCGAACCTCTCGTCTGGATCACATTCCATCTGATCAAAAACCCTTTCCATCCGTTCCAACCATCCCTCAGTCTCAGAAGAATCTGTGCTACCAAAGAAATCCATAGCCCCTTGCTTCTGCAACCTATCATACCTCCACTCCCTTCTCTCAGGAACTCTAGTAGGCATTACCTCCGGTTGAGGTACAGAGGACTCTTTACTGACTCCTACAGATCCTAGGTCAGGTAATTCTCCCACTTGTTCACCTATGGCGGACGACCTATAATAAATAAGAACTTCAATCATTATCCACATTTCTCATGATATTTCATGCTTAACATTCCTATATATCCCTATGGATGTCAAACTATGCACTGATACCACCCAATTGTAACACTCCCACTACTATAAGGTACATACCGGAACACCTTTATGACATTCTAGTACATACCTTAAAACAATGGTGTGTTACAATCTCACTTTCACTTTATTACATGGCAATTAATCCAACTTAATCATGGCATCTACTATCATACAAGAAAGTCACGAAATTTTAAAAGCAAATTTTCTCTTTTCATTTCATAAATCTGAATGTACATAGATTTTATCTTTCAAAAAATATGTACATATAAATCATCTTATCCTAATAAAAATGTACTACTTGAAGGAGGAAATAGAAAAGATCTAACTAAATCCTGCAATCCAGCTAATCGACCCTTGAGCCATATCTTCTTCATAAAAGTAAAAGAATTAAGCTTCTCATACGGTCTCTTAGTAGCTAGAATCCTCTCTGTATCCTGAAATGTCAACGTGCAATTTGGTGTGAGTTTTGTGAACTCAGATCAGGTAAGCATCATCGATGGTTCATGCAAATGCAACATATCATTTCACATAACAGATAATTCACATCATTGCATTTTTCATATAATATCACATATCACATTTTCATTTAAGAGTAAGATAATTGCATTTCAATCAATCAAACATACTTAATACAATTTGTATGGAATGCACATGTGACTCTTTTCGAATTAGTACGTTGTTGTGATCGAGTGCCTAAACTATCCCGTATCTATTATGGATACTAGGTTCATTTATACTATCCGTTATCCGTTGAGGATACAAAGCTCATTTTTATATAGTGAGCCTTTGTCTCTTAATCACATTCAGAGCTTTAAGCTCGTTTTCGGTGGCTATTCAAGTCACAACTCTTATTATCTGATCATGCATTCATGTATGGAATGCATCTCATAATCAATCACTCAATATGTCATCCATACATCACAATCCTCGGACCTTCGTGTCCGGCTTTCAGTACACAACATTACACAATCGTAGGATAAGTTAAAACAGAATTTAACAAAAAAATAATTGAGTAAGACCGTCTAGGTTACTCACCACTTGCTTGTAAAGTTATTTCCTTCAAGTTTTGGCAACGTCTGGTTATTGACATTCCAATTGCTCCTCTAAAACAAGCAATATACACACATCACACTATAGCATAATTATAAGTATTCATCTAAGTATAATTTCTACTTAGGTTCGGATCTCACTAAAACCATTAAAATCTTAATCTGTTTCTTATTGGCTTACTTTCAGATTTTTCTTAAACACACTTTCAGGTCAACTATTCATGTTCAATAAAATGGTGAAACCGGTGCAATTTGGTTATACTCTCTTCTAGAAAAGTGTTCCTCTATGTCTTCGGTTTCTATTGACACCAAAATCACTCACTTTGGTTTAGTAATTTGGAAGATATGCCTAAAACATTTTCGGGCTGTTCATATTCAAAAACACTGTACTATGCATAACTTCCATCCAAAAATTAACCATTTTAGAGACTGAATCACAATTCTACTTCTCATATGATATGTATCCCTATGTCTCTAGTTTATTCCAAATCAAGGATCCCCTCATTTGGACATCTAAAGAAGAAGTTATGATCAAAAGAAACAGGACTATCCAGTTTGCAAATTCCTCTCGAGTGGTTCGATCAACTGCAAGTCATGGCTACTATTGAGGAAAACAGTAACTTGATATGAAAAATAAACATGAGTCTTGCAATTAACTCATGTACATGAGAGAGTAAAGCCACAAGGGTGCAGGATTCATGGGGGTGAGAGAAACCTGAGTGTGCAAGAGTCATGGGTGTGATAGATAAAAACAAAAATTGGGTGACAGTAAAAGTCAGACCCATCCACGTTTATCAGTCAATCTCTCTCAAATCATTTCCTATGGATATGATTTTTGGTGGAGAGGTCGAGAAATGTCTTATGAGTCTAATGGTTTAAGTCTCATCTCATTTGGAGTTAGGAAGAAAAAGGTATTGCTAAAAAACATTAGATATTCATCACCCCTGAAAACTTCAAAGTCGCTATCGTGCCTATGAATCACCAAAGTCATGCACGACGGTGCAATTTTTTTCTTCTTTACCAAAATCTCTACTTCAAACCTCCATTACTTTTGATCCAAAACTTCAAAAGTTCCAAATTTAATATCAATGGAAAACTAAAAGAAAGTTCTACAACTTTCATGAAGACCATTTTGTGAAAATCCATCTAGATCAGTATAGTAAATTCATGGAAGTTTCAGGTCAAAATTTTAACTGTCTTACTATTCATCCCCAGAAGTTCTCAAACTTCCATTCACTGTAACCCACACTTCAATTTCTATTACCAGTCTTTATACTCCATTTCAATCAACTCATTCACCATAAATTCATACTACCCCTAAATATGCAGATTTAGTCAAGAACCATCGAAAGACAAAAATTCATGGTTCATCCCATCAACACAGTATTCATGAATATACACGAAAACGCCATGTTCATGCAGATGAAAATAATTCATCAAATTTATTTCATAAATCCACAACTCTAAAGGATTTACTCAATACTTACTTGTTAAAAACTCCATGAGCTTCAACTATTCCAAAGCCCTAAACTCCATGCTAAAAACACGTTTTCACTGTAAACATTAACCAACTTCTAGTTTTTTTTAAGGTAGAAGAAACAATTAGCTGTGGAAAAATGGTATGGCATAAGGAAAAGCAAGGTAATCTCTGTGGAGGTATTTGATGAAAAACTCTGTGTATTGGGAGAAAAGTTGAAGAAGGTGACTACAAAAAAGGAAACTTAGGAAATTGTTTAAAGTACATCTTTCAAATCTTGTAGTCTTTTACTCTCAGATCACAGCAACTCACTTCTCTAACAAATTATAAAAAACAACTTAACACTTGTCACTTTCCTAATGTCTAAGCTCAAACCAAGTTCTTTTTGAACTAATTCCTTTAATTCTCATCTTTACAATCCAGTTATCTACAATATCCTTTTGATTCCTTTTCCTATTTTCCATACTAATCTATAATTTCTGAAAATTATTCCTAAATTCACCAAAATTCACAAATGCAACAATTCCACTAATCAATAATATTTCCAATACAAAAAATTCAAAATTCTCAACATTTCCAATAATATCACAACTCAGTCCAAAATATAACTAGAATTATCTATGAATGCATGTACAATTATTTTCATGTGCAAAAATTCAATATTCATGAATATGAGCATATCATATAATGCATGAGCATGAAATGCATTTTCTAATTTCTTACTAATCTCTCATATTTACTATTATGGTCTTAATATGGGTAATGGGATGCGACACTATTAAAGCATAACTAAGCCTCCGTCTTGAGGGGAGATGAAAACCTTCTGTGGAAACACCATCCTTGAGTGAAGAACACATGCTTGGAGTCTTGAGAAAGGATTGAAGTCAAGGATTATCATCAAGATTGGGGAAAATAGCACATCAACATCCCAAATTCCAGATGTTGGCAAAGAAGAGAAGAAGTTCCTTTTATCTAATTTTCTGTGTTTTTCTTCCTTCTATTCTTTGTAAAATGGTTTATTTCAATGTTGATGATGTTATGGAGACCATGAGTGGCTAATTTAGTTTTAGGGATGGCTTTGAACTATTTTGATAGAAATCCTATTTTATTGAATTGAATAAAGTTGTCTTCGATGATTGTTGATTTTATTTATGTTCTTACAATAAATCGAGAGAGTGAGTAAGATTAATTGTGTAGGATTGCACAACGAGAGTTGACAACCTATAGATATACAATCATCACGTTAATTCATTAGTTAGAAGAGAGATCTTGGTGAAGGCAGTTGATCACCCATAGGATAGTTTAATAACTAGCTGAATCGGTAGAGTCATTGGGTAGGTAGAGAGATTGTCCAATTGATTTCCTTTAATTCAATTAGGGACAATTAGTTATACCTTGAGAGAGGTTAATTAATACATTAAAAAATATAGGGTGAGACACAACTCAATTAATAAAATAGGAGGGAGGTAAAATAGGGAAAAAAGTAATCTCTAGTCTTTTGATTATTGAATTCCGATTTTTTCTACATTTTGGTATTGTCTTGCTCTATTTCAGTCTTTTAATTTTAATTAAAAATTTCAGATTATTTACATTAAACAATTTCTTTTCTTAAACAAAGTTTTTCCTAAATTAAGCGGTGTCTGGTTATCAATTCCTTGAGATCGATATATGCTTTTTTTAACTACAAGTCACGACCCGTTTACTTGCAATTTTTTGAACGTAAAATAAATGGATTGTATTACATAATTACACTCAACATGGCTCATTATGATTTAGAGCTTCACCGAATGGACATAAAGATCGCTTTTCTAAATGGTGACTTGGAAGAAGAAGTGTACATGAAGCAACCAGAAGGTTTTAAAACCACAGGAAAGAACAAGTTATTGTGTAAATTAAAGAAGTGAATATATGGACTAAAATAAGCTTCCTGACAATGGTATCTTAAGTTTAATGATACCATTATGTCTTACGGTTTTGTAGAGAGCATTGTTAATTGGTGTGTCTATATGAAGATCAGTAAGAGCAAGTTCATTATATTAGTCCTATATATTGACGATATCCTTCTTGCTACAAATAATATGATTTTTTTATATAATGTCAAGAATTTTCTCTCTAATAATTTCGAAATGAAAGAAATGTGTAAGGCATCTTATGTAATCGGAATAGAATTATTCCGTGGCAAATAATAAGGATTGTTAGGATTATCTCAGAAAGGATATATCGAGAAAATATTAGAAAGATCTAAAATAGAAAGTGCTCCGTAAGGATAGTTCCAATTCAAAAAGAGGATAAATTTAGTCAATTGCAATGTCCACAAAATGATTTAGAATGCAAGGAAATGGAGTCTATTCTTTATACGTCAATAGTTGGGAGCTTAATGTATGTTCAAACATGCACTCAGCCAGATATCAGTTTTGTTGTTGGAATGCTAGACCGATATCAAAGCAATCCTGGAATTGACCACTGGAAAGCTGCAAAGAAAGTCCTTAGATATTTACAAGGCACAAAGGACTATATGCTCACATATAAAAAATCAACTCATCTTGAAGTGATAGGTTACTCGGATTCAGACTATGCCGATTGTGTAGACTCACAGAAATCTATATTCGGTTATATATTCCTATTAGCTAGAAGAGCAATTTCGTGGAAAACTATAAAGCAATCTGTCATTGCTACTTACTATGGAGGCCAAATTGTGGCATTTTTTAGGTCACGGTTTATGGATTGTGTTTGTGAAACTTTATCTTAGGTTTTGGTATTATCAACAGTATTGCTAGACCATTAAGAATTTATGGCAATAATTCCGCAGCCGTTTTCTTCTCTAAAAATAACAAGTATTCAAATGGTGCGAAATATATGGATTCGAAGTACTTGTTTATGAAAGAAGAAGTGCAAAAATATAAAGTTTCAATCAAGCATATTGTTATAGATCTAATGATAGCGGATCTATTAACTAAAGGCTTAATGCCCAAAACATTTGTTGGCTATGTTGAACAGATGGGTGTTATAGATAAGTCCTTGTTAGCATAGCGTTCTCACATGTATACATATATATAATTGTCTTGCTCGAATTGTTATGACACTTGTGAATTCAATTACAGTCACATTTGTTTTTGTTCACTTACTTGTTATTCATATTCTGTTGTATATAATAATTTTTTATGTGAGATAACAATTACAGAATTACCCACTTAAGGTTATATGAGTTGAGTTGATTATGTGATACATGGAAGGAATTATATTGTATAACTTGTGAGCACCATGATCCCATCATCTTATTTCACTTAAGGATGATTTGAACGATTCAATGTATTATGTGCACTTAAAGTTTTATTGTTGAATCATCAAGTCGTAATATGGGTCAAGTGGGAGATTGTAAGATATTTTAGTGACCCCATGTCACTTATGGATTTAAGTATATTAGAAAGAGCCCAAGATTATAGTTATTGAGTCTCAAAGAGTTGAGCTCAAATGGGTCCAAGACCCTTTCCCTCTCCTTTAACCACTCATATCTTTCAACAGAAACATATAAAAAGGTAAGTCATATGTTTTTGTAGATATAACAATGTTTCAGAAAGAAATGGAAGAAAGGGTTTCTGAATCATCACAGTTACAACTTATGGAAGATAAGGAAGAGAGGGATTAAAAAGTTTATCAAGAACACACAACATGGATTTAGGTTTTTTTTACATGTTGTTATTGGATCCATAAAAGTCTTTCAAAGATTGGTTGTACAGCCTTCTGTTCAAGTTAGATTATCATGATTGAGCTGCGAACTTGTAAATTGTATGATTTACATCTTACCTCAATCTTCTAAAAGTATATGTTTCAATCAAGTATAAAATAAAATATATTTTACTAAAAATTGTCATTCGTCAAATCTTAACGAAAAATGATTATGGTATATTAATGTAAACTGAATTTAAAGTAAGATCTTTAGATTGTTTCTTAAATCTAGACATGTACGAGCAAATAATCAGAAGATCGACGCTAGTTCCGGTAAATACACTCCAGTTAACAATTTTATGATCCAGTTCATATCACCTAAGTAACCAACAAGCTTGTCCTGAATTTCACATATTAGAAGTTTGAGGCAGTTCATATCCCAGTTTGTAATTAATTCATGCAAGCTATAAATGGATCAAAGTGATAAAAGTTGTCTAGCATCACACGAATACTACAAAAACTATCTTGAGATATTTTAAGAATTTCTATTGCTTCAATCAAAAAAATAGATTTTATTTCTAGTTTGATGATCTTTTATCACTGAAAATACTTACTTCACAGATCATATTTAACCCACACAAAATATAAGATAATTAAATATATTAAAATTGAATAATTTATATAGGTTAATTCATTGTCACATTTAATGCATTGATTTTACGCAATAATTTGTTTATATATTTAGAATTTACTTAGTGCAAAGTTTTAATGTTATATTGTAATCTAATATTGGATCCATCTAAAATTGAAAATAATTAAAATATATCAATCGTAAATTAATTTAAATTTGTAAATATATTTATTATCTTAAACGTTATCTTAAAAATTGATCAACAATATAATACGTTTTTACTAAAACTAGAATTTTTAGCTGTCTAATTCTAGTTAATGAAAAACTCTTAAATTATTGAAGAATATTAAAGGTAATTTTGTATGTATGTTAATTTACTTTTTTTTTTGGAACGGAGGAACCCACAGTTGCTATCCTTTGGATGCGCACTGAGTAAACCTCTAAATTTACACAATAGCCTACAAATCACACAAATCGGGTACTCCGCACTAGGCAAGCCCTGTGCGATAAGTTTGATCGAGAGAGTATAGGTAGAGAGATTCGAACACAGGACCTTTTAACTCTATATCCCCTACTACACCAATTCTAGCACCCCTAAGGGGCATATTAATTTACATATATACTTAATACATACATACATACATACATATATATATATATATATATATTGATTTTGAGTTATGAGTTATTTATGTATTATACTAAAATTTATAATTTTTCTTATTATATTATAAAGTAAAAGAATTTAATATATATACATATTTCAAAATAATTAAAGTATATCAATAGTTAATAATTTTTATATTTATAAATTGACGTTTATAATTATACGAAATTTGGTATTATGGTATTATAAAATATAATTAGACTTAAAAGAAGTCAAAATTGCACTCGTCATGAAACTCGCAACAGAACATTGTCTCTAGATAAATATTATGAATATCGTAACGGGCATCGGTAAATACCAAGTATTGTACCGACATCGTTTTAGATAATTTTTAAAATTTATAAAGTAACTCCTAATTTTTAAAAAAATTAAAAAAGTCTCTCAATATAATATATAATTTTTCGTCAATTATGTCTCCAAAATTCCTAATAATAAAATTTAAAATAACAACAATCTATTTATTTTATTAATATTACTTTTCATATATTTAACATATAAATAATAACCATAACTAATATGAGAAAATATTATTTATTCATCATAAAAAGTATAAAATTAATAACAATATAAAATACTCAAAATGTTACAATTCTATTATATAATAAATAATAATTAAATCCAATAATTAAATAATAAATAATAAATATGCATGACTCTCTAACTATTACAATTTACAACAATAGTTTGTGTTGAAGAACAAACTAGAAGTGAAACTTGAAACAAAAATATTTACAATTATATTGTACATATATAATTAACATATACATCAAATATAAGTGAAATTAAAAGAAGAGGAGAAACAAAAATCTAGAACTTCATTCAATTGAATACTTATTCAAATCTCATTGATTTTAATTTTTATTTGATACAAAATTTTCATCAACTACATTATCACCATCATTCAAATTCATTGCACCAAAATATATGTTAATAATTTCCCCTCTAAGATTATCTTCCAAGTCACTTTTATTTATCAAACTCAGTTCTTCAAAAACTTAATCCGCCAAAAGATCGATATAATCAAAGCAAATTGGATCTACAAAACTATGTATTCTATTAAGAGTCCTAGCAAACAATAAAATTAAATTATTAAAAAATTACAAGAAATTATATCCAAATTAATAATGATAATAACATATCTTTCCCAAAGCTTTAAATTGTATCAAACAAAGACAAATTGATTTAATCTTTCGTGCTCTAATATAGTCCTTTTCTTAGAATGGATGAATTCAAAGTGCTCCAATTGAAATGACCCATCTTGAAATTTCCTTTCGGGAACCTGAGTAAAGCCCACCCGGTCACCCCACGATAGCCCTTTAATCGATATCTAACTCAACCGAAGGGTTCTCGCAAAGTCAAGTGGTTCATCTTTTAAAAACTTTCTATACTTTAAAAGTCAAAAGGATAGAAAATAGTGGGATACCCTTTCTTTTTTTCAACCATTTTATTAAAAATTTCGGTAACACAATGACCGTATTTTGACCTTCCCAAAATTTTCAAAAATATACATAACACATTTTCAACACTTCTAATATTTTATATACCATCTCAACTTCTGGATTAGTACCTCAGGTCCACTTCAAAAGCAATCACAAACATACAAATCTCAACATTTTAAAAACATCATTGAGGATCAAAGCCCTCGTAGTTCATTAAGAAACTATTTACAATTCCACTAATATTCACAAGATCACACTTTTGAACTCTTTTTAAAATAACTTAAAAAATGTTACATACATAGCAAAAAACACAAATACAACAACACTCGATGATACATCTAATATTGAGGTAAAGTCCAAATTACTGCAACACTTATACACATATCTAAGGTGGTTTGTTTAAAAACATAAAAATAAGGGTAAGCTAAACGAGCTCAGTGAGTTTAAATAATTTACAATAAAATTGAACTTTTCATAATAATATAACTGTAATACTCAATATAATCATAAAGCTCATTGCAAAACATTTTTCGTAACAATTTATTCGCGCATCAACAAATCTATTAATAATATAACATTTCGTAAAACACAAATTTTAATTTTTTTGAAATACTATTCTAAAATAATTTTCGACATTAAACTCATCATTCACAAGTTTTCATTTTCCATTTTTCTTTTTCCTTAAACAATAACTAGTGGTGGCAATAAGTTTTTTGAAAAATTTTATACTGAAAATAAGCAACTATTATAATTGGTACCATACAGTACCTCTCAAATCACTTTTAAAATAAATAGTGGAGGCATTATTACTGTCATGAATTTTCTTACTTAATATAACCTATCACTAGTTCCTTTACCATATGATACACTAGGCATAAAGTCATGGAGCTAGTTTTATATCGCTTACCTGCAATTGTTTAACTATTATTTACAGGGCTAGTTCTGCATCGCTTACTTGTAATAGGTTAACCACTATGAACTGGTAGTTATGGAGCTAGTTCTACATCGTTTACCCTTAACAAGTTACGAAGCTGGTTTTACATTGCTTACCTGTGATTGGTTAACCATTATTTACAAAGCTAGCTCTACATCACTTACTCGTAACAAGTTAACCACTATAAATATACTAGTATGATAATATGCTAGCAATATTCACTTGTAAAATATCATTTCCATAAAACTCAGTATAAATATTCATTTCATGATAAAATGAAAACCATTTGCATAAAATCAATTTAAAGAACACTCACATATCATTAATTCTTTTCCAACAGTCATATAAAACAAGTAAAATACACTTATAGTTTTGCGAACTTACAATATGCCATTCTCATGGAGCATATGCCAGAACGTATCGACATTTATTCAAGAACATACTCTTCAAGGATGGTAAGTTGAGACGATCATATTACCCCATTTTAAAGCATCACATATTAAAATCATTTCAAACATTCATTTTAAATCATTTCGTTCACAATCTTATTAAATCACAAATGTCATTACACTTCAGAGTTCATATATACATTTCACAATAGGGGAGAAATGCTATTCTTGATGCATAATGACTACAGACATCTACAGGTACAACTAATCCCGACCACTAATTCATGTTCAATTACATTAGCTATACTCCAATTAGTCTAACTAGATCTCCTCTGAACCTGAAAATTAACATTGCAATTTTGATTAGTTTCAGAACTTAGTGAGTGAACAATCATCGATGTATTCACTCAAGTCAAATACATAGAGATAAGTCATATCCCAATTCAATAAGTACATATCATCCAATATTGAATACCACATCACATTTCATCATACCTTATCAAGATTATTAAGATTATCATACTTTTGTAAGTATATCAAGTAAGTTAACATTTCATATCACAACACATCTTCATTTACTTTTCAACTATATTTCAAACAATTTAATAATTCATTTCAATTAAATCATATGATACATATAAGGATGTATATACACAAATGCACATGTGACTCCATTTTATTTTGTTTTGTTGTAATCGAGCACCTATTTACTGTCCTGTATCTGTTGTAGATATCAGGCTTATTTTATTTACTGTCCCGTATCCATTGTGGATACCAGGCTTATTAATAACTAAGCCTGTGGCTTTTTGTGCACAATCCTGAGCTTAAAGCTCTTTTTTATGTTGGTCACTCAGTCACAATTCCTTTATCTGATCATACATTTCAATGTGATACATCATTCCATATGTCATGTTTCATTACCTTTCATTCCTGCGTGCTTCTAATACGGCAATAACCTAGAGTCAATGTCTATATCACCTTCGTATCAATGCTTGTTCCCAATACCTAAATTCAATCAATCTAACACGACCCTTCACCACCAAAACAGCAAGGAATTGTTAACAAACAGTATAAAGATTGCAAGAATTAACGCAACAATTTAGAACTTACTTGATAAGTTGAATCAATCCTTAAAGTAAAACAAGCAAAAACCTGAATTCTATCTTAAGGATGACCATTCAACTTTTTTTATTCACTTCTGATATGAAGTTCACACATAAAGCAAGGGTTTAAATACCCTTGTGCAATACAAACCTAACAAAGATAACCTAAAAACCCTAAAGAAAGCCTAAAACATCAAGAAAGGCTTTCTTGAAACAAATATGCTCAAAAACAAATCCCACACTGAATTGGGCTTTAAAACTAGTTAAAATTGCCTAATCTTAGTCGAAATAGGATAAGGAAACAAGAAAACATAGAAGACTAACTTAAGAGGTGCAAATTGGGTTTTTAAACTAGGCCCACAAGTTTGGTTCCTTAAAATAAAATATGCATATGACTTTCTTAATGAAGCACATGCACACTTAACATAAATCAGCTTATGACAAAGTCTAAAAGAAGTCTACATGCCCTTTACAAAATAAAATAAGCCCAAACCCATTGATTAGACTTGTGCTTGTGAAAATTGGTTAAGTGTTAACCCTCTTGGTTTGATACCTCCAATGTGCACATAAGCTTAGGTGTCTCCCTAAGCTCTTCCCCAAGCTTGATCAACAATACTTCTTAAAGTTCTTGTGAAACAAAAGCTTGTGCATAAATATAAAATTATGCCTTGAGCTTGTTAGAGTGTGACCTTGCAATTGGACCCATTGGCATCCTCAAGTCTGCATTGCCTTGGTGGGTTGCATCATTCCCTCCCTCCTCAAAAGGATTCCTCCTCGAATCAAAACCTTCATTATCAAAGGGAGATAGATCAAAAACATTAAAAGTAGCACAAACACCATACTCTTGCCTTTTACCACTCTAGATTCTAGCACAATTTTACTTGTCTGGATCAATCACTACTAACCAAATAAGCACAACAATAACTTAATTCAAAAGGAAAAACAAAAGGATACCAAGAAAAGAAGAAAAAACATAAAACTAGATGCAATTTAATGTAAAGAAAACAAGAAAGATGAAATAAACACATACTAGATGGAGAAAATATATTTGAGTGATTTTTGGTGCCAATTGAGCAATATGAAACAAGATTTTAAACTTAACCCTAAACCTAAATTGAAAAGAACGTTCAAATCTGGCCCAATAACTCGAGAATTGAGAGCTAAGTAATTATATCAAAGACACATGCTTTGAGTGCAAGAAAGTAAATATTGAAACTTCTTACTGCAAGAAAGCAAGTCTTGATGAATTTCCTGAATGAAGGATGTGTTCTTAAAGAATCTTGAATAATAAAGAAGAATCTTGATGTAAGAATTAACAATCTTGACAAATCTTGCAAGAAAATCAACTCAAAAACGTAAAGATTCACAATCTGGATAAATTCTTGATCAATCTTGATTTTCTTTTTCTTTTTCTCGTTTTTTTCAAATTTGAATGATGAACTAACTATAATAATAATAAAAAAATAGAAATTAAAAATAAATATTGAATTTAAAACCTAGGCTCTGATACTAAAGATGATACGGCAACAACCTAGAGTAAATGTCTAGATCACCTTCGTTTCAATGATTATTCCAAATACCTAAAATGAATCAATCTAACATGACCCTTCACCCCCAAAACAGCAAGGAATTGGTAAAAAAAAGAGTATAAAGATTGAAAGAATTGAATGAATGCCACAAGTTAGAATTTACTTGATAAGTTGAATCAATCCTTAAGGTAAAACAAGCAAGAATCCGAATTCTCTCTTGAAGAAGACCTTTCAATTTTTTTTATTCACTTTTGATCTAAAGTTCACATATAAAGCAAGGGTTTAAATACCCTTGTGCAATACAAACCTTAATAAAGATAACCTAAAAACCCTAAAGAAAGCCCAAAACATCAAGAAAGGCTTTATTGAAACAAATCTACTCAAAAACAAATCCCGCACAAATTTGGGCTTCAAAACTAATTAAAATTGCCTAATCTCAGTCTAAATAGGATAAGGAAACAAGAAAACATAGAAGAATAACTTAAGAGGGACGGATTGGGTTTCTAAACTAGGCCCACATGCTTTGTTCCTTAAAATAAAACATGCACATGACTTTTTTAATGAAGCATATGCACATTTATCACAAATTAGCCCATTAAAAAGTCTAAAAGAAGTCCACATGCCCTTTACAAAATAAAATAAGCCCAAACCCATTGATTAGACTTATGCTTGTGAAAATTGACTAAGTGTTAGCCCTCTTGGTTTGATACCCCCAATGTGCACACACACTTAGGCGTCTCCCTAAGCTCTTACTTAAGCTTGATCAACAAAACTTCTTAAAGTTCTTGTTAAACAAAAGCTTGTACATAAATCTGAAATTATGCCTTAAGCTTGTTGGAGCATGAATTTGTAATTGAAACCATTGGCATCCTCAAGTCTCCATTACCTTGGTGAGTTGCATCAGCTTCTTTCACATGTATCAAATTCGTCGGATCTAATTCTGACAATTCACATTCAATTGCTCACGCATTTCATATTCAGCATATAGATTTGACAGAAACATATATAATTGAGTTTACACATCTAGGTTAACTCACAATACACTCCAGATAAGCTATTGCCTTGATGATTCGGCAATGTTTAGATGTTGACGATCAATTTGTATATATATCTTCATGCAATACACACATATTTCACACATCATTAAGTTGTCATCGTATGATTATTCAATCATTCACACGTATATATAGCATGATTCAATTCATGCTCAATTGACCTTTTAGGTTTGCATTAATATAAAAAGATCTTGCCTATACTTGTACGCTTTCAAATCATTCAAACTTTATAGCTTGTATACTACCATTTTGTAACTAGGTTTATACCTTAAGTAAGCTTGATTTATTCATCAATCATATATGTTCATATAATTATCTAATTCTCACTCACAACTATTTCATGTTCTCTAATTTTTATTCATTTATGTATAATACATATCACTCGTATCCTTTAAATCATATTTGCGTTCATAAGAACATCTTAATTCCTTTAACAACTCATAATTTCTATAGTTCAATACATTGATATCAAGACAATCCATTCCTTAAGTTATGGCATCAATTAACAACCTAAACTTATCAAACCCTTAACCAATGAATCAAGCAATAATTTAGGTTCATTTTAAGCCTCAATCAAGTCCAAATACACTAATGTAAAATGATTTATCCTTATGTGGTTCAACAATTACACAAAACAAAAGTTTTTCATTTGAAAGCATTACCTACGATTGTGGAGGACGTTCCCACGATCGTTAGATGAATGCCCTAAACATGCAGTATCCAATTTCCCTCAATTCTCCACGAAATTTCATTTACTTTAAAGCACAACTAACACTTGCATTTTTTTTCCAAATTACATGTCCTTAAAATTTACCTCAATTCATGTCAATATAACTTCCATTTTGGGCACATTAAAGATCTCTAAATTCTAGTCATTTATGTCACTAACAATCATTCTTACACATACATTTACACCCCCAATTTTCCATAACAGTTTATTTATTATACCTTAATTATACCTCAATTCCTCAACAATTTCATCTCAAATTCCAACTTAAAATCATTCATTTAAACAGCTCATAAACTATTGTTTTTCATGCATGCAAAAATAGAACAGAAACTACCATTCATGCATCATTTTCCAACACTCGTGTACGCCAATATCATAATCAATCTATCCCCAATTCATTCATCATCAAGTACTATTAACATATATCATAAGAGATTAGTATTTCACTTACTTGATCAGCTCAATTGCCTCCTCAATTATCAAGCTAACCTAATGTCCATGTATGAAGATCATATCAAATATATGGTGATGATGGACAGAACTTAGGAAGAAGTTGAAAGTTCTGAGGAAGAAGTGAGTACTCAGTGGTGAGAGGGATGAATCGCAACAGAAACAATGAAGGAGATGTTTCTGCATTAGTTTACATTATTAAGTGCAAAGTGTCTATATAATACAATGACACTTGTTATGTTTACATGCAAGCCATTTGTCCTTGCCAAATGTCACTAAGATCTTAAGCCATTTTTCACTCAATCTTTAAGCCATTTTTCGTTCAATCTCTAAGCCATTTGTCACTCAATTCTACTCCCATATGTCATTTATTTCATAGGTTTAGTCATCCTAATTTTCCACATGTCAACTTGTCTTACCACTTGATATTTTTCCTATACTAGATGTACATATTAATTCATCAATCTCTTAATTGTAATAGTTAATTCCAAGTTAATAATTATAATTGATCAATTTTTTTTCATTGGTAAATCAAAGCATATGAAATTGGAAATGCACATTCATTTTAGTTTCATACCCTAAAATATGTCAATTAAGTGCAATTTGTCTAACTAACAATTCATGTGTGTATGCCAATATTATACATTTGAATACAATTATAAAATCATGTCATAAATGTATCAAATTCATTATATATGATGCAACTCATGAGACTCAGTAATCTAACACTTTAATCCCACAACAATTCAAGAGACAGGATATTACAGAACTTATGTACAAGAACACTCAAGCGTTCGGTGCCTCACCTTTACCTACACAAAACACATTTTGTTTGGGACTTTATTTCCAAATTAGAAAATAAGGCATTAAAACAAAATATTCAATTCAACCAAATTCGAGATTTGTATATAATCGTGTAATATGCACGTTAATCATATTTCTGCTTACTTCTATAAGCTAACCTATTAGTCACCATTTCCAAATCTAAATTCAAAAGTCACTTAAATACCATATTTTATCCATTCTGTCTTATCAATTTCATCAAACCACATTCTCAACCAATTTAACTCACCATATCACAATCATGCATGACAAGTCATAGTTATGACCCATGTCTAGAATTCATACCTCTAATTGTTCTTTAATTTTCACATAGAAAACGTTCAAATTAGGTTTTGAGGTCTTCTATATATTTGTTCCCATATGTCTCTAGTTTCTATATCATCAAAAATCATGTCATTAAAACTTATAAATTGTGAAAAATGTACCAAATATCAAAAGCTATTTTGACACAAGGGTAGTATCAAGTTACCATTTTAAATATCAAATTTCAATATTATTGATCCCAAATTAGGTCTAGATTTCTTCTAGAGATTTTTAGTACTATGTTTTAGGTTTTGGATCCAATTATAAACACCCAATTTGGTGGTCTGTAGGCCAAGGTATGGCCAAAACATTCGGACTAGTTCAAGTTAACCTAAGACAAAATCCCACTACACATTCCTCTCTTGTCATATTTAACTAATTTCATACAAAGAAATATCAAAGTAATCCCAAGAAAACATTGATCTTAAACACATCTATCTCACTTATGAAAACCCATAAAAATTAGAAAATTAAGCTAGGAAACTTACCACTTTTCCTCCAATCTTTTGAGTATTTGATGAATACTTCAAGATTTCTCCAAATCACCATCAAATTCCATCAAAATGACTACATACTTCTTCCTCTCTCCTTAGTCGATGTTCACCCTTGGCTTCTCTTCTTTTCCCTTTCTTTTCTTGTCTCTCACTTTACTCTCTCATCACTCTCACGTTTATGTTGAAAGAATGAAGCTAAATGTCTTAACATTTACTTTTTATACTCATTTAATAAATTACACATGTCACCTTCCTATTTGTCATCACTAATGACTCATCAAACACATGTCATCATCTCATTGGTCTTCTCTAATGACTCATCAATCCACTAATATTATATAAAAAGACCAACTTGCCCTTTAATGCATTTAATTGACCAACTAACCAAATTAAATCCTGAAAACATTCCACAATCGTCTTATTTTCAAATTGACCGTGAAATACTCTAATTAGGGTCAATACTTATTGCTTGGATGCTTTTAAAATTTTTGAATGGGTTTAAAATCATTAATGCATATTATTTTCCAAAGAGGGCATTTTAGTCTAATAATTTTTTGATTACTTGAATTCTATTCAAACAACCTTCGTTTTAACTTGTTTCAGTTCTTATAGACTCCAATCCTAATTCTAGAGCTCTTCATAGTATTTTGAAATTATTCGGTATCTTTTCGGTTGCCCGAAAGAATTTTCAACTTGAATCTGAAAATCACTAAATGTCACCAAAATCATCCCGATTTCATTCCAAAATATCACATAAATCTCCAAAGATCATTTTGGGGCTTTTAAAGCTCATTCGGAATCGTTTTGTAGCTTTTTAAAGTTTTCAAAAACTTTCGATCGAGTCTAAAATCATCTCTAGTCTATCCGTAATCTCCATTATAACATCAATAATACATTTAAAAGTTGAAATTACTCTAGTACACTATAAATGGAGCATATTCTATAAAATGTGTGTGCAACATATTACACAGTACAATTATCGAACTACGATATTACACCAATTCCTTTCAAATCCTATGGTACCCACATATTGACTTAGAATTTGAATTACAAATCTTTGCAATTCTGGAACACCACTTCCGAATTGGTCCCACCTAGCAAATGCAAGTCATAAGACAATAGAAGTAGCATTATAAACAAAATAAAGTGATTAATTTTCAATAAGTAACAAAGTTGAAAAAAAATACCTGGATTAAGTTTGTCTCTTTGATGAATAGCAATTGAAATCTTAAAGTAACTAGAATCATCCTTATAA
The DNA here is from genome assembly GCA_025594535.1 of Erythroxylum domingense. Classification (NCBI taxonomy): domain Eukaryota; kingdom Viridiplantae; phylum Streptophyta; class Magnoliopsida; order Malpighiales; family Erythroxylaceae; genus Erythroxylum; species Erythroxylum domingense. The sequence goes on from JANQBM010000003.1 coordinate 23,350,866, forward strand.
ATCTTCATTTGTGAGCTTAAGAGATATTGCATCTTCTTATGGGCAATAATGGTTGTGATAGTTAAGATTTCTTTGTAAAACTTGGTCTAAAATAGACATTAGGATTAAAAAATGTCCTAACTGCAAACAACAGAGAGTAAAGTTACCTTTCTCATATCTCATTGATGACTGCAAGATAAGGTGCGTACAAAGAATGTATATTTTTTAGATTGTTCTTGATTACTTCCTTCACCCTTTCTATGACATCATAAAAATAACTCATTGTTACCTTCTCATTAGTATTAGCCAGATGAAGTACCCTCTTCAAAAGCTCACAAACTCAAATCAGAAATTGACAATAGAACCATAATTTGTTATCTTCAAGTATAATTCTAGATACCTCCAATCTAACATTAAACTTAGCATCCTGAGATGCAATCTACTCGTCATAAGAAAAGACAATTTTGGATTGGAGAAGAGATGAGTAGCGGCAGTGGAGTGGGGAGGAGACAACTGAGATGTGGAAAGTGCATGCTTGGGTAGGTGGTTCGACTAGAGGGTAGCGAGCAGTGACGCGATGGTAGTGCGTGGCTATAACAACACTATCAACATGTACGTGGAGAATGAAGTTGTAGAGAACTGAGAGTGTGAGTGGTGATCTGCATTTTTTATTTTGTTGGGGTAAATTTTTGTTTTGCAATTCAATCCCAATTTTTTAAAATTTCAGAGTACCAATCGATATTTGACCGGTATTAGCAGTCAATATGAAATATTTATGTTTTATACTGTTCTCTGGATGGAATGGTACAAAATTCATATGATTGCTCTATATAGCACCTTAATTTTGAAACTAGATTAACATAAAAAGCATCAGGGGAAAAGATTAATTTGGTCGTGATAAAGTTTTCGAGAGAACTTACAAAAATAAAAAGAAAAGTGAAAAAAGAGATAGAGAGAGAGGGAAAATAGGAGAAAAATCCTTTTCCTAACAAAAAAAGAGAGAAAATAGGGAGAAATTTGAGAAAAAAATGGAGAAACATCATTGGCATCTACACTGAATACAATTAAAAATACATCCAACTGTGATCATATCAATAGATTGACAAAGTTGAGGAAATGTTGGTCGATTCGTGATTTTGTCGTTTTAAAGTGTAAGAAGACAAAATGTAAGTGTACATTGTCAATTATGTCATCCACCTGGTGATTTTCCATTAAATGTGGCCCTCCTAATGAAAATTTATGGGCAGCAAATACAAGTTCTCGATCCAAATCCATTAATCTAAATCATAGATAAATTTGACCAACTTTGTAAGAGGTTAGAAGAATATTATAATTTGTTAGCAAATGTGTATCTTCATACTATTTGTGTATCCTTTCCCGATTTAACAAAATCTTGTAATCAACAGGTTAAAGAGGATTGAATCGATCAATTCACGTGCATGTGTTTTAGACATTTAGAGTAATGAGAAATTTATTTTATTTCATATTAGTTTATGATTTTTTTACCCTAAACATATATTATGATGACAAAAGTTTTACAAAGATAATGATAATTTGAGGGAGGATCCTCTCACTACAACAAAGGCACCTTTCCTCGACGAATTCTTTTGCGACAAAATCATATTTGTTACCAAAAGACAACATATTGTGACGTTTAAAAGTATTCGTCACTAAAACTTACCATTTAGTGATGAAACAAAAAAACATCGCAAAAGGGACAATCTTTTGCAATGTACAAAAAAATAGTTGCCAAATAATGCAAAATGGGTGATGATTTCTAATATTCATCACAAAATAGTGTAATCGCAATGAATATCAAAAAATGTCTTCATAACTTGTCAAACATTTTGCGACGAATTTTAGAAATCGTCACCAAATGTTATATGTTTTGCAACGATATTATGAAGCGTCACCAAAAGGTCAATATTTAGTGACGAAAGTCCTATTTCATCACACAAGCTTATACATTCAGTGACGATTTATTTTCTTCGTCACTAAATGCCAAGTATTTAGCGACGAATTTTTGAAATCGTTACCAAATATTACACATTCATTGATGAATTATAAAGAATGTCACTGAATTTGTACATTTGGTGACAATTTTTATAAATCATCACCAAATGATTGACAATTCATAAATTATTAAAATAACATTTTTATAATCTATCATAGTTAAGATATGCTTTATTGGAGATTTGTTTTAAATGTTTACAACGTATTATTGAAAAAAACTCACAACTAAATTTTAAGTGTTAAATTATAGTATTAATTAATCATTAGTATTTACTAACATTGCAAAAATTAGTTATAAAATTTTTAAATAATTTATCAATATAATAATATGACATATGGAGTAGTGCGAACTTTGAATTAGAAGTTACCTAATTCATACACTTATAGAACTAGAACAATAACAGTCCACATTCAATTACACAACTTGACCCCTGAGTAGTTGATATATTGTTTGATAAATTATTACAGATACAACAATAAATAAACTTTAAAGTTGAGTTTAGTTGATTGACTTGTTAATTGACAATGATATAATTATTTATTTGGATTCCAAGTAACATGAGTCTCGGTAAAGGTAAATGAGTCCCCAATGTCTGGATTCCCCAAAAGGGTCCTTGCACATTTGAATGCACCAATTGGAATAGTAATAGTTATTCCCTCAAGTGTAGGGTTTTTCACACCATCTTGCAACAGCTTTTCCGTTATAGCTAAATTTGTAGAGGATACGGTGAATAGGTCGCTAGATTTAGTACCTAAAACACAATTAGTATAGAAGTTAGATATTTTCATATTACTAAACTGTTAAATGAACTGAAATTGGAATGACATGCATATGTGCATGAGTAGACGAAGTATTCAGAATTGAAGAATTTTCCAAATCAACCAATTTCCCTAATCCTTTATGGATCCTTTATGGACTGTTGTGGAATTGCTCCTATTTCCATTGCCATAGATGTCATATTCGAGACTCAATGAAGCTTAAAACAACATGTAGTTTAAACCATCAAAATAGTAATATATATAATAGTTTCATATAAGGAAATGAGAACTACATAATAAGGAAAGTGACGTTATTCAGATGATACTAAACACCTTAAAGCAGAAGATTAGCCATAGAAGGCAAACGATGATTAGTATATAAAGTGGAGATTGCATCTGCATTGTTGGTTTTCTCAGTAGGGACAATTTTGCCACATTCCTCCTGATGGAATGAATTAGGGTCATCCGGAACTAGTCTCCATATCGACATTCCTTCATTGATAATGTAAAGAGGTAATAATTAGACAGACCTTATGCTTTGCCAGAAGATTTGAAATTCAAGTTATGTTACTTGTTTTTAATTCTCATTTCTTTGATAAAGGTTGAATCATTATAGAGATGGAAAAAGGGTCAATTTTGACCCTAAGTTTTACACCAATCGACATATTTAACCCTAGTATTCTAGAGAGAACAATTATAACCCTAACATTTAGAAATTCCTACCATAATGGAATTATTAACGCCCATCTATTAAATGCCAGGTTAGTGTGAACCTAACACTTTTTAATATTTTTTTATTGTTAGGCCTCACAGTGGCACATCATTACTAACTTGGCAAAGTGGAACCCACTTTTTAAAATATTAAAAATTATTTTAGTTATAAGTGTGGAACCTGCCCTTCATTATTAAGTAATACTTAAACATGTCTTAGCTTAAACAAATATTAATTTAACTAATAAAAAATAATCCTTACTGTATTACTTAACAAAACAATCCCATGCTCACTGTTTTATTAGCTTTCATTTGGAACCCCTCCCTCATCGTTTTCTATTTCTTCATTTGGAATCCCTCACTATCTTAGTCGCTTACCATCTAAAATCCCTCACTATCCCTCAGTTGCTCACCGTATGGAATCCATCACCTTCTCATATCACTTACTTACTCTCATTCATCGCTATCATTTCAAGGTTTAGAGCCGTTGGATTTGGAGAGTATCTGTCGCAAGCATCGTCTTCTAATAGTCATTTTTATAGGTGAGTGTTTGTGATATTTGGCTTAGCATTAGATGGGTTGTTTATAACCAAAGTTGTTGAAGTCATTGTTAGAACATCAACATGGGGATGAACTAAATCAATAAAGTTGAATGCTTATGTATGGAAAATGGTCGAAGGTTTTGAAAATAAGGTTTCAAACATCACATATTGAGTAGAGAGGTTAAAAGAAAAGAAAAGGGTATTATTTTAATTCCTTTTGTCATTTTGGTAATATGCCTTTTGTATGGCATGTTTTGTTCTTTCGTTGTTTTGTTGCATTACCTGCAGGTTTAGATGCCAATAAGTTGTATGTTATATTCTTGTAACGTGAAATACTAGATTAAACTAATGAGAATATAGTACATTAGACATTTCTACTAATCTTGGGCATATTTATTTAAAAAAATTTGTTAATTTATGATTTCTTTATTTAAATTACGTCTATTGTGATGAAATGAGTCATTAATTTGCTTGGTTTTGCTATAAAATGCTTGATATTGGACCAAAGTGTGGCAAATTTGATATTGAGGAATTTAATCGTGATAATAATAGTGAAGTCAATCGTCTGAAGTGTCTGTCAAGTTAGGCAAGTTCATCAAAGAGGCCGCCTCCCTCATGTTACTAGTGTTGATTTTCAATATAAGTACAATGTATGAGTAATGGAGCACATAAATAGTGATTTTTTAGTTTCAAGCATTCTATAATTAGCATCATTCGACTAGATTCTTACATATTCAAGCTTGTTTTTAATATTGTTTAAATAACTCTTAAATTTAGCTCATTATTAGTTTAATTGAACTAGATTCTCTTTATTCAAACATAACTTGACATACTTGGTTTTATAAATAAACAAGTTTCAAGTAACTCTTTACCAATTTGAATATCAAATGTTTAATAAACAGATTTGTTCAACCACAACCTTAATTAAGGAAAAAGCCTTTAAATAAATGAGAGATATTCTCCATTTCATTATATTATGCATTGAAGGTTGGTAGGAATAATCAACAAGCAATAAACAAAGGAAAAAGAGAAAAAAGAAAGTGAGATAAAGTGAAGATGGTTCTTTAAAAAGTCTTCATAAGAAGGAGGTAAGATCTAATGATGTTATAGAAGTCGATAATCTTAATTAATTAGAACTATGAGAAAAAGTGAATTAAAGAAGGAAAGTCTACATATTGATAGTATTTCTAGAAAGATTAGATTTCCAATTGCAAGAAATTATGCACAGAATTGATTAAAAAAATTATACATCGAAGCTCTTTAATAAGATGTAGAATTTGTGGTTTTTATATTGAAGGAAAACATATGCATCTAATGCCATATTAAACACTGGGAGTATGTTGCATGAAATAGTATAAGTATTTCGAGTAAGTTACTAGATGAAGATAAACATAAGGAAACTTCAGATTTTTATATCCATCACGTAGGAAATATTATATTATATTTGTCATTAGTGTTGTCTTTGTAAAAAGAAAAATTACATTGCTATTTTCTTAAGTATGCAGATGGAATCATTATCATCAACTTATATAACAATAAGTTCAAAGTTAGGCAATGTTGCTTATTACTATAGGCTAAAGACCCTATTGAAGACTTCATAGAGTTATCATAATCCTAGCCTGAGATTTTATGGATGCCACAATTATATGGTGAGAATTTATTGTTATATGATTAATGAAGTTGAATGTTAAACAAGTGTTTTAGTTATTTTTTAATGAAATTGAATTTTTTAGGTTGGGAGATTGAACTTTTTCAAATGTTATGGTGAAGGATTTACTGAGAGAGCCATTCAGGTGATTCAAATTTTAAAGACTGAATTATTAATTTTAAAGAAAAAGTTTAAAAGAAGCACAACTAAGGAGTTTGAAGAACAAATGAAGCTTTTAAAGGAGGAAATAAATTTATTGATAAAAGAGAAAAAAGAAATTAAGTATATGTTAATTAAGATTGCAATAAGATTTGTTATGGTTATTGTACTATTTATTTGTAATTATGTTACAGGGATATAGTATTGAATTTCAACAATGTAAGCGTTAATATTAATTTCAAGTATATTATAAAAATTTTTATTTTGAAATTTGTATATGAATTATGTAACGAAGCAAAAAACAATACTACTATATATAACCAATAGATGATGAATAACTAACTCGTTACATGTGTTGTCAAATATGCACAAAAAGTAATGTAAGAGACACACAGAGAGAGAGAGAGAGAGGTTGTGTAACAACTTATATTGATTTTGATAAAAAATCAATATTTACATTTGATAGCACGTTGTAACACTAGTCAAAATAAACTAGACCTACCACTATAGCAGTGGTGAGTCTAGGTCGATCCCACATAGAGTGTTCAGTTAGGCTTTGTTATGAAAATAATTGGTGTTTATGTTTTTGCGGGTTTGTTTGGTTTGAAATAAGAAAATAAAACAAAACTAACTAACAAAAACAAATTAAAGAAAACATGCAAAAATGATGAAAGTGGTGAATTTGTTAGTTACCTGATTCTTTGGTTCAATCTCAACCTACACTCAATTCACATCTCTCTTTGAGCAATTGGTCGTAGATTAACATCAAGCTCGAAGAGCTCGTTAATTAACCCTATCTATCAGATAATCTAGGAGATGCTCTCTAGATTTAATCGAACAGTTGCCTTAAGAATGAGAAAAACTGACCAATCTAAACAATAATCACATAAGTTGAGATTATTTAACTTAGGTTATGTTATTGCTAATGATTACCAACCATTAGTTGCCACAAATGAATCGAAAACACAACAATTACATATTGCATTCGATTCTAGCAATAGGTTCATTCATAAAAACAATTAAATAGAGCATTAAATCATTTTTAGATAATACCAAATTCAATAAACATAAGAAAACATAATCAATTCCTAAGAGAGAAAGAATAACAAATGCAAGTAGAAAACACTTAAACGAGTCGTTAATGTCGAGAAAGTTACCCCTCCATGGGTCTCTCCATATATGAGAGCTTCATCGTACTCTCTTCTCTCCTGACGGGTCCCGAAGTGTCAGCTTAAAAACACTCCAAAACTTTCATAAAAACCATCGTCGTCGTATGTTTCAGTTTATATTAAAGATGTAGGATTAAATAGGGTGAGGTGTCCATCTTAAGGTAGTGCATGGGACTGTCATGGGTATGACTGTGGGTCACACCCATGACTTAACATTGCATGGGGTGTGAGAGTGACTCATACCCATACATGTTTATTGCATAGCCATGAGTTAAAAACCCATGACCGTGCAATAATTTGGCATGGCCGTGATATGGTTATGAGTGATTCTTAATCCCTTTCTAGTTATCTTTCTCCAAACAAAGTGCAGCCTTCCACCATCCATCACTCAGTCATTACGCACCACACTTCTCTTATAATAAAATACCAGGTTTTTATTAAAAGGACAAGTGGTGTGCCATGTAAATCCATACACAACCGTGAGTGATTGTTCATGGCTATGCATTTTATTTCTAACTTTGGTCGAGAGCAACATAGCTCAATTCTTCTTCTTTGTGTTTTCATTTTCTCTTCTTTTTTCCTTTTAATCCTCTTCTTCTTGCTCCATGAAGACAAAGGATTATGAATCATCATAAAATAGCTCAAATGTAGTGGTTTCAACTCGCTTTAGCTATTTCGCTTCCGAATCGTAACTAAAACCATATATGAACTAAAGCGAGTATCTTAAGCAATTTCATATCATTAATCAAAAATTTTAATAAAGTAAATATATAATCAATTAAGCACCTCACTTTAGCGCTTTTGCTTCTAAATTTTAGTTAAAACCACACATGAATTTAGCTCTTTCGCTTCCAAATTTTACCTAAAACTACATATGAACTAAAGTGAGTATCTTAAGCAATTTCATATCATTAATCACTAAGTGTAATAAAGTAAATATATAATCAATTAAGCATATATTAATATTTTATATAAACAATACAAACATTTGTATGTATACAACATAAATATTTACATTGTATGTATACAACTAATCGATGTTTTCTTCACTTATACTTGACTATAAAAGATCATGTCAATGATGTTCTCTTTCTGCTTACTTTAGCTTGTAATTATTGTGAAGTAATACTAGAATGTCCTCTGAATCATAAACCCTTTAGTTGAAATATATATGGGTCAACATCTCTAAACTTTTTTTCATTTGCATCTTTAGATGAACCAACCTAGAAAATGGAAGATAAAATATTAAAAACAAACTTTGTAATTATTTAAACTTAGACCAATTGGTAAAAAACACATTAATTATAATACTGATGTTTTGACTCAGTACATCATATCATTAACCAAATTTGTATCGCTTAACTATAATTATAATGAAAATAGCCTTGTCTATCATTAAAACTAATAATAAGTAATATAAAATTGAAAACTGGTATAACTATGAAGTTGCCTTTGTCTTAACCTAATTAGCATAATGATAAGCATTAGTGACTATATGTTTATAAAACTATATTCATATAATTGAAGTAAGGTGAACACACTTGTGACGAAGCATTTACATGTTGTGTTGAGTTGTTGCTGCATTTTCTAGAGTTATGACCTTCAAGACCACATTTTTGGAATTTATGCACTTACTTTTTCTGACTAAATTTTCTTGGAATTTTCATTTTCTTTTGCTCATCTTGTTGTTTTCTTCTTGCAATTTTCGGTTTACTGAGTATAACTCTTTTAAGTGGAGGATGTATCAACTCTGCATCACTTGAAGGCCATAAAATTTCACCTCTAATTGATTGTAACACATGTTCATAAAAACTCATAAACCAACCTTTCCAACAGTATGAATCAACGAATGTCTCCACCCTTTTCTCTCGAGTGATGGATTGTACTAATTGCATGCTAGTATGGATATCAATATAAATCTCATTCTTGACAACTACATGTTTGTTATCTACCAATCCTGAAAATATACTTCCCATCACCCTTTGAAACTTAATAACCACCATCTCCATTCCATACAATTCTCCGTTACATTGCCTCTTTTTTGCTCTTCTCCAACTTCTTCATGATATTTGGTGTTATATCTAATTTCCACCCAAGTACACAATGCCTCCTCTCAATATGCCTCCTCATAACAATTATTCTAATAGTCTCAAACATGCTAATCGTTGGCCTCCTCATTTTTGGTAAAATCTACCCATTAAAGGTTTCATTTATGTTGTTGCCAACAATCGAACGTTTACTTTCAAAGGATTAATAACATCTGGCTCACCCCTCTTTAGGATATTCAAGTAATGCTGCAGTATATCCAAGGCTTATTTTGCTAAGCCTCTTTAGTTACTTGTTGAAATCTTGAAGATAAGTTGACCAACTGCAATTCCAAAACTGCTTTCTAAGGTCCTTTCCCTTCTAGTTGCCATGCCAGTTGTGAAATATATGTTTGGCACACATTTAGTGATCTACATTGGGCAAAGTGTCCTCAACATTCCTGTCTAATCCCTATAACAAATTAAAAGATATTAGATAATATTTCATATAATGATTTCAATTATAAATATATTAACATACCTTCTACATATAAGATATAACTGTAATTTCCTGACCATCTTCCAATTCCAAATCATATGGTAAAAGATTCATTGACCAAGTCCATGAATCTATGTTTTCCATCTCTATAAATGCCCAAGCCATTGGAAACTTTCCCCTATAACCATCCTTACCAACTGCACTTAACATTTTCCCTTGTAATTCTGTCTTTAAGAAGTATCCGTCAATCCCAAAAATTGGTTTTAAATGCTTCCACCCTCTTTTCATGGCATTAAAACAAATATACAATCTTTTGAACTATAAGAAAATATAAAGAAGTATTATTATAATACCTAATAGAACATAATGAAGTACAACATATACTGTATAACATAACATAACTGTAGCAATGAGCTCTCTTAATTTCTTGATAACTGTAGCAATATAGTGATTATCAAAAATAGCATGTTGATTATCATAAAATAAAAAGCAATGCAATGATTCCATACAATTTTAGACCCTTTTGACCAAAGTTATGGATTTCGTACCATTACGGCCAATACCGACCGGAAGGTACCGTACCAGTCAAAAAATGGTACAAAATTAGTAAACGACGGTATCGACCTTAAATACTGGTCAATACAATCAGGAACAAAAAATTTCGAGACCAAATCGCAATTTTTGAAACTTAATCCTAAAATTACTCCCTCCCCCCTATGCGATTCTTCTGTCTGCTACTCTGTTCACGATCTCTCTTTCCCCCTCGCGAAGTCGTCGTCTCCTCCTCAGCCATCTCGCCATCTCCTCCTCACCATCGACGTCTCTGCCATCACACCTTCCTTCGACCTAGGCTGGGGCCATCACTCCCTCCTCAGCCATCACTCCTCGCGATCTCTCTCTCTTCCTTCGACCTCAGCCATCACTCCTTCCTCCACAACACGTCGTCGCCATCCTTCGCAGCCACACCATACCCACGCCATCCGTCACACCTCAAATGCACCACCAAGATGCGACTCGATGTCAACCTGAAGACCTGATTGTTTGGGTGTATTTTTTCAATTTTTTAATTTTTCATTGCATTTTGAATCTTTGATTGTGTTGGTTTGTTGGATGATGGATTTGTGTTGTGTATGTTCGGTTTGGATGGTAAATTTTGGATAAGAAGTTTTGCGTTGTGTTTGTGAACATACGATGTTGGATTGGATGGTGGATTTGGGTAACAAATTTTGCATGGATGTTGGATTTTGGTTGGGAATGGATATTGAAGTTGAAAATCATGAATGGGTTTTGTGAATGTTGAACTGAAATTGGATTTGGATTTTGGAAGTGGAATGCCGAATGTATAAATTTTTTGGCTTGTCATTTACGGTGATATTGAATAAGAATTATTGATGAATGAGATTGAATTTGAGCAATTGAGCTTGAGTTGAGAATTTGA